>VZRI01002031.1:230346-245654 GCA_013397515.1 Upupa epops
TATGTGAGGGGTGGGTGTCAGGAGGATGGAGCCAGACTCTTCTCAAGGTCATCTAGTGAGAGGACAAGGGGCAATGGGTGCCAGCTGGAACAGAGGAGGTTCCATATCAATATCAGAAGGACTTCTTCCCAGGGAGGGTACCGGAGCATTGGAACAGGCTGCCCAGGGGAGCTGTAGTGTCTGCTTTTCTGGAGACGTTCAAGGCCTGCCTGGATGTCTTCCTGTGCAACTTGGTCTAGGTGATCCTGCTGTGGCAGGGGAATTGGACTGGATGATCTTTCAAAGTCCCTTCCACTCCCTAATGATTCTCTGATTCTAACTCAGACACTGGGATATCATCAAATAACACCCAAGATTTGCACTCATAACCTTGTGTAGTGCCAAACCCACTAAACATAATCAAACCCTAAGTTTTTCAACATCACCTTCTCACCAATGCCAGAGAAATAACTCAGATGGGCAGTTTGCTCTGTTATGATGCTATGAGAGATCTCTTTCTTTCACGATGTGTCAGAGTGTACTGCACTTGACAGATGATATTGTGTCCATTTGTAAAGGGCTTAGGAAAGACTTAGTGGCTACGATTACACTGAGGGATTCTAATCAGCCTTTATGAAGTATAACAGGGTTAGGCACCGTGGCATCTTAGCCAGTCAGAACTATGACAGCGACACAATGTATGGTATGACATCAAACTACAAGACTTTCAGATAGAATCAAACTGGGACAACAGAAACAAAGCAAAACCACCAGCAAACACCTGCAGAAAAACTGCCTAACAGTATTCTCAAACACGTGAAGCTGATGTGAGGAGACTCAATTTTAAATGCATTTGCAGAAAAGACTTTTTCACTTAAAAACAATGGAAGTTTTCCATGCAGCAGCCTAGAATAATTTCTCTTAGGCACGGAGAATTTCTGCTGCAAGTGTACTAGTCCAGAAGAAGTAGCACTTATCTATTTTCCAACCATTACCTGTAGCAAAGCCTTATTTGAAAAGACAACTATTTTTCTCATGCTGCCATAGTATTAAACTCAGTGATGCTGAGTTACCTACTGGGGGCTGAAAAAAAGTCTCTATTTAGAAATAGAATCTATTTTAGTACAGGTAATTTAAGGACTAATAGTCCAATTGTCTAAATCCATGTCTCAAAGCATTTAAAGACTTTAGAGAAAATAAAGCCAATATCACTTTCTTCCAGCAGGAGCTCCTGGAAGCATGCTCAGAAGGAGAGGGCACTCAGAGCAGAGTGCAATGATGTTTGCAAACTCCTCTCCTTTGTTCCGTGTATCAATGTGCTGTGGCACACATCATATGTCAATATTTTCCCCAAGGTTTCTTTATAGCCAGACATTTATTTTTAAATCCTGTCTGTACAGCTGAGAGTTGTGTCTCTGTCCAGCTTTGCCTCAGATGCCTCCGTGATGCCTGCAGGGGAAGGGAAAGCAGGCAGCAGGCTGTGCAAGATGACTTTGGTGTAAGCCTCTCCTGGGGGGATGCAGCCTTTTGGATTAAAATGTCACCAAGACTGAAGGTCAAAAGTGAGTGGACCAGGTTGGGGAAGCTCTTCTCTTTTCCCTTATGCTCTCCTTTAGACTATCAGCTGCTCTGGAATTCTCTCTGCCTCAAAAAGTCCTACTCATATTGCAAAACCCAGGCAATCAATACTCCCTTCCTCAAGCCTTTTGAAATCTCACAACTAAAAACAGAATGGGGACCAGACATCCCCAATGGACTCTTTTCCCCCACACCATCACTTCTGAAAGGAAAATGGAGAATCCTTTCCCAGAGAAGCTCATGAAGCAGCATCCCAATTCCAGCTTTTTTATTACAGAACTGAAATGGGGAAAATAATCCCCAGAATTTTTCATTCCACAGAGCATCAATATCTTTCGAGAACAACCACACACTCCCATTGTGTGACCTCTGTCCCTTATCCGAGCTGAAGCAAAAGCATTTGCTTTCACTTTCCACTACTTGTAAAGAGCACGCATGGGGGGAAGCATGAAGGGGAACTTTCTGATTACTTCTGAGTGAGGATTATACAGATGAGACCATAAATAATTTCAAAGCTATTGAAATGACCTGACAGGACGGTAAGATTTATTTCATAGTTTATCTGAACGCTTTTGTGAGGGAGACGATGGAATGAAGCTGGAGCGTTCAATTTAATCCCTTCCTCCCTTTTTTTTATCGAGTCAGGAGATGTTTAAAGAAATTTATGTGGCTGTTGGAAAGTCAGAATTTTTAATAAGTGACACAGAAAAAGAGATTACAGTGAGGAAAAGACGTAGATATCACAATACTATACATTATAAGGAAATGGCTTGGCAGCGACTTTCCCTACGAAGGCAGAGGGACAGCAGTTATTTTTGGTGATTTATCGATACGGTTCCCCGAACCACTATCTGCATCTGATTGAAGGGAAAGGAAAAAGGAAAAAGAAAAGGTTGGGAACCTCACCGTGGAGCTGCAATGTATGGGTGTAACTTGCCCGGCTCACAGCGAGCATGTATGAATATACTCAACTGAGGCAGCGATCGGCTATGGCCAGGCCATGTTTGCTGACTTTCTGACTGCCCCAAAGGAGAATCACGTTGCTCAGATGTCCGTATGGATATGCAAATGATAAAGTGCTGTTTTCATTAGCACCAGCTTTATCACTGACTTCTTTATCACTCTCTTCAGGTAACAGAGCATTGGAACAGGCTGCCCAGGGCGGGTGTGGAGTCTCCTTCTCTGGAGATATTCAAGACCCACTGGGATGTGTTCCTGTGCAGCTTGGTCTAGATGATCCTGCTGTGGCAGGGCAGACTGTACTAGATGATCTTTCAAGGTCCCTTCTGATCCCTAAGGATTCTATGATTCTTCAGGGTGAATAATTCACCTTTAACACTGAATTCTCAGCTGAAATCAAGGTGAGGGCTGCAGCTAAGTTTCACGAACACTTGCCAATTAGTTCCAGGGTTGTGGGCATATCTGTTTAGAAAAACATTCCTCACTCGGAACCTTGCCTTTTGTTTTCTTCAGCTAATAGATAATTCTGAAATGGTTAAAAAGCCAAATGCATAATTTTTCCCTCATTCACTTCAGATTGACTGTTGATAGCTAATTAAAAATTCATCTCAGATTTAAACAAATGGAGATTAATTTAGCTTTAACACTCATGTAACTGTAGTTTTGGCTTACTTACTGGTAAACCAAATATCTTATATATGCAGAAATCTGTTTCCAAGCTTCTGCATGAAGCATAAACAGCAATAATTCATCTCTAAAGGACAGCTAAAATATGCGCTGCTTTGAATTCTTTCAGTGTTGTGCACAAGGGAGTGGTGAAGAGAATCAAGCGCCTTATGCTGCCTGGTTGTATGTATCAGATGGATAACAATAAAGTAGAAAACAAAATCATTTAGAACCCTTTTAGGACCATATGCTCAACTTCACAGACAATAATCAATGATAACTACAATGGTGCATGATTCAAGGCAGAGAACTGGAGAGATAATCTGCTCATTAAGCAGAGAGTTACATAACTCAACCATGCAAACGCTTGCTGCCCTACTTGCAGGACAGCTCTGTGTGTTCCTGAAGATGCACATGTATGTATAGACTCATCACTTTACACACATCCGACAGAGATTAACTGAAAATCACATATTCTTACATATTCAATAAATATGCAACTGAATTTGAGTCGGGGTCTGCTGAGCATTTCAGAGTAACCCTGCCGGCTTTCAGGGAGTGCCTGCATCTGAAGGTAATTGCCAAAATTATTCAGACTTTAATAAAACATATACAGCTGGGTAAGCGGCCAGGAGAAGTGACATATCCTATTTACACATCTCATTTTTAGGACAGCTCTCCCAGGACTAGATGCTAGGTAGAGCTGTTTCTGAATTCTCTTACTTTTTAATTCTTCACTTGCTAAAAAAATCCTTTCTTCTCTACCAGCTCCTTTTCATTTTCCTTCTCTTCTCACTCATAGGTGATGACTCTTGTTGTAGCATTGTGTTTCTCTTCCTCTGCCTTTCTGCAATTTCTGGTTTTTTCATCTTCCCCCAGACAGCTCCTCCCTTCCTCCCTTTCTCTCTCCCAAATTAATCCTGGAAAAACACAAGTGCCCCAACTGCACCATTTTCACAACTTTTAATAGATCGCCATCATTTCTTGAGAGAGTTGTCTGGTTTAGCACCACCGTTATGAATTAGTTGCTCTAATCAAAGCTATTATTTTCTGAGTAGCAAGTGGAAGCATTGACAATTAATAAAGGTGAACAGAGAGCGTCACTAAAAGAAGTGACTAAGACTGCAGTTACAAAGGTCCCAGAAGAACAGAGCTGCCTTGCCACTGTCTTTATGGCTGGAGCTGCAGGTTGTATTTAAATCAAATCCCTTTCAAGCCTATTAAACTTTGATTGTACATAGTTATTAACCTTTCATTCCCTGTCAATAGTTCTTCTTGTGAGCTGGAAGAATTCCATTAGATCACACAAATCATGACCAATACAGCAGTGGATGTAGGTTGTTCTGCATCTACGTATGTTGCAGAAGCAGCAGAGGACTGATTGGAAAAGCAGCAACTCACCTGGGGCAAAGTTTGCTTGAAGCCAAGAAAATTAGGTCGTAACAACCCTGGATAAAATACCAGGTCCAGGCTGAATGATTTTCCTGACAGTTTGCCACACCTTTGGAAATCTGGCTCTAACTCTGAGAAATGAGGGAAGAGCAATCACCTCAGGAGACACGAAGGACAGATAACACCACTATACGTAAAAAACCCCTACAGCTTAAAATGAGACAATTAAAAGTCAAGGAACTAAGAAAAAAGCAGGTAACAATCCCTGAGCATCTGTTCCCATTTTATCAGGGTATCTCAGCACTTGAACTTACAGACAACAGTAAAACTGTCAGGAGCAATGAACACATCCATTCCCAGTACAACTATTATTAACTCATCTTTCAGGTAACACAAGCTAAACTTGAGTTTTACTAAACAGGATAAGGCTTTATAGACTCCTGGGCAAACCACAAGATTAATATATTAATGTTTTCTTGTAAAAAAGTATAATCAGACCATGTTAACTCGACATGAGTTGGCAGTGTTCACCTGTGGCCCAGAAAACCAACCAAATCCTGGGCTGCATCAAGAGAAGCGTGACCAGTAGGGCAAGAGAGGTGATCCTCCTCCTCTATTCTGCTCTTGTGAGACCCCACCTGCAGGACTGCATCCAGTTCTGGAGCCCCAACACAGAAAGGAGATGGAGCTGTTGGAACATGTCCAGAGGAGGGCCATGAAGATGAATGGAGGGCTGGAGCACCTCTCCTATGGGGACAGGCTGAGAGAGTTGCGGTTGTTCAGCATGGGAAGAGGAGACTCCAGGGAGATCTTAAAGCAGCCTTCCAGTACCTGAAGGGGGGCTACAGGAAAGCTGGGGAGGGGCTGTTTGCAAGGGCTTGGAGTGGTAGAAGCAGGGGGAATGGTTTCCAGCTGGAAGAGGGGAGGTTTAGACTGGAAGTCAGGAGGAAGTTCTTCACAATGAGGGTACTGAGACACTGGACCAGGTTGCCCAGGGAGGTTGTGGCTACCACCTCCCTGGAAGTGTTGAAGGCCAGATTGGCTGGGGCCTTGAGCACCCAGGTCTAGTGGGGGGTGTCCCTGCTCATGGCAGTGGGGTTGGAACTAGATGATCTTTAATGTCCCTTCCAACCTGAACCATTCTATGAATCTATGAACACATTTCTATTTCCTTCAGAATAGCTAAAGAAAAAATGTCTTTTAAGACTCCATCCTTCATAAAATACAGGATGGAAGAAAACCAGGTTATTCTGAACACTAGAAGCAGCTAACTTTCACAGTCTATTTGCCTCTTCTGCATTAAAATGATTCAAAATGGCATTTGCTGGCAGAAAATCATACCTAACTGCATTACAACTACTACTTCTGGAATAAAATCTCCTTTTGCAGGCATTTAGGCATATGTAACTAGAGCTTAGCTCTTTATTTATGGAGAAATAAAACCAGAAATGGAGTCAGCACATGAAAAGCAAACAGAATCTGGTATTTGTTTTGTATAAACTCACACCATCTAAGGAGGTTATTAAAACTATATGTTACTTCAGAATCTTCATGTACAAGCACAGTCAGTCTTGCAATATAAGACACCTTTATGTCAGCGTAACTGGATAGCAGGGAGTGCACTGGAGTAACTAATTCAATTATAAAAAACAAACCCACCTTATTAAATCACATCTTCCCATGCAGGTACATCTCCCAGATTCCAGCTATCACATGTTAGCTTGCAGCAAACAGACCTGGAGGTCAGGGAGATGTTTTGAAGTGGGAGGTCAGGGAGATGCTTTGAAGCAGGAGTTGTACAGTGTATGAACTGAGTTTTGTCCTGGAGTAAGACAATAACTCGCCTGTTAGGGTTTCTCCTCAAATATACTGTGGTTTGACCAGTTAGCAGCCACTTTAGCCTGAACTGGGGTATTTTCTCTGATGTACTGTAGTGTACTCTTGGAGCATTCCCATAGAATGAACAATTGTGGAGCACAAATTTCCATCTGGCTATGGACCAAGGCTCAAATCCTGTTGAAAGTACTATGGGTGCTCAACACATTTTGAAAATCAAGTCACTTATATAACTACAGGCTCAAGAGCTTGACACAGAACTTGCAGCTTCTCTGGAGAGGACAGTGACAGAAGGGCCTACTGAATGTCCACTTTGAACTCTGTCACGACACACATCCTGGTCTGAGCACCTGCACCAATGAGCCACAGGATGAGTTTCACAGTCCTTGACTTAAGAACCAACACCGATGGAGAGCCCCAGGCCGACGAATTGCTGTGACTGTTGTGAGACAGGTTAGTTTTGCCCTACTGATGTGGTTTGTAATACTAACCCCGCTCAGTATGAGAGGAATCACAGGTTTACAACCCTGGTGCATGTGCTGGGCTGAGGAGCCACTAGCATGATGCTAACATCAGTGAGCTTATGACTTAAGACCTCTAAGTCAGAATCCCACCTAGATGTAGCTATATGGATCTTAGAAAGAAGCCTTTACTGAGAGAGTGGTTGGGCTTCAGAACAGGCTGCCCAGGGAAGTGATGGAATCACTGACCCTGGAACTGTTTATAAACCAAGTAGATAGAGTACTTGAAGCCATGGTCTAGGGGTTAGGGAGATGCTGGGTTGAAGACTGAACTTGATGATCCTGGTGGTCCTTTCCAACCATAATGATTCTATGACTCTTCCATGCACTCAGCTTTCCTGAAGTGCTAAGAGCCAAACTTCAAAACTCTGTTGTAAGGATCCTACCAAGTTGCCAGATGTGGAAATATAATTTCTCCAGTCCTACATGAGTGGATCGCCTAGGGGTCATTTCAGTTCTTCTGGTCATAGTCGCAGTCCTGAAGTGCTTCCCAAGCTCCCTCATCCTTTTTACAGCCTGTTCTCTTAAGTGCATGACTAATTTATCCATACTGAAATGCCTGTTGTCTAGCAAGTACTGAACAAGTAGCGTGTACCATCTCCATTCCAGTGGTAACTCAGGAGAAAAGCTGTCTTTATTGACTTCTGAGGGTTTTACTAGTGTTCTCCAGCTTTGCCCAATACTTAACCACAATTTTTACATCCTATAAACCGATGTGCTACATTGCTTTTGTCAGCACTGAATGCGGCTCCTTTACAGCCACCGTTACAGAATCATAGCACTCTAGAGTTTGAAAGGGACCTTGAAAGATCATGTAGTCCAATCCCCCTGCCAGAGCAGGATCACCTACATCAGGCCACAGCCATCTTAATTTTGTCACAGGCTGTACAACTAAAACTTCAATAAAAGTAGTGTAATCTCAATGCAATAAAACATCCCAGTGGAAGCTGGATGTGTGGATAACAAACGTTTTGGAAGAGCAAGGACTAAGGGTTCAGTCCCTTTTTTTCATCATCCTTTGACAATCTGACTTCTCTTAGCAGAGCAGTGTAAGCACAGAATATCACTGGATGCTTTCTGTGGAGCTCAAATCCACAGGGAAGGGGAGCAACAGCTATTAAAATAGAGCTGGTGATCGCTGACACCATCCAAATGTTGCATGACAATCAGACCAAACAATATGATGGAGACTTGGCATAAACCAAGCTCTCTGGGCAATGGGAGCAGAAGGCTGGATACAGCAGCAGAGACTGGCAGAAGATGAAACACAGACGCCACAATGTTGTGATAGCATCAGTGACAAATAAAGCTGATACCATGCAGTATTGCTCATGTTTAGAAGGATTTTTTCACCCATTTGGGCTTTCTATGTGTCACATGGAGACAGGACTGCCAAAGCACTGGCTTTGTACATGTACTTCAACTCAACTAGCTTTTAGTAGCCTGGCCTGTTCCTTTCTGCAGCTCGGAACAAAATGCATATACGAATCCCCTGCTAAGTATGTAATGCTTGAGGGGGATATTTTATTGCTGACAAAGCATGATTTCCAGCTTGCCTTGTTGGAAATGAAATGCAGTACAGCCAAACAGCCCCCACCCCAGCCCTTAATTAAGGGGTTGTGTCATCCCACTGCAAAACTGTGGTCTGCAGAGTCACCAGTCCTTCCTTATCCTGCTCTTTCACGGTTACAGCGCCAATCACTATGTAGCCAAAAGAAACTGCATCCAGGTTCTCAGAAGCAGCAAATTCCACTTCTGACAGATGGCTCCTCCCCTCACCCACTCCTACACAGGTTACAAACCATATTTTAAACACTTCCAACATGTGAGTAATTCCCACTAGATTTTTATTTTATCAACTAGGATGAATTGGAGCCCAGAAATGTGCCGTTCTAGTTCATCTTGTTTGTTACCCCAGTTCCTTGCATGGGTGCCTAAACATATAAAAGCAAATAAAAACCTTTACCTCTGCTGTAGGATTGGTTAACTGTGTTCATGTCTTCATTTTTTGCTAAATGACTTCTCATTTGTTACCTTTCCACCATCCCTGTTTGTGGCTATGTTAATGCCTACTAGACTACTACATTCATTCATCTTTGACAGAAGCAGCCCTCTGAGTCTCCAACTTCTACTGCTGTGTGGCTGAGCTTTGAAAAGAGGTCCCTGGAAACCATTTTCACCAGAGAAAATGGAGGGTTATGGAGTCTCCTTCTCCGGAGACATTCAAGACCCACCTGGATGTGTTCCTGTGGGACTTGGTCTAGGTGATCCTGCTGTGGCAGGGGGATTGGACTGGATGATCTTTCGAGGTTCCTTCCGATCACTAATGATTCTATGACAGCTTTTCCTGATGTGCTCAAAACCATCATGCCAGGACACAGGAGGAGGAGGGAACCTCAGCACGAGTCTGCTCACAGTTGGATAGGCTCCAAGTTAACTGTCTTAGAGAGCTACTCACATTAGTGGGGCACGTTAACTGGCAACAAGTGCATTTCCATCTGTCTAAAAACGTCACAGATTGTCTAAACTATTCTCTTAAGTAAAAAAACCCAAACCCCTCAATGAATAGACTTCCCTCTCCTTCCCTGTGTCTTGAAACAGCTCAGGAAGTTCCCATGCCCACAGAAACGAAAAGGTCAAATCCAGCAAGATGCAGAGTGCTGTTTTTTAAAAACAACCTGAAAAATTAAATCCACCATACGGAATGCCCAAGCCAGGCAGGGGAGCTCAAACGCCCTCACCACATGGAAACGTGAGTCACATTAAGCCTAGAAGACTCATTGCTGGGGGCAGACTGGGGAATACTGAGGGACCACATAAAGACGGAACACTCACAACTCAGGCCTGACTCTCTGAGTATCAGTCAATGTTTTACTAACGTGCACACACCCTTATTCTCACTTAAAACACCACTGGACAACAAAACTGCATCCTACCTGACATATTTTAATCCCCAAGGTTAAATGTGCCACGATTTCAGACAAACCAAACAAGGATGAACAAACCTCAAAGAAAAAAGTAAAATTAAAAAAATCCCCAAGTTTTTGGTAGCACAATTTGTGTTTTCTCTTTGTGAACGTCTGAGAGAAGCATTCATTCATATCCTGAATGGGAAAAGGCAACTGAAACAGGTGGTCTATTACTAGATCCATTAAACAGGAGATTTATGCATTACATATCCATCTTGAGGCAATTAGGCTGATCGTTTTTTCCCCCCCTCTTTTATGGCTTCATTGAAAACTTCTGGCAATAAAGCAATTAAAAAGTAAGTATCCGAGCATTTATCTGCGATATCAAAGAAAAGCAGCCTTTCTTTTATCAGAATAAAGCTGCTTCACTTTATGTCCCTAGAATGTGCAAATTTAGAGGCAACATTCACTGTTAAGACAGTGACATAATGCTGCTATTGTCCACAGACTGAATGGTGAATGATGGTGCATGATGGTGCATGCAGTACTTAAATCATTGTTTGCTTCCTATTTTGGAAAATGATTCTTTTAATTTTAACTTTAATCTCTCAAGGCACAGGAACAGCAAGCAGAGAAATGAAATTGCCATAAAATTAATCTTGAAGTAACCTCCTTGGCTGCATGGGCTTCAAGGGCACTTTCAGCTTTGGGTTTCTACAGCCACTGTCCTCACAGGTGAGCACAAAACCTCCAAGAGGTAATGATTCTCAAAGCTCAGGATGATGTGACATACGGATTCAGGCAGACACCAACACATGAAAGGATGGCACCAGCAATAAGCTGCAGGTGCCACAAAATTATCCTTTCAAAAGTGCTTCACATGAATGGTGGGAGCCAGTCTGGCTAACGGGCTCCAGAGACTCTTCTCCCCCATGATAAAGGGATTTATGAGTTGTAATCCTCCAGAGACCTTATTGCAGCCTTTCAGTACTTAATGTCTACAGGACTCATGGGAACAGAATATTTAGTAGGGGCCTGTAGTGGTAGGTAAAGACATAAGAGTTTCAAACTACAAGAGAGTAGATTGAAACTAGGTATAAGGAAGAAATCTTTCACAATGAAGGTGGCACAGGTTGCCCTGAAAGGCGGTAGATAGACTATTCCTGGAAACATTCAAGGTTGAGCGACCTGATATAGTTGGAGATGTCCCTGCTCAACCTTTATAGAGATCCCTTCCAACCAAAACCATGTTATGATTTGGAGCACTACAGACGATTGCATCCCTCGGGGCACACGAGCTGATGTGTACTAAAGGCAAGGGGCACAAGTGTATTTAAGAAACAGACAAACAAAACCCACCTCAATAATTTCATCATGGAATTTAACTGCAATTATAGAAAATAAGGACAAGAGTCCACACACTGCCAAATTCATCGGCTCCGTGTTTTACCCTGAGTCTCCATTTTTTATAAAGCTTACAGCTTCTTAAATCATACTACAATGGATAATGAACCAGGAAGGGTCTGGGGAGATCAGCTCATCTACCCCCAGCTCCCAAAGCTGGTCAGCTATTAGTAAGGCAGCAACACCCAGCCCCATTTTAATCCTGCTGCTCTGAGTAAATGATTATACAATCTGTTTTCAGTTGTGTTCTCTCAGACAGTGAGAGGTGGGATGACCCGGAAGACCCAAAATGCATTAACATGAGCACTGTGGGCTACACTATGGGAAAGGGAGAAGCTGGATGCTATTGTTGCACAGTTCCAATGCTGTACTTACAAGCAGAGTGCAATCTGCACTTCCAAGAAACAAAAGGCAAAAATACCCTTGAGTCTGGTAAGTCAGTCAGTCTTGTGATTTACAGATGCCCAATTCATGAGTTCTAAAAGCATTATGTCTGCGTACCCCAAAAAGCAGCATGCCCAGCCACGCAGTAGTTTATAGGATTTACCGTGCTACTAAACCCAGAAATTACAAACCACCTTATTGCATCCAGTGCAGAGGTAGAGCGACAGCAGAGCACACAATGCAAATGGAGTTCTTGGTCTTGTTCCACTCTACGTTAGATAAGTTCAGTTCTGGAGCAGCACATTGTGAATGATGGATGAAATGAAAAATCTCTGCTCAGTGCACAGTGAGTAGCCAACTCCCTTCTGTGCAGCATTACTTGCTTTCAAGGTACTTAATATGCAACTCTGGTGAGAGACATGCAGAAAATCCCAGTGAGCCCAGATGTCTCAAAAATAAAAACAGCACATAGTAATTTTGTCCCAGGGCTTTCCTTGGTTTTATTCAATTTTAATGTTACTTTTGCCTTTCTCTATCCAGTGACCTCCCTTGTCGTGGTGCGTGAGTTATGGAGTCAAAACAAAAGCATCTACCACAGTTGGTTGCTCAGCTATAGAAGAGGATTAAGGGACTGGTTGCTTCATCTCTCCCTAACCAGAGTTTGTACTGCATGAAGACATTTGTTTTCTGAAATGCAATGTAAGAGTGAATAAATGGTGAACAATCAGCTCCTTCGAATGTTTTTTACCAGGGACTGCAGAACTGCTTTGTTCCCTAGATTTTGGGTAGGTTGATCTCTATAAAACATCAATCAAGACCACAGGCATTTTGGATTGGCTTCCACTGACCTGACTTAGCACCAGGTCAGGACTACCACGGAGAATGAAGGACTTGAGAATGGTATCTCGTTAACATGCAGCACAGTTTGGCTTACTGAAACAATGCACAGCAAGGCTTATGTCACAGCTTCACTCTGGTGAAGTTAGAGTTGTTCTTGATGCATTAAGAGTGTGGCCAGTAGGTCTAGAATGCTCATCCTCTCCCTCTGCTCTGGCTTGGTGAGGCCATGTATGAAATACTATCTTCAGTTCTGAGCTCCCCAGTTAAAAAAAGACAGGGATCTACTGGAGAGAGTTCAGCAGAAAGCAACAAAGATGATTCAGGACCTAATGCATCTCTTATGAGGGACAGTTAACAGAGCTGGAAATATTTACTCTAGAGAAGACTGAGATGAGATCTTATCCATGTCTACAAATATCTGAAGGATGGCTATAGGAAGAATGGAGCCAGACTGTTTTCAGTAGTGCCTAATGACAGGACAAGGGACAATAGCCACAAGGAAGTTTAATTTAGATAGAAGGAAAAAAAATCTTCACTGTGTAGGTGACAGAGCATACAACAGGCTGCCCAGAGAGGTTGTGAAATCTCCTGCTCTGAAGGTATTCTAATCCCACCAGGATGCAGAACTGTGTAGCTTGCTCTAGGCAATCCTGCTTTAGCGGTGTGGTTGGACTAGACGATCTCCAGAGATCCCTTCCAACTCTGGCAATTCTCCCTCACTACATTATTCTCTCTTTCAGATTGTTGGATTGGGTAGACGGTCAGTGGTTTTACTGCTCCCAAAGGGTTAACACTGCAAAAATCTTGTTATTTTACTGCTTTCTCTCCCTAGTCTCTCACTCCTGTCTGCTTGTTTGTATCAACTTATTATTACTTGTAATACCTGCCTGAAAGACAACGTATTATTTATTACACATATGGGCAGAGGTCAGAACTTGCTGCTTTATTCTTGTCTAAGTATGATGGCCTCTAGTTGTAACTCCATTAGGAATGTTTGATAAGGAATAAAGCAGTTTAATAACTGAATCCACTTCATACTACTAACTGAACAGATGCAGTAGAAAGGAATTAAACCGGATTAGCTCTATCATTACTATTTCTCCCACCAGGCTGTTTCCTTCTGAGGAGGAGGCAGGATATTATTTAGATGTTAGACAGTGTAATAGTTTTGTTTACTCCTTCATGGGCACTGTAAGTTTGTACACACATCAATGAGTCTGTATACACAGAATTTACATTAAAATTCCAGATCTGATAGTAAAGACACAAAAATTTTCCTTCAGAACACGTGAGTACAGTAAGTCTTTACTGTTGCCCATATGCCAGCCTCTCCAGCCTACAGCCAAACAGCGCGAGGCACTAGAACACTGGAAACAGGCAACAAGAGGATTGCATGGGTCAGCAGCCCAACCCTCTTTTAGCTGACAAGGTGGTGCTGATTGCCAGGTGTAAGGAAGGTCTTTCCGTTTCTCTCACCAGCATTCAATCCCCTTAAAAGAAGGGTTTGGGGCATTTTTCTGGAGCCAACGTTAAAGAAATACCCATTGTGGGGACACCCTCAGGTACTACACTGATCCATCACTGTTTATGGTTCAGCCAAAGTGGTGGTGTATTAACATCCAGCTCTGAAAATGTATTTATGCGCTTATCAAAGCCCTGACTGCGTTATTTGCTTGGAAAGGAGGGTGGAACTCTTCCAGCCGACTTTCTATTTTCTACCAATTCCCTCAAGCAGGATATTAAGGCTAGAGAGCAGAGTGGGTAATTCCCATCTCTGGGTGGAAAATGAATCAGACTAGTTATGCAATAGAGGCTTTCACTGATTAAGAAGGATGCTATATTCAGGTAGACAACTGGCCAGAAACAGATGCTATTTGTGGGCATAACTGAGCATTAGCAAATTGGCTGTTTATTAAAACAGGTGTTTGCGAGGACTCAACGTGTCTGCCACTGCAGATGTGGCATTCTGCTGAGAGACCGCGTTCGAGAACATCAGTTTCCTTCCCAGTTACATTTACACTTCAACTGAGTTGATGCAGGAACTAAATTAGATTCAACAGAGTCAGCAGCAGCTTTGAAAACCGGTGATTTCAATCAGGGATACTGCAAAAAAACCCCAACACCACAAGTTTGTACTCACACCAGCTGTTCTGTTGCTCACTTTCAATCTCATAATCATTCAATATTGTCTGGTCAAAATAAAAAAACCCATGGTTTTCAAAGTTTCTCTGGTTCCATTATGACAACCACAACAAACCCCATTGAGTCGTCTTCCCATGCACACTTCCAAAGCTCCCAGGAACTTGACAATACTCATGCTGTTCATAACATCAGAAACAGGACCACAGTAGAGCAGTGGCTTCACAGACTGAAGGCGAGCTGGTGTCCGAGTAGGAACGTTACACGGTCACTATGAGACACCTCCTATCCTATAGGGGCATTACGCTTTTTGACCCTCGAGTGCTTGGGCTGTATAAAGCTCTCATCAATTTGATGACACTGACAGCAGGCTGAGTTGATCAGCTATGCTGCTTTTAAAATAAGTTCTGATAATTGCTTCCTATTCTGAATTGAAATGAAGAGAAATACTGAGCTTCCAGGCACAAGAAGATGCCCTTTTACTGACCTGCATCTGCTCCTAATTACTCTAAAAGTGTTAAAATCTTCAATTGGCAAGTTTACATCATTATGTTGGGGTAGTGAGGTGTATCGTGAACTGGCTGCAGGACAGAAGCCAGAGAGTAGTGGACAATGGGACAGAGTCTAGTGGAGTCCTCCAAGGATCAGTACTGCAGGCAGTCCTAATCAATCTATTCATTAATGACTTGGATGAGGGATT
>VZRI01002031.1:246132-287149 GCA_013397515.1 Upupa epops
GTTCAAGACCTGCCTGGATCTGTTCCTGTGCGACTTGGTCTAGGTGGTTCTGCTCCTGCAGGGGGATTGGACTAGATGATCTTTTAAGGTCCCTTCTGATCCCTAATGTTTCTATGATTAACAAGTGAAGCCTGCTACGTTAGCACTACAGTATAGTACATAGCGACTAGTGTCCCACCACAAGTGGTGGCAATGATTCTGTGCTTTTAGTAACCAAAGGAGGATAGGTGCTTCTTCACATGACTGAACACCTTCAGTAGACAGGAGCCCCTTTTGCTTGTCTCAGGGTATCGCAACATTTGTTTAGCATCTGTTGGTAATTTAGACTCTGATCTACTCCCATTTGTCGCTCAAATTTTGCTATGCCAAGAGTTAGCAAGCACCAAACTTCTGATAACAGAGCTCCCTAAAGATTTCAAGCAATATTTCTGAATATGATGCACTTTTGAGATGGTTAAGTAGGATCACAGTCTCTCAATTCAAAACTAAGTGCTGTAAAAATTCCCCTAAACCCTCTCAATCACGATATTCGTGTAATTCTAATTAATGTGCTCTTAGATACAGGATGAAAACTGTGAAGAATATTTCACAGCTTGTGCCTGGAAGGCAAATAGCTGTGCAACAGGCAACAAGACAATGAGATAACACCCATGTTACAAGTTAGTTACAGTAAACCCATGAAAACAACTAATCTGTAAGGCCAGCTTTGCAGGAACATCGGTAAACACCTTACCACACAGCTGGCAGAGAACACTGTACAAGACAGGTGTGAACTAAGGACCTGATACAAAATTAGCACAGAAAACAAGATGCTTACAAATTCCCAGGGCAGACTTATCAGTGCTTGTTCTTAAAAAAGCTGCTCTGAAGTCATCTAAGGCAACCTTGCTTGTTTTTAAACACTACACATAATCTATATGTGGATTTCCTTACAGCAAGCAAACGGATGTCTGGTAACCCCCAAATGCTTGCTGAAAATTTTGGTGTTTGAAATGGCAAGTTTAAGAGCCTTCTGACTGAAGAGGTGCTTCATAAAGGGGAGGCTGTGAAGGGATGTGCTGAGTTTTAAGATCCTTAAACCAAGAGCCTCAGCATGCTTGCCTCTATCTCAGTAACTGCTTGGATGCAACAGATCACTTCTCAGAGAGACAGTGTGCCACCAGTGTGAGTAACAATTTAAGATCTTCACATCACTCGCTTTGCTAGATGATATTTACAAAAGCCAAACCACAATGCTCAATAAAAGTGCTTGGTCAATGATCCTTAGTAAAGCAGATAGAGACTACAGTGCATTCAGTATGGAATAACTTCCCAAAGTGAATTAATCATAGAATCATTAGGGATCAGAAGGGACCTCGAAAGATCATCCAGTCCAATCCTCCTATACAGCAGATCACCTAGACTAAGTCACACAGGAACACATCCAGGTGGGTCTGGAACTTCTCCAGAGAAGGAGACTCCACAAGCCCCCTGGGCAGCCTGTTCCAATGCTCCGTTAACCTCACTGGGAAGAAGATCCTGCTGATATTTTCAGCCTCCTCCTCTGTTCCAACTTGCACCCACTAGCACTTGTCCTATCACCAAATGACCTTGAGAAGAGCCTGTCTCCATCCTCCTGACACTACCTCTCTCATATTTAGAGACAGGAGTGAGGTCACCCCTCTGCCTCCTCTTCTCCAAGCTCAAGAGACCCAGCTTCCTCAGTCTTTCCTCATTAGGGACCTGTACTACTTCCTTCATCACCTTTGTTGCTCTATGCTGGACACCCTCCGGCAGCTCTGTGTCCTTCTGGAACTGAGGGTCCCAAAACTGGACAAAATACTCCAGATGCGGTCTCACCAGTGCAGAAGAACCTCCCTTGATCTGCTAACCATCCCCCTTCTGATGCACCCCAGGATGCTGTTGGCCCTCTTGGCCAGAAGAGCACATAGTCATCCTGCGGTCTACTAGGACCCTCAAGTCCCTTTCTCCTATGCTGCTCCCCAGCAGGTCAACCTATCCTGGTCCCTGTGGTTGTTCTTGCCCAGATGAAGAATGAAAGACATAGGATTTCAGGTAAAATTAAGCCACAAATATCTGCTGCACTTACAAATGAGACCCTGTGCTGAAGTTATCAGCATCTACTTCATTGGGGCAAATGCTCAAATGTTTCAGCAAAGCAGTTTTCTACCCACAGCGTTTTTGAGCATCAACAATTTGACCGAGAGGCTGCAGAATATTAGCCATAAATTTGATTTCAAATTCATCAATGCAGATCAGGAAACCATTAAAAATTGTTAACAGTAATGTAATCAGGAAACAGAAAGCTTGATTTGATCAGCCTACCCCATCAAAGCAGCTTTATTTTCAAATCCTGCACATCCAGGGCTTAGGAACAAACTATCCAAAACTGTGCACAAGGTCTGAATTTGGGAATTTACCAAGGAAAGATCCACATGGACAATCTTCCCCTTCATTAAGGGAGTTAAAATTCACAGAATACACTGTTTGCTGTTATTTATTAAGCTCACTAGCAGTGAGAAAGCAAACAGAACGCTCTAGGCTTTTTTTAAAATGAAAACGAGTGCACCTCACATATTCAAATTTTCAGCTCAAACCATTGAGCTTGAACAGGACTGTGGAAAACACTGGGTTTATAAAGAATTATCTAACGCTTGACACGTAACACCATTAGCAGACTTCAATACAGAGATTACAGCAGTTCACTTGCAGTTTAGACTCTGCTAGATAAAGAATGAAGTTTACTTATGCCTTTTAATTAATGCAGTGTGAAAACCATCGCTGAAATCTGTATTTGAGCATTGGTAAAAGAATTAAGAGTTTAATCCTTTGTTCCTCTAAAGTTGCCACACACCTGACTGTGTGCCAAAGAAATGGCTGTGGAGGTTCTCGTGACTAATCATATGCAATCGTTTGTGAGATTAGGGTCAAGCTATGTTAGAAGTACTAAGCTTCCCAGGTAGTGCAAGCAGATAGACACATACTCAATCCTGCAAAGTAAGAGTGATCATTTACTGCAAGGCTGGTTTGTTACAGTGAAGAGGTGCCTCTGCTGCCTTTCCAGAGATTACTACTCTCCGTATTTTTACTTTTACAGCCTATTAGTGGTATTGAAAAAAAAATCAAGTAATGTGTCTTTCATAGGTGATAAAGGTATCTCTCTTCCTTTAAAGAGAAATCCTGCTCTTACTCTCATTTGTTCTTCATTGGACTGAAATGTCTCACGTGAGTACAGTAAATCAACCTAGTTGCAATGGTCAGAGTTCAATTGCCTACTACAAGCCATTTGTTTCCATAGGGTAGAGACAAATGCAAGGGTGTTGAGGATGAAGCAAAGAGAAACATTCATCAAACGTGAATGAAACGAGGCAAAGATTTGGTGAGTGGAATTCCATCTCATGTCTTTTGAAGGACTAGGACAGCTTTGATTTTCATGGCCTCCAAGATGATGACATTACGATATTGAAATTTTAAGAACTACAAGTTACACCATCACTCTTCATTTTCCACACTGCTGCCTTTGGAACAGATCACAAGGTACAATTTTCTATTATTTTTCAGTGAAGAAGATAAAAAAAACGAAAATCACGAGAACAGTTAGTCTAGATTTTAATCTTCACTGCCCACTGAACAGCAGCACTGTGATGCATGACCCTGACCTTTTGCAGCCCTGTATATTTTGACTGTTTTCCCACTCGGCTCCTTCCCTACATTTTAGTGAGGCCATAAACAAGAGATGTGGAATGGCATGCCCAGCAAATCACAGAATGCTGAAAAGGTCAAAATTGTAGTGCTGAATGTTTCTACTCTGTAATTTACAGAATATATGAGGCATTCACATCCTAATAACTCATTCATATGACAAACACTGTAGAGAGAATGTAAAATGGCAGAACATGAATTCCAGCCAGTGACATGCTTCTAACAAGCACAGAAAATGGTGCAAGCTTAGCCCTGTGCTTCTCTTTTTCTGGAAGAGTAATACTGCCTGACTTTCCATGCACAATAGCATACGTTTGTGGACTGTGTATTCCAAGTGCCTGTGTTTGCAGTCAGGCTCAGAACCCTAAGGGCAAAGTCCCTGAGGAAAAAGTCCTGGTTAAAGCTCTCTGCTCCTTCTTGCTCTTCTCAGAGCACTTTTGTAGTACCAGGTGATCTTATCATCACAACATTCTTTTAAACTTGAAAAGTACTATCCTCACTTTAACAGAGGACAGAGTCTTAGCCAAAGTCAGAAGAACTACAGCAGAATAAAAACCCTACAGCTCTTACCAAAAGTCCTAAATCCCTGCTCTCCACCAAACCATCTTTTCTACTTCCTGTCCTGTAAGCTGTAAGAATAAACACGAGTCTCTTTATCAGACAAAAGTTAAATACAGTTATAAACCAAACATAGCTTCAGCAAAGGTCTGCCGAGAGTGAAGTAATGGCTGCATTTGTTGATGACAGCTTAATCCGAGTGAAATGCTAAAGGTGTGTGTCCTGGACACTCCCAGACAATTAGCACCTCACTGCTTGCACTTTATTGGTGCAAGATGACTTGAGGTCTTGTTGCTCAATCATCGTAACTTAGCTAATGCCCTTGGTTGAATGCTGCTGAAAAAACGCAAGCCAGGATATACTGGGAATGAGTCTTCTTTACTACTTTCATAAATAAAAACTCAACACATTTATCCAGAGATGTTCAAGACCCACCTGAATGTGTTTCTGTGCAAGTTGGTCTAGGTGATCCTGCTGTGGTAGGGGGATTGGAATAGATGATCTTTCAAGGTCTCTTCTGACCCCTAATGACTCTATGATTTAAAGTACCCTGTTTCCAACCTAACTGTGACGGTATCTGACATCAATGATTTTTTTCTATAAAGACAATGTCATTTTGACCTCAGTTTTACAAAAGATTGATCTACCAACCGCTGAAATTAACGTAAGCAGTAAATAGTTTATAGAAGCACAAAAACCATTAGCAAAGTGCCTAATCTTCCTGATGTGTCTGTGCTGATCCCATTGATGTAAAAACCAGGGAGCAGTAGCCAGAATTTAGCTTGGCCTTTCCAGGTCCATAAAAACAAAAGAAATTATCTTCCTAGAACTTCTTGAAAGCACATGGAGGTGATTCAAGGCAGCCAGCACAGCTTCACCAAGGACAAGGTCTACCTGTTAAACCTAGTGGCTTTGTAAGATGGAGTGACTACATCAACAAACCTGGAATTCTGTAAGGCCTTTGACATAGCCCCACACAGCATCTTTCTCTCTAAATTGGAGATCATAGAATCATCTATAAGGATATGGTAGAGAGTTCCATGTCCTGACAGATCAGTGACAAGTAGTATCCTTCAGGGATCCATACCAGAAACAATCCTGTTTATTGTCTTCATCAGTGACATATACTGGGGGATCAAGTGCACCCTCAGCGAGTTTGTAGATGATGCCAAGCTGAGGGATGTGCTTGAGAGGACCGAGGAATGAGATGTTATCCAGAGGGACCTGAACAAGCTTGAGAAGTGGACTTTTGTCAGCATCATGCAGTTTAACAAGGCCAAGTGCAAAGTCAAGCACCAGAGCAATCTGTGGTACCAAAGTAAGCTGTGGGATGACAATTAAGAGAAGCTCTGCAGGGATGGCCTTTGTTGTCTTGGTAGATAAAAAGCTGGATGTGAGCCATCAACATACAAGCCCAGCACAGAAGGCTAACTGTATCCTAGGCTGTATCAAAAGAAGTGTGGCCAGCGGGTCAAAGTTGATCCTGCCACTCTGCTCTGGTGAGAGACCCTACCTGGAGTAGTGTCCTCAACATAAGAAGCAAACTAGAGTGGGTCCAGAAGAGACCACAAAAATTACCCCAGGGCTGAAGCATCTCTCCTTTGAGGACAGGTTGATAGAGTTGGGGTTGTTGTCCCTGAAGACAACAAGGCTTTGGGAGACCTTATTGTGGCTTTTCTGAACATGAATGACCTATACGAAAGGTGGGGATGTGGGGACAGACTTCTTTGCAGAGTCTGTTGCAACAGGACAAGGGGCAATGGTTTTAGAGAAGAGACTTATATCCAGCCTAAGGAAGAAATCTTTTACAACAGGGGTGATGAAACCCTGGCCCGCGTTGCCCAGACAGGTGATTATACCCCATTCCTGGAAGCATTCCAAGTCAGATGGCATGAGACTCTGACCATCCTGATCTTGTTAAAGAAGTCCCTGCTTACTGCAGCATGGTTGGATGAGATGACCTTTAAAAAGGTCCCATTCAATCCAAAACTTCCTAGGCTCCTGTTTCTAAAGAAGTGTGCCATTCGACTGCTCTCTGTTTCCCAGATGTAAAGCTGGATTAACCACAGAAAAGGCAAAACAGCTGTGGATTTACACCAGCCGAACAACAGAGCCCAGCCCCAAGTCTCTGAAGTGCAGCATTTCACCATTATCCCTGGGAGAAGCGGGGATATTAACAACATACCAAATTAGCATCAAAGCATTAGTGGTAATACACTTAGGGTATTTAGGGAACTACTTCTAAACCTAAATGTCAGACAATTTGTCTCTAATATTCCCTGCAGATTAGTGCAAAATGATTGTAATAAATGCAAATCCTGCCTCCCTTCATGCAGGCAAATACGGCTGAAATAGCTGTGGATCTGTAGCGCTTGTGCTGCAGAGAAAGGCAGGTCCTGAAGAATATACCCCCAGTTCCTCTTCATTTCCTAGTGAAAATTGCTCCTCTGTGTATTTCTGTGCAGGAACATGAAGCTTTTGATATTACAGACTGCACTGCTGGGAGGAAATGGCTTTCCAGCTCCACATCTGGGGTCATTTACACAGCGAGTCTGTAACCTCTTGAAAGGAGGAAAAGCTTCATCTCCTGTGATAAGAAAGAAAATCTCACAGTTTATCTGTGGAAGGAGATGGGTGCAGTGCAGAGCCCTGGGTGGCTGCAGGGATGTGTGCAGGAGACAACAGTGAGAATACCAGCTCGCTCCTTTCAACAGCAACAGTGCCTGGGGGACAAGGCTATGAGATGAAGATGCAGTGTGGGAAGAGCTGGGGATTAAATTCTCCTGGTGTGGGGCTGTTGAGGAGCAGAGCACAAACAAGCAGGAAGAAGTCATGGGAAGGACATCAGAGTTAACAGAAAGATAAGCATCCCTTGAATTGTGTCTAAAGCCAGAGCCTGCCTGAGGGAGCTAAGGCTCCCAGGTCATGCTGTATTGACACAAAAGGATGGACTGTTCTTTATCTCTTATCTCTCTTCTGGGAAGAGTGAGGGACACAAGGTAGAATGCTCATAAGCTAATCAAAAGCTAAATCACCCATCAAGATCTCTGCGCTTACTGCATGGGGGTAGGGGTATTCCACCTGGACAGAGTAAGGCAGTAAGATATCATTTGGGTAAGACTGTCACCCATCCCACATTCAGACCCTGCATGAGGAAAGTTTAACTGAGCCTTTACGGACAACTTTGTTTCTCTTCTTACAGAATCCAAATCACTCATATGGGGCACTATAAGCCCATGCTGGTGAAAGTACTAATAGATCTAATAACATTTGAGATTCCATTATAGGAATAATACTTAAGGATTATTCTGATAGGAAGAGGATTCATACCTTGAAAAGCTGGACTCGACAGTAAAAACCTGTATTAGAGATCTCAATCTGAAGAAACAAGATGTGCATACATGTAATACCATTTCTTACCAAGGCTTTCTTACCAAAAAACCTAGTAATAAGAGTTTCTTCTCAAGGTCACTTACTCTGTTTGAATTCCTTTACAGGAATTCACATGTTCTGTATTGGGTTTTTTGTCCAAGATGACCACCCAGATGTTGGTCAAACATCTGTGTCTTCAAGTATGAAGAAAGCACAATTTGATCAGCACATCAGGAATGACAGACACTGCTGGACTGTCTCTAATAGGCCTGGTATGAAATGGGTGTCTCTCAAAGACCTTAGAGTTTTACTGATTATTACATATAAGAGAAGTATGTCCTCAATGCAAATTAAGACTGTGGATGGTGAATACACTATCTTACAAATGTCAGCAAATGCATGGATTTTCTCTTCCCAAGTTACTCCTTTCAGCCAGGGCTTCAGACACAAAGGATCTTTTTTATTTTCTTATTCCCACAGCTGTCAGCAGATGTAGCTTCGTATATTCCCTCGCCCTTATTTTGCGGTAGCTCTATTGATCTGCTTAATAACTAGTCCCAAGGAATTGCACTGTTAAATCTTCCAGAAACAAAATCTTTCTGAACAGGTCAGCTATATGGGAAAATGAGAATCTTCATAAACCACATGTGTTCTCCCCTCAGCATCTTCAGAAGCTGAGAAACTGCCACGACAAAAGCGAGTTAAACCCCTCAGCATATTCTCCATGCAGCAAATGAATTAACATGTTTCTTATTTTGTTTTCTAACACTCCTGCTAGAATCCTTCAGTAAATACCTGGAACCAAAAGCAGTATGGAGTTGCAAAGCAGAAGATATACAAATGATATCTAAATTAGAGACACAAACATATGAAGTATCATTCCAGGTTCAACTAAACCATTCACTCCTTTCCCTCTGCCCTGATGAGAGCCACTCTGTGGAATACTGTGTCTAATTTTCAGCCCCTCAGCTCCAGAAGGACACAGAACTGCTCGAGGGAGTCCAGTGTAGAGCCACAAAGATGAAAGTGTGGAGTATCTCCCTGATGAGGAAAGGCTGAGGGAGCTGGGTCTCTTTAGCTTGGAAAAAAGGAGACTGAGATGTGACCCCCATTAATGTTTATCAATATGGAAAGGGCAGGTGTGGGAGGAAGGAGCCAGGCTCTGCTTGGTGACATCCAGTGATACTACAAGCGGCAGTAGGTGTAAGCAGGAACATAGCAATTTCCACATAAACATGAGAAAAAACTTCATTGTGAGGGTGCCAGAGCCCTGGAAGGGGCTGCCCAGGGCAGTTGTGAAGTCTCCTCTGGACATGCTTTAAACCCACCTAGACTGTTTCTGTGCAACTGGATCCTGCTCTAGCGGGAGGATGGGACTGGATTAACACTGCAGTCAGAGTAGAACTGTATTACCAGACTCAGCTTACACTTTGATACCGTATTTTTAGCTTTCTGCATACTCCGTGGAATATACAAGCATAAAATAGCAGCCATGGTGCAAGCTAGAGGACTCTGGGAGCTGCTTATACATAGACCAGCTAGATATAGCTCTTACAAGATCCTTGCCCAGCTAAGAACCAGCAGAGCAGAACACTGTTTTTGTTCCTCCACAGATGCTCATGCCCCACCACTCCGCTTTTACACCAGCTGAGAACTGGCAGTGCAATAACCCAGAGCTACAACTGTATGGGTCAGATTGAGACCGCTTAATGCTACCTAGCAGAGGAGCTAGTTTAGAGAACAAACCTACTCTGTAATCATGTAATCAAAACAGGATTGCTTATCCTTCTTTCTATATTCTTCAAGTACTAAGAGTGAACAAAGTTCACTAGAAAAGAATTTAAAAACCAGATGAAGGAATCAGCAGAGCAGCATACCAATGCATCAGCCTAGGAGTCTGAGCACAGGACACACTACTGACAGTCACTACAGCTGTATGTGCAAGCACGCAATAGATCTTGAAAACTTAATGCAACATGACCTCACAATTTCTGACTTGAGTTTTTATCTTTACTTGTCTAAACCACATAGGAAATTGTGTTCATACCAAATCCCTACAGTTACAAAGTCTTAAGGGGATTTTGCTAAGGCCACACCATTTCCGAGCCAGAAGGCCTCCATGTATTCCAGCTCACACTATCAACTTTGATTTTAGTATCACAAGGACAACTCAGAGATCTTTTCCCACAAAGAAGATACTACCAGATTAAAGTAATCTATTTGCAAAGTCTTATAGGACATAGTATGAATACACATGGTTTGTTAAAACCATGATGGAATAACACTGAATGTGCCACATACTATGCAGCCAAGAACTATTCCTCTGTTAACCTCAATACAAAGAGCTAAAAAAAATTAAACAAAAAGGGGGCTCTTTTATGAAAAGGAAGCAGCAAATGAACACTTAAAAAAATCTATCATCATTTTCTAGGTTGGTTTAGAGATGAAGTGATTATCCAAGTGGTAAAGCACTTGAGAGAGTGAAATTGCTTTGGACTATTTCTCTAGTCCTCTGGCATGCTGTTTTGTCATCTCATCAACTGTCCTCTCTGGCTCCATTTCTCCAGCACAAGCAAACACACAAAACAAGAAGCACATTCCAGGTTTTGCTTCTCTCTAAGCTTGATGGGGTTTTGATCTCTGTCACACTCCAAAGGAAAAGAGAAAAAGCAAAAGGTACATTCATATGCCTTAAGAAGAACAAGGCAAGCTCTGGAGCGTGTTTGAAGCCTGGAGGAAGTCTTTTATCCCCTGTCAATAAGAACTGGGCATACCTATTTTCATTTAAATCTTTTTCTAAAATCTGAAAGCCGCAAGGTGAGTACTGAAGTTTGCAATCAGGTCAAATAAGCTGCTAAAAAAGTTAGGCCACTGCCTAGAGCTCTAAGAAGATTTTGCATCACATTGTTCTAATAATTAAGGATAAAGGCAGCAAATAATTATTAATCTGCTCTGCTTATAGAGCAAAGACAGCTATTCCTTTAAAGATTAGTTTTCCATTAGAAACCTCAAATAATCTCTGCAGGACAAGGAGCGGATTAAACTCCATTTCTTTTTTAGTCTAGTGACACATTCTCATTTGCACAACCACAGCCGGTGTAGAGGGCAAGCTGGCTCCATGGGCTAAAGGCCCTGGAAAACACAAACTTTGATTTCTAATAAAAATCCTGAAGAGTGTCACTCGTTCAAAACTCCTAGAGGCTTAACAAGGGTTCAAAAAGTAATCCAGCACATGACCTCACACGCAACTTTCTCCTCTGTTACATTGCTGCCATCAAATCATCTACTCTCCTGCACAGCTCTAGTACACGGTGAGGGGCTGCAGCAGGTCAGCACTAGCTCCCAGCCCAAAGCTCCAGGTGGCCTCCACAAGCTGAAGGCACTCCGAGAATTTTCTAGCCTTATCTATTTGGCATTTAAAATCAAGAAGGAAATAAGATGAACTTCATTGTACTTTGAAGAAATAAGTTCAGGCTCTTTTATAAGCATTAGTCTTCCATGCATAATATGAATGTGGTTTAGTAGCAATAACCAAACCCATTAACATATCAGAAAAACACACCATATGTAAATTCCCTGATCTTAGGGGTAACCAATGGATTACAATCCAGGATAAAAAGCTATAAGATTTATATCTCCCTCTAGAGATATTTGAAAATCCTATTACAGAGCAGCATCTCCTAGGAGAGGAGGGGGTTTGTTTATTTTCATTTTTTAATCAAACCTCTTCCTAATCAGTCACAACAAAATGTCTTCACGCAGAAACTCAGTGCGAAAAAACAAAGTCCTGATGGAACGGGGAAACTTGAAAAGAAAATTAAAATGGAATAAAAATGCAGGAAACAAAGATATGTACTTTATTACACAGATGTATGCAGAGACAGTTTGCTCCCAAAGGAAATAACTAGAAAGCTGTCTTTTAAGAAGCTGGACCAGAAGACTGAATTCAGCCTTTTGGGCTGATCCAAACTTTGATGACTCTTTTGGTGTTAATTCTGAGGAGATTTTGACTACATCTTAAGATATGTTGCATCTCCTTGATAAGGAAAGGCTGAGGGAGCTGAGTCTCCTCAGCTTGGAAATAAAGGAGCCTGAGGGGTGACCCCATGACTGTTGATCACTATGAAAAGGGCAGGCATCGTGATGAAGGAGCCAGCTCTGCTCAGTGGCACCCAATGATAGGACAAAGGGCACCATGCATCAGCTGGAACAGAGGAGGTTCCACATCAAGATATGAAGAAGCTTCTTCCCAGTGAGGGTGACAGACACTAGAAGGGGCTGCCCAGGGAGGTTGTGGAGTCTCCTTCTCTGGAGATGTTTTAAACCCACCAGGACATGTTCCTGTGCAACTAGGCGATCCTGCTCTGGTAGGGGGGTTGGACTTTCAAGGTTCCTTCCAATCCCTAATATCACAGAATGTTGTGTGCCTCCCTGTTTAGGGACAATTTCCACTCAGCTACAGACATGCAAGTCCTGTGGAGGAGAGCCTGAATATTCACTTATGCAGGAGTCTGCAGAATTCATCTGGCACTGGCTGCTTCCCACATCCACTGCTGTCTTCCCTGTGCAAGCCCTTACAGACTCTTGAACTAATTCAGCTTTATGAGAGAGTGCTAATCTTTAAGTTTAGCTAAGTTCACAAATGATTCATATTCTCACCATGATTCAACAACCACATTCAAGATTTCAAGCCCTGTTTGAAAATACTTCATAGCATCTTAAGTGCTTCACTGAAATTGTTTAGGCACCTGGTTTAAAAGCAAGGAGCCTTGGTACACAGCTCAAGCAGGACCTGGAGAGTTTTACTAAATCAAACAGCTTCACCACAATGTTATCAGTCCACTTAAAATGCTCTGTTCTGACCCTGCTTGCATTAAGCATCATTCCACCCCTGAATCTTTGGCAGCTTTGCTATGAAAGAAAGAAGAGAGTCAAGCTCAAGAAGGAAAAAGCCATGGCTTCTGCACAGAGTGAATAATCCACATCTGCAACACATCTCTTGTATTTTAAGCTCACAGCACTACAGTCCTCAATAGCAACTCAAAATTCTAAATCTATTTTCAAGTCACTAAAAAAGCCTCTCTGAAACTTCAAAGCTGAGCAGTTCTCTCAGCACCAAGATGCCCAAACTTTGCTCCCCAAAGTTAGCACAACTCTAGAGTTTCTCAGCATGAGAGAAAATACAGGCTGCCAGCTGAGATTCAGAGATGTGCATTCACAGAAGAATATATAACAGGAGTGAGAACAGCATACAAGTGTTTTGAGTCAAAAGCCCTTTCTGGTAAGCACTCAGAACCACCCGAAAACGCACCGCTTCACGTTACATTTTAAACAGGAATCAGCACTTCTTTTGTGAGAACATTTGTCTCAGAGCATGGTGAACATCAACTGATCGATACAGCACCAATGCAGACACGTGTTACTCTATCAATCATATCTTAAAAAGAGCAGGAGCGCTCTGTATTTAATACCCAACGTAACCAATTAGTACTGCCATCCCCTGATGTTACACGAGTTCATTCTCTTCAACTGCCATAGCAGTGAATTCCAGTGTTATACATGAGAAGCTGCAAATTGATTTGCATGTAATAACAGAACCACTAAACCTTTCTCACCACTTCCATGTCTCCCCACCCCCTCCATCTGCTACTAGAGTGGAAGTTTAGGATCTATTATTCCCAGAAGGGGACTTACCCAGCTGGACATCTATAACAGTTGGCTGGTTCTCCATGGGGAACAATGGCTTTGGAGGTTTGTCTGTGAGTAAAGCTAGAAAAGAAAATGAGAAAATGTAATGGAAAAATTGAGTCCAATGGCTGCAAAAGAAAAGCTCTGTCATGTAAGCAATCAAATGTTTGTACACTCGCTGGCGTGTAAACATTTATTAGATAACACAGCTGTTACACTGCCCACGCGTCACCGCTTTGCTAGTGGCTGTGGTGGCCCACGGGTTCCACAGAAATGAGCTATTTTGAGAATTACATTTTGAATGCAGAGCAACAAGGCAACCTCCACTTCTCACTTCTAATCCTACAGTAATAACTAGAGCAAGCATTTTAGATCCTCATCTTGCAACGGTAACACAATTAATATGAAATGCTAACCGAATCCATTTCAGCGTGACCAGTCCCAATGTGGAACGATAAGAGACCTCAAGTCCAATCCCCCTGCCACAGCAGGATCACCTAGACCATGTTCTTACATTTGCTCAAACTGGTATATAGATTCTGGAAGAATACTTGCACATAAAGTTGTCTGTGCCACTTCACACCCAGGTTACACTCCCACCCAACCATGCTCACTGGGACCCTTTTCTTATAAGGGGGAACCCTGCTTTCTGCTGTACAGAAGTATCTTCAAGACCCACCTGGATGTGTTCCTGTGTGACTTGGTCTAGGTGATCCTGCTGTGGCAGGGGGATTGGACTGGATGATCTTTCAAGGTCCCTTCTGATCCCTAATGATTCTATAATCACAGAAAGTAGTACCCTAGCCTGGCCCTATGAAGGGACTGCTCCTGTCACAAGAACAGCCAGTCTCTGCTGATACTGCTGCTGAAAAACATAGGCTTCATGGCTCAGTTTGAGATCTTAGTGCCAGACAAACAGGTTTTATAAGTTGGGGCTAGCTTGAAATAAATGACTGAGTAATCCTGGAGATGGGGAAATCTTTTTTAAAATCAAACAGCATCCTGAACAAAATTAAGCACTTCAAAATTAATTTAAAAAAGTTTTCCAGTACAAATTAATCACCTAAAATTATTTGATCCAAGTTTGCAAATGAATTTGCATCTTTCAGCGAAGGACCAAAGCAAAATTGCCATGATCTCTTCAGAGGCCTCAGCACACATTGGTTTGATGGGAAACAGGACTACTCAGTTTTGTAGCTCAAGCTGAAAGTTTCAGCTGCTGGAGCTGCGGGTCTCCCTGAACCAAGCACACAGAAGTGAGCTCTGCAAGCTTGCGTCCTGTGTTTCCAATTCAGCTTGGGAGGATAACTCTACCTCCCAGTTTGCTTCAGCATGAGTCAACAGTTCAATACACCCAGTCAAGGGTTTAGAACAAATCAGGTTGAAGCAGAGGTACAGCAGTCACCCCTTTCACAGATGCAGCTCTGAAAACCAGCTGTTAAATGAAACTGGAGGCAGTTGATGTTGCTACCAAAAACAATAGTTAAATTTCCTCCTACAACCACCCTGGGCAGCCTGTTCCAGTGCTCCCTGACCCTCACTGGCAAGAAGTACCTTCTGATATTTATAGGGAACTTCCTCTGTTCCAGCTTGCACCCATTGCCCCTTGTCCTATCACCAGATGACCTTGAGAAGAGCCTGGCTCCATCCTCCTGACACCCACCCCTTACATATTTAGAGACATTCATGAGGCCACCCCTCAGCCTCCTCTTCTCCAAGCTCAAGAGACCCAGCTCCCTCAGCTTTTCCTCGTAAGAGAAGTGTTCTACTTCCTTCATCATCTTTGTTGCTCTACGCTGGACACCGTCCAGCAGCTCTCTGTCCTTTCTAGCAGAAACAAATAATTGCTGCACTCACGCACCTAAGTCATGTGAACGTCATCAGAGCATAAGTTGCAAGTGCAGCCATGCCTACATGTGTGAGGACGGCCTAACTACTTGCTTCTTAAGTGCTTTCAATTCTAATTAAAGCTACAACTTCTCTAAGTAGGAGTTCTGGGCATCAAACCCAAGGGACTTTGGAACATGTTCCACTGATGACTATTTAAGCAACATAGAGTTTATATTGCAAAAAACTTTTGGAGATGCTCTTCCTCAGAAAGATCCCATTGTATTTCTCCTCCTCCTCTATTCTGTTCTCATGAGGCCATATCTGCAGGACTGCATGCAGATCTGGAGCCCCCAACACAGGAAAGACATTGAACTGTTGGAACATGTCCAGAGGAGGGCCACAAGGATGAGTGGAGGGCTGGAGCACCTCTCCTATGGGGACAGGCTGAGAGACTCAGGGCTGTTCAGCCTGGAGAAGAGGAGGCTCCAGGAAGATCTTAGAGCTGCCTTCCAGTACCTGAAGGGGGCTACAGGAGAGCTGGGGAGGGGCTGTTTCCAAAGGCTTGGAGCGGTAGGAGCAGGGGGAAGGGTTTCTAGCTGGAAGAGTGGAGGTTTAGACTGGAAGTCAGGAGGAAAGTCTTCATGATAAGGGTGCTGAGACAGTGGAAGAGGTTGCCCAGGGAGGTTGTGGCTGCCCCCTCCCTGGAACTGTTGAAGGCCAGATTTGCTGGGGCCTTGAGCACCCAGGTCTAGTGGGGGGTGTCCCTGCTCATGGCAGGGGGGGTTGGAACTAGATGATCTTTAAGGTCCCTGTCAACCTCAACCTTTCTATGAATCTATGAAATGGAAAACCATTTCAAATACTTCAGCTTCTCCACAAGTCCCACCCTAATTCAAACAGTAGGTTTCTTACTCTCAGCAAAGCTCGTTCCAAACACTCTGGCAATAAAGTACCTCTGCCAGGCAGCGTCAATATGCCGAGAGCCAGCACACTTGGTAAGGCTGAACATTTTCAGTACTGACGTTGTTGTTGTTGTGTGTAAGAGCTCTGCTTTCCTTACACTCACGTGAACCCCCTGTCAATAAATATGTAGGCAACCAGCAAGAGCTGCTAGACTAGAATTGCATTAGCTGTAAGCTGCTGCCAGATGCAAGGAAGAGCTCTTCATAGTGACTGCTTGCCATTTCCTCTCAGCTCATCACAGAAAATGAGAGAGAATGTTGTATGGCCCTGGCAGCTGCTGAGGGAGAACCCCATCACTACCTACAACCCGACATCACTGCTTTTCTGCAATTTTAGTTTTGGTTTCGATACTATGTAGGCAGATTTTATCAGATTTTAGATCAGAAGTCAGGAACTTCTTCTAAGAGTTATCCCAAAAGCTCACACATTTTGGCCTAGGAATTGCACAATTCACACTTCTTAGGAAGGCAACACATTGGCCTGTATCTAAACACAGGAGTACCCCAGATGCTCAGCACAGAGAGATGAGAATGGCTCCTGCCAGGACACACAGATTCTTGTGCAGCTCCTGTGTGCTCAAGGGAGCAAAAAGGTCACAGGGGCTGCAAAAGGGTTTGGAATCAATATAGAAACTGATAAGCTTGAGAATTCAAGTCTACACAATCGGATATACTATGTAAATCGTAGGTTGCGGGGAAATTTAAAGGAGGAGGAAGAGGAAAAACCCTCCAAAACCTCACACAGAATCATAAGGCATGGGAAGGGAACTCAAAAGATTGTCTAGTCCAATGCCCCTGCCAGAGCAAGATCACCTAGACCAAGTCGCACAGGAACACATCCAAGCCGGGATTGAATGCCTCCAGAGAAGGAGGCTCCACAATCCCCCTGGGCAGCCTGTTCCAATGCTCCGTTCCCAGTGCTCACTGTGAAGAAGTTCCTTCTGATATTTATGTGGGACCTCTTCTGTTCCAGCTTGCACCCACTGGCCCTTCCCGTTGTCCTATCACCAGATGACCCTGAGAAGAGCCTGGCTCCATCCTCCTGACACCGACCCCTCACATATTTAGAGACATTCATGAGGTCACCCCTCAGCCTCCTCTTCTCTTAGTCAAGTTTGAGTCCTTACACTTTGTGAAGGGCCTCAGAGTTTCTGGTGCATTGCCATCACTTTTCTTAGCTCTTTTTCCTCAGTTTTTCAGGCTTTCATTGCTACTTTTAGGCTTTTCTTGTATTATTTTTCATCTCTGGTACCAAGTTGTACTCTGTGTGCATTGTATGGTGTGAAGAAAACTTGCTGGGGCAGCTGCATCCACACTGTGCCAGCATGCTCAGGCTTTCCTTGCTTAATGGTCTTTTCATACCTCTTTCACACCTGAACCCCGTGTAACCCGATCTAACCAGGGCTTCCCCGTTGCCCTTAGCTTTACCTGCAGTTTTCAGACTATTTCTAAATGTGCTCCCGGTGTCACATTTTAAATGGTTCTATTTTGCCATAGTGTTCTTGGAAAGTAATCGTTGTAATGAACTGGCAGCCTGTCAAAGCTCTTTAGATAGGAGCTGAGATAGCCCAAAGGGATTTTCAATCTGGAAGGCAATGAACTGCTGGCTCCTCAATGTCATGTGTTTCCAGAAAACAAAAGCCTTTCTTCTTTTAGAGGTCAAACATCAGATCCTTTCTTAAACAGTAAGGCAGTACAATATTTTCTCAGCTCTAAGGGACTCTAATCTTTCAGTATCCCTGTACTCAATAGAAGTCCATAAACAACTTTTATTCAAACACCCATTCCTCTAAGAGACATTTCTTTAATACTCTGCACAGTTCTATAGATGTAAGGCACCAGTTTCCAGTCTTGTTAGAGGCTAAACAGAGAAGTTAATGCTGTGACTGTACCAAGAGATCTTTAAGGAAGCTCGCAGTGTTCTATCTTCTCATCTAACTCTTGCTTTACCTCCCACAGAACCATTTTTAATTTAAACAATTAACTGCACTGCAAACACTCTTCCTATTATTAAAGGTACAGAAATACTTCTGCAAAGAAACATGAATATACCTCATTACTGTCAGGAACTGCTGGGATAGAGCTGTACATCCCTTGGAGCACGCTGTGCCCCTGGGCTGCTCTGAGCAGCAATTCTTACATGGTGAGGCCACTAGTACAAGGAATATATTAGATCTCAAAGCTGCAATTCCTGTAGCAAACAGATGGGTCTACCTTTGCAAGGTACTAGGTCTGATAACCCAGCACACCACAGGTTTCTTTGCCTCTTCTTGCCCTTATAGGACTCCACTTCATGAGCAGACTGGGACAGACCTGGCTGTATTTGTTTCAGCAACCATCAGCTGACAGAGTACACTACTGCAAGAATGAAAACTCACACAACACTTCTGTACTTTGTCCCAGGGTCACATCTGGCTACTTGGGGCATGGCCTGAAGTTATAGCTACCGGATAAGAACCTAGAAAGACATTTCTTAACCAGATGCACTTGGCAATACACATGCATCCAGCAAGATCCCGGTGGACAGGGCCAGAGACTGCTTGAAGTGTGTTTGTTACCTGCTGTGCTTACATTCACTCCATTAGGAAAGAATACATAAGCTTTAAACAACACTCAGGTTGCTGTAACTTCAACACGAGGGTTGTTCCCCTCCTCCCGGTAAGATTTAAAGCACGATGTTGTACAAATCAATACACTGATCTGATCCCTGTGCAACTGTTCATCCAGGTACATTTTCTTTCCCAGAACACAATACTTGTTTCTTTTTCACATGCACAAGGAACACACTGTCCCAAGAGGAGCGCCTCAGAAAAGCTAAGAGACCCATAAAAGATTCAATCTCTCCAATTAGCTGCACAGAGATTCTTAACAGGCAAGAGAGAGCATGACTTGCTGCACAGGACAACGTCTAGTTACCCACAGGACCAACTGAAAAAAGAAGACAGCCTTGAAGAAGCAGCTCCAGCTTGTATGTGCCAACACAGCCTAGGAGCCTAGAGGCTAATTTTTTCACTCTACAGCCCTACTGTTTCAAAAATCTCACATTGCATATTCAAACATATATCTGACATACAAATGAGTTCTCTCGCAAAAGCATAAAGCAGCTGAAAACAAACAGCCTTAGGATATCATCACTTAGGGATAAGCAATGATAACCAGTTAGAAAAACTAGCAGGCATCTCAGTAAGCACCAGTTCCTTCACAGCTTGTTACTTGACTCAGCTCTGTTTCCTACCTTCCCTCTGCAGCAGCCTCACAGCACTCTCCTCACTCCAGTCAGACTTCTTTTACAGTAACTACAGCGAGAGACAGACAGCCCAAGCTGTTGCTGCAATGAACGCAAGCCTCTTGCTACCGTTTTTGAGTGGCTCAACTAAACACAACTTCTGAATTAAAGCAGATCACCTTCCCCTGTGCCACGCAGAGACAAGCCCTAAGCCAACAGGCACCACCTGTGCTCCAAGGACCTGAATTGCTTCCAGCGTGAAGCCAGTCAGCACTGAAATCCAGGTGCTTATTTCTGGAGGAGGCTTTCTTGTGTCTGAGCACAGCTGAAGTTATTTGCCAGAGCAGGTAACTCTGCTAATGGAGATGAAGGCAGAAGGCTCAAAATACTAACTCACATGCAGCTACAAAATAGTTAAATGCCAGGGGAAAGTTTTCTTCCTTGGGGTAGATAATGATTTTTCTTCTTCTTGTGATGAGCACGCAAAGTACATTTGCTTGCTGCTCTCTAATTTTGCTATTGATGTGCCTCCCGTACATTTGTTCATGTAATTTGCAATGATGAAAGGAAGAATTATCCAAACACAAAGCAGAACGCAGGGAATCTAACAAAATTGTTTCAGATCTTCTACGAGACAATTACATGCCAACCTGCTTCCTTCAATCAAAGGATCTGGCATTTCCCCACCATTAATTGTCACTGAGCCTCCAGTATCATTCAATCAAGAATCTGGCTAACCCTTTGACAGCAGAACTGATCTGTTTGAACAGCATCCTCGGTGGCCTAAAACAGCACACCAAATCCTTCATCTGAAACGAGCTCACACCCCAAGTTAAGCTTTTGTTCCCTCCCAGTTCAAACACACAGGCTCCCAGGCATGGCTGAGATTTACTTTGGCATCTAAAAAGCTTGGCAGTGACACTGGAACTTTCACACCGCAGATGAAGTTGGAACTAACGCTAAATCAATGCATTAACCGGAGGGCACACATTGCTAAGAGAAGCTCAGCATTACACCTTTGGAAAAAACACGTACCTAACTCTCTTTGGCTCGTCAGCAATCCCAGCTTCTGCCAACCGGTTTCTCAATAGCTGACAGTAACAGGCTTCAGGCCTGACCTGCTACTGCTTTATCTTTTATGTTGCTGCTTACACCTAAGCAAATGTGTGAGCCAATTGTGCAGATGTAAATGTAAATGTGACAGCTATAGCCTTGGCTGCCAGGGACTGAACTGTGCTCTTGCAGCGTTAAAAGCTCTTCTAAAGAGCCAAGGTTCCCACCCAGACTTATAATAAATGTCCTCCGTGGACTGAGCCTCTAACACGCTCACCAGTGAGTCCCGCTACCACAGCAGAACAAACACTTCTCGTTTCCTCGGCACAGCAGTAAATTACTACACAAGGTGAAAAGCAGTAGAAAACCACATAAAGCAACTCATTCATAAAAATGCAACTTCGTTAGGCTCTATTTTTATGGGGATACTGTTGAAGTGTGTTCCACCAGTCAGGCTAAACACATGTTTTCAGCGCTGGGGCTATTGTGCTGCCTTTCCCTCCCCACAGTATCAAGCTGACAACATGATTGTACCTCCATCCATCATTCGCTGTAACAGAAAAAAAGCCATTGCAACAAAATGTTGCCAAAGGATAAACGTCTCCACCTTTGAAAATAAACACTGAACACTTATTCTCAACAAACTCAGACTCAATAAACTCACAACTTGTGTGGAAGCCAGGAGTCATTAACCAGTGACAGGGGTTTTCTATATTTATTACCATTTGAGCATGAAATGCATCTTTGGGGACAGTGGGGTGAAATGATACAGCCACTGGATGCCTCCCCCTTTGCTACCATCACCATGACTATCACTTTTTGAAAACTCTACCTAGGATCAAGAGTGCCTTAACGCACTGTTTGGTCTGCCTCTGTGGGACAATTTTCTGCAAGAAAGAGTTTAGCATTTTTATATTAGCAGTAAATAATTTAAATTCATCACATGAATTCCTTTTATGACATAGAAAGGACAACACAACCACCGTTTATGGAAGATGCTGTGTCCATGCTGAAACGCAGTTCACAAGGGAAATGGATTTTGAGGTACTTAAATGCTCTTGGATCATTACTGGTGGTTTTGATTCTAACCCATTAAATCCTCAATGACATGGAACAGACCTGTGTTTGACAGGCCATACGACTGGCACTGGAAAGATGCTGGCCATGTCTGTAACCTCCTTGACTTTGAGAGCACTCAACATCCTAAACAACAATCTGTGTCTGTCCTGCTCTTGCCAGTTGCTCCCATGCAGGCACGACCTTGCAGCCCACATTAACTGCTTCCAACTAGTAACAGGAACTGGTAAATCCTTATGTGAAATCACCTCTGAACAAGAAGTCTTGCTGCTTGGTCTTCTCACCTAAGGTGTCTCCAGGCACCGTGTGCAGGATGCCATCAGAGTGCACGCATGTAGCCACACTACTTTGGAGATAAGAGCAGGAGCATCAGGTACTAGATGCACTCTGTTGAATTCATGGAAATGTTAAGAAAAGTAGAAATTAAATAGATTTAGGTTTTGCAGTCTTTTATTTTTCAGGTTTGTATGGGACTTTCTTCCCCCTTCTTACAAGGCAAGACCTGTAGGGCTGTAGAAAATGAATCGGTGAGACTCTGGTGGAACTTATGTAAAAGACTGTGACTTAAGACGCCTCTGGTAAAGTGTGATGGAAGCAATAGCAGAGATTGCACATTACTGAAGCACAGATGGCAAAATCTCACGAGGTGCCCTTCACAAAATAATTACCACAGAGCTGAGTGTTTAACACTGCTGCAATATCCATGTTAAAAAGCCAGTGGCAGCTGACTTGCGCATCTCCTGATTTGAAACTCTCAGTGGCACCGATGGTATGGGTCACTATCAGAGCTGTCACCACAGTCATTGCAAGGGGAGTATTGGAAAGTAGAATCGTGTTAGCAGGGCTCTTGCTGCACTGATGCCGTCAGGTTGTCTTGCTTCTGAGGTTGCCCGCACACCTTTCTTTTCACTGCATTTCTAAATTTCACAGATTTGATTAGATTATGCATAATCATTTCATTCCTTTCCTAAACATGGAGCATGCAGCTTTCTTTTATGAAGCGGGCATCGGTCTCCTCTCAAGTAGAGAAAGAAGTGTAATAAATTGTTCCTAAATGTGAATTACATTTCGCTGCAAGATAATTCATGAACATCTCAAATGGAGTATGCTTTCTGTAATGAACGGAGTGTATTTAACGCAAAGGACACATCATTTCATCTACACTCAAAATGTTTCTCTTGGACTCTGAGCAGAAAGAAGATGCCTGAAATTACCCTCTGTTTCAAGGAGATCTGCGAAGAACATTTGATGACATTTTCTCTTTTGCCTTTTGAAAATCTTTTTTCTATCTTATAAAAAAGTAAAGAAGTGGTGACAGATGAAGCCAGACTCCATCATCCATCTTGAAGGGACAACAGGAGACTCCGCATGCAAATGAAAGCCATCATTCTTGTCAACCTCAACCACAGTACCAAAAGCCCGCAGTCCACAACCAATTAATATTCCATGATCGATTTGACCACTCATGCACAGTGAACTACTACACCACCGCACAACCCCAGCAGCAAGAATTATCATGGAGAGGATTTTTTGCATTGTTTTAATAAAACTCCAAGCAATCCATTATTCTCTGAAATGAAACCCTTTGCAATAAATACAGAGAGTGAATCAAAAGAGAGTTATTGTGGACAATGAAAGCCAGACGAGTATAAAACTCCTATAGTACTGTACCTAGGCAAAACAGGGGGCTGGGAGAAGCCATATGCAGTCCCCTCAGTAGTCTCTAGGCAGTGGACACCACAATCTGGTGAAGGAGGAGCCAGTGCCACTTTGCCACATCTCTTGGTTTTGCTGTTTCAAAAAGCTGCATGGCAACCACAACCTGTGCCCTGGGACAGACCTGAGTCAAAACTGCTGTTACAGACCAAACATTTCTCTGCAGTGTTCAAAAGAAGAGGACAGTGCTACTGAAGACCTACATTAACAGTATGTTTCACTTCAAGTCCCCAGGGCAGCAGAGACCACTTGCAATTTGTAGTTCAGACATGATTAGATGTTGCACAGTGTAACAGCTCAGCCTGCTTTGATGTTCAGCAGGACCCTCACGGTTTCAAAGCAGCCAAACCACAAACAATTTTTAGACGTAATTGCAATTGTAATTTTTTTTTTAAGTTAATGACATTCACAAGGAAAAACACGGACCTTCTGTTAAGTCATCTCTTGCCAATTGATTTGACCCCATAGGGGCTTAATGAGCCTGTTTCACTCTGCCCCACCCAGCCTATTAATTCTGCTTCATTCTTTGGATTAGCATTGCAGCTTCCAAAGCTTGCTAGAAGGATGAAAAATGTTACTACACTTGACAAGGAAACCCTTCTCATAAAATGTTTATGCAATATTTATGCAGGTTCTTTGTCTCTAATTTATCTTCAGAAGCTGCAAAATACATTCCACCAGGTTTTGCTGTTGGGTTTTTTTTTTCATTTTACCCCTGAAGAAGTTTTGAATCAGATTATTCGCTCAGCACATACAGCATCGTAACGAAAAAATGGGGCCGAATCATGTCACTGTTTGTTGGATGAGCAGGAAAATGAATAAAAGCAGGCATAATATGGGCATGTAAAGAAATCCGAGATGCACTTGGCTACTGTTTATGCTGCCTCATGACTGGAGATCAAGCGAATGTAAATCTCCTGATGAAAGACGTTGCTTTAAGAAATGAAGGAGCTCGTGATCCCATGAAATGTGTCGTTTTATCTAAGGCGAAGGATTTAAAAGAATTAACAAAAAAAGTAGCATCCGCAGAAATCTCTGGCGGGACGACCCATTTTCAGAGTCAGCACTGCTGCCTTTCACCTCTTTCATCCAAGTTTATATCAGCTGATGGGGAGCAGAATAGCTCCCTGGTGATCCCTGTGGGACCCGAGTCTTTCAGTAGCAGCTACTATCAAACACAGGGAAGTTTTCTGATCCAAGAGTGAGATTTCTTTTTCACCGAACACATGCAAAACACTGCCTCAAAGAAAGATGCTAGGGGAAACATCACTGCTTTGATAAAACAAGTTCCAGAGAAAGGTTTTACATCCTAAGTCAGCAGACACGCTCTCCCCCCATGCATCTGTTGTGCAGGAGGCAAATACTTGACAATAAACTTCTAATGTTTTAAGATTAACATATTAACAGTCGATGGAGACGCCAAGAACAACAAGCAGACCTCCAAGGGGAAATGACTAAAGGCTGCAGAGAGAGTGATGTGTACAACAAGCACGAGGTCAGATGTCGTTGCAGGGCCCACTGGTGCAGCCCCATTCACAAGCCCAGTGCCACACATCACAATTGAGAGGGACAGAATAACTTCCCAGTGAAACGATTCAAAGACCTGGGCGATGCTAAAAGCAATGGACAAGAGTGAAGGTATGGCCAGGAGATAGGCTACACCTGTTCTGAATCTGTATTAGCATTGCTAAGCAGGCTCTCAACACACCACACATTTATATCAGACAAGCATAAAATTCTGCAAGATCTTCACGATGAGGCTGCTGAGACACTGGCACAGGCTGCCCAGAGAGGTTGTGGCTGCTCCCGCCCTTTAAGTGTTCAAGGCCAGATTGGCTGGGACCTTGAGCAACCTGGTCTAGTGGAGGGTGTCCCTGCTCACAGCATGGGGGTTGGAACTAGATGATCTTAAAGTTGGACCTTAAAGTCCCTTCCAACCCAAACCACTCTATGAATCTATGAATCTAAACTCGGCAGCAAAGTAAGCAATGGTCAGTTTGGGCACAGGTTATCCCATATGCAGCAGAAACTGCATGATGGCCTCACTTTCAAAGCCTCTGACATGTGAGATGAAACAGTCCCACCAGCATGTCAAATGATTTAATCCTTAAGTATAATTCCTCCAACCTGTTTAAAAAGATTAAGATAATCTTTAAGGGAACAAAACACTGGAAAAAAATCCAAACCAAAACAATGAAAAGAAGCAAAATAAGGAGGGATGAGGATCTCCCTGTATTTTCATTAACAAACCAGCGTCCTCTCAGCCTGGGCCTCATACGAGAAGTGTGTGGGAAGGGGACTTGCTTCCCCTAGCCTTGGTGGGCAAAGTAAAACAAGCTCTCTGTGAGTGGTGCAAGAGCATAGAATCATAGGATCATTAGGGATTGGAAGAGACCTTGAAAGATCATCATCCAATCCCCCTGACACAGCAGGATCACCCCGACCAAGTTGCACAGGAACAGATCCAGGCAGGGCTTGAACATCTCCAGAGAAGGAGACTCCACAACCCCCTGGGCAGCCTGTTCCAGTGCTCCATTACCCTCACTGGGAAGTTCCTTCTGATATTGATATGGAACCTCTTAGGTTCCAGCTGGCACCCATTGCCCCTTGTCCTGTCCCCAGATGACCTTGAGAAGAGCCTGGCTCCATCCTCCTGACACCCACCCCTCACATATTTAGAGACATTCATGAGGTCACCCCTCAGCCTCCTCTTCTCCAAGCTAAAATGAGGAGCATGATACTGATGGCTGCCCAGATATTCTGCCTAAACTACTTGCACATGCACTCGTCCCCAAGAGGTTTTCTGGTCTACAATTTCTCCATCTGACTGCCAGGACGGAAATTTGCACTGCTCCTACCCCTCCACCATTGGGACACTGTTGGGGAAGGAGCTCAAACGAGAGTTCAGTTTCCTCAGCTTCTACATTTCTCTGCTGTTCTCAAAGGACCATTCATTACCCAGCTTTTAGGTTTTCTGCTGCTTTTATCCAGCAACCAGATAGAGGTTTTGCACCAGGAATGTAATTTCTGAGAAATTTTTCATGAAATGGTGTCAGCTTGTTGTAATGAACCCGCTCGACACTTCATTTTCCTGTTGAAAGCATCCTCTGTTTGTCACACGTTGAAGGAATTTAAGAGTTTGCTTTGACATTTTCAACAAGAGAGCAAGATGATTCAATCTATTCCAGGTAGTACCTGCCATTACATTTAAACCACATCACTCAGATGAAACTCAACGTACTATTTTGACTGCCGTTTTATATCTCATCTATGATTATGTAGTACTACAGCTCTTGAAACTACGTTCAAGCAACAAAGCCATTTAAAGAACATCCAACCCAAGCATTCCGATAATGCTACCCTGAAACTTCCATTTCTTTCTGAGACAGTGTTCCCCAGTGGTGTTCTTCGCGTGACTCATTTCGATGCACAATAGTTATCAATCATGTTTCATATCATAGACTCATAGAATCATTAGGGATTGGAAGGGACCTCGAAAGATCATTCAGTCCAATCTCCCTGCCACAGCAGGATCACCTAGACCAAGTTGCACAGGAACACATCCAGGCAGGGCTTGAACATCTCCAGAGAAGGAGACTCCACAACCCCCCTGAGCAGCCTGTTCCAATGATATGGTACCCTCACTGNACAGATGAAACAGATAATGTCTTTTTCATGAAGCCTTTCTCCTTCAGGTCTAAAATCTGTTTTCTAGAAAGGTGAGGCAGCATTTTAAACGGAATGACATGAGTTGCACAGCTAAAGAGCACAACAGTGAACAACATTTGGATTAATAAGTGCAGAATAAAGTCTTTTTAAAGGATAATATGGAGCTCATCTACTTAAAGGATTACAGGTGGGAAGTATTACAACTTTTTTCACAGATTTTAATTAATAATTAAGGAAAATTTTAGTGTGTCAGCACACTTACAAGCACAATATGAAGATCTATCACTTATCTATAAATTTTATATCATTGATTTTTACAGAGGCAGTGGATTAAGTAGAGAAAGAAAGAAAGGGCTGGGGTTTTTTAGTACTAGAAGCATAGCAGCATCATAAACTGGTTTGGTCACAGAAACAAATCCACAGTGCAGCAGTAATGTTAGAGACACTCTTAAAGCAGAATGGCTGTCTTAATCCGTTATTATTCTCAGACTGTGCCTGAAGACCACTTTTTGTACCGAGCCTTTGTTGACTATTAGCCACGCAGAGATGGGTCCCTATGCATGAATTTCTGATATCACCACAAAAGGGACATTCAAATGCAACCGCAGGACTGGGCTCCATTTCACATAATGCACTGAAGTAAAAGACAAGAGTCATCTCGCAGCCCTGGGTACTAACCTGCAACGATGTGCTTCCTAACCAGGTGCTGTAAAGCGATCCAACATACTCTACTGCAAATAGGCAGCTCTGGCCGAATGCATGGTAGGACTCTTTTTTAACTGTTTTGGATTTGACATTTATGGAATTCTGACTTGTTGCTGGAATGTTTTTTTGTTTCGTCCTCTGTACTCTCAAGTTACTCTACCTCATTTAGTGAATAAGCACCTTTGTTTTTAAGCGCTGTCTAATCTGGAGCTGCATCAAACAGTTAAACGATCTTAAATGCCACATACTGATCTTGCAAAGAGCTCAAAACTCCAATGCAGTTTCATATCGAAGCAATGGAGCCTTAAGATTTTGCATCTCTGAATGATGAGCAGCATTACTTCAAATGACATCTTTTGTCAGAGTTGCTTGAGCTAAAGACAGAGTGAATCCATTTGTATAAATTGTGGCTTTGCTGCTGAAAGTTTACCAAAATAGATGGTGCTATCCTTAAGTCTCAAACCATTAATATAGTTAAAATATGCCATCTTTTCCTGGGAAGAACTACCAAGTGCTTAAAACACTATCATCAATCACAACTAATTCACTAAATATACAATTCCGACAGCAATAGAAAAAGAAAATACAGTGTAGTCTGTCATCTGTCACTATATCAAACATCTCTTTTTTCCAAAGGAAAATGCAGCTCAACATCTCTGAGGTCTGTGATATAAATGGGTCATAACTGAATTCCAGGATTAGCCCTTTGTTTATTACCCATTTGTCTAATCGATCCAAAGGCAAATATTGTTATTCAGAAGAGCAAATCAACATTAATTTTCACTCCCAGACCCCCAGCCAAACACAGGTCTGGATGCTATAGTTTAGTCATTGAAGCACTTTACAACTCAAGGTCATCTGGTGATAGGACAAAGAAAGAGCAAAGAGTGCCAGCTGGAACAGAGGAGGTTCCCTATCAATATCAGCAGGAACTTCTTCCCAGTGAGGGTAGCGGAGCATTGGAACAGGCGGCCCAGGGGGCTGTGGAGTCTCCTTCTCTGGAGACGTTCCAGACCCGCCTGGATGTGTTCCTGTGCAACTTGGTCTAGGTGATCCTGGTGTGGCAGGGGGATTGGACTGGATGATCTTTTGAGGTCCCTTCCAATCTGTAATGATTCTATGATCAGCAAACAGATGGGTCTTGCAAAATATATTTTGATTCCTGAAACCTACACCTGAATCAGTTTTTTGATTTCTACAGATTTTATACTGCCAGGGTGTCCAAAACCACTGCACAGGGTAGGTCAGGAGTTCACTGAACTGTGCAAAAAGTTCCTGTGCACTGGTACGATCTTGTTTGCTTCAGATCATTGCCTTATCAGTTATATTCTCACCGTGTTATGCCATGGTTTGGAGCAATGAGCATTTCACTATGCAAGATTGAAGGTCACACGAACGAAAAGGAACACTAATGGGGTGAAAATGAATATCGTGGGGACAGTAAATCATTCTTGGAATCCTATTTAATTGATCATTCTGTAGCTGACCTTGCCTTCGTGGAAGTCAATGGCAAAGCTGCTGTTCCTGTGGTTATGAACAGGATTGGGCCCGTTTAAAGTACGGCATGTTTTATCGGTGTTGAAGGTAGCATATTTTACACTAGAATTTTCTTTATTACTTCTCAATACAAAACTTTACCAAGAGTGCCAAATGGCTGTATAAAACCACCCCATAATACGGTACATTAATTTAATACATGATATATTTTCCTGCTAGTAATAGCAAATGTTGGCGTTTCCAATACACGGATGCCTAACAGAGCAAATTTCTTCTTACACCGCCACCCCCAGTCACCACCCCTTCATCTTCCTTCACAATATTTTCCTCAGAGATTTTTCAAACATGTTTATCAGAGGCGACCATCTCTCCATCTTTGGCTGGCAGCCTGACTTTTGCTTTAATAATATATGAACTACATCTGAGGCAGTCAGAGTTCTCCCTGAGACCCAGCTCCCCACAGCACGATGACAGAGGACTTGGTAATAGGATTTACTTACTTGAAATGGAAATGAATCAACGCCGATTATTCTGCAGCCCTAGTTGATAGGTTAAAGAACCTGTCTCAACAGTCTGATTGGAGATGTGCAGCAGTGTGGGGGTCAGGATCTCTGCACTCACCTGGATTGTGGTGGCTGGGGCAGGTTGCTCTGTACCATGCCCAAGCTGAGGTTGCCAGGGCAAGCTGACTGGCTTAGTAGGAGCTTTGGCTGCATCTGAGTAAAGTTGCTCATTCTCTCTCTTTCTCCATGTAATCTTAGGAGAAGTCAGGGTGTCTTTTGCACACTGATTGCCGTTGGTCATAACAAACAGGTTTGATGAAGTGTTTTCAGAAGTGAACATATTTCTAGTGCTCGTGTCTGCTGTGTCAGCACCTTTGGAAAATCTGGATCAGGGTGGCACATCTTCAAACTCTCCAAATCTGCACTTCTGTGGAAGCAACCAGCACAATGGAGTATGCTCCTTCCTTCCTTCTAACAGCACACGAGACCCCTTCCTCCTTCTTTTCATTTCCTTCTACCTCTTAGAAAGAATGTTGGTGTCGTTACCAATACCACTCTCTGGAATGTCTCCTTTGGGAAGCAAGTATGTGGGATCTTAGGTGGGAACAGCAGGGGCATGTACAGTATGAGCCATGGGGACTGTCAGAGATGCACTGAGCTTATAGGTTTGAGGATGAAGCATCTCCTTGAGGGACTCTCTGGTAGAGCAAAATGAGAGTGAAGTGGTACTCTCCACAGGTCCTAAATAAAGACCTAGGCTTGGACTAATCGGCACATTTTGGACTGCTGCAGGGGGAGCAAGATTTTAAAAGCAAGGAAAACCCTCAGATCAGGAAACATTCCAGTGTGACTCCCTTTAGTGAAGTAAATTTTATCTGGACAAGTTTCCTTTGAGAGGCTGCAGTTTCACAAGTGAGAACATTCAGGACAAGCAGAAGCTCTGGGCTGATTATCACCCTGATGTTCATTTATCTTGTTCCTTTATGGTTTTAGACTCTTTGGACTTCCTGTGGTGTGAGAGGGATGACTCCGAGTGCCAGCACGGCAGCCTGTCTCAGGGGAGAGTAAATCTGGCATCTGAATGCCAAGTTCCCAGATTTTTGATTAATAGTTTGGCTGGAAGATCTCTGATTCTTAGCGTTCTTTTTCGCTTGTACTCTTGACAAGCACATTTTTTAATTCAGAAATTTCATTTTCAGCTTTTTGTGTATTAAATCTTCCCCCAGACCTCACTCCTCTCAAGCTTTAATTCCTTCTGCATATTGTTTGTCCTAGTGAAAATATGATAGTGAGAAGAAGCAGAAACCAGGAGATTCTAATTGCATTTTCACACTGTATGAACACTGAGTACTTCTCAAATATTCAAGGTAGGAGCCAGTTAATTTTTTCAGACAAATGGTTTGTGAAGGAAAAGCAAAGTGTTATTGGTTGCCTAAAACTCTCTGTAAATTAACGTCAAACTCAAACGTTTCAGATAGGAAAAGGAAAAGGACCAGTAATATAACTCTTGTCCTCAAATAAAAACATAGCATCCTAGAATCATTAGGAATCAGAAGGGACCTCGAAAGATCATCTAGTTCAATCCCCCTGACACAGCACAATCACCAAGATGCACAGGGACAGATCCAGGCGGCTCTTGAACTTCTCCAGAGAAGGAGACTCCACAACCGCCCTGGGCAGCCTGTTCCAGTGCTAAATAACCCTCACTGGGAAGAGGTTTCTTCCAATATTTATATGTAACCTCCTATGTTCCAGNTCCATGCAACGAGGGAGAACCTCCTCCCTCGATCTGCTAACCACCCCCATTCTGATCCCCCTCTTGGCCACAAGAGCACATTGCTGGCTCAGAGTCATCCTGCTGTCCACTAGGACCCCCAGGTCCCTTTCTCCTGCACTGCTCTCCAACAGGTCAGTCCCCAACCACTACTGCTCCCTGGGGTTGTTCTTGCCCAGATGCCAGACTGTACACTGACCCTTGTTGTATCTCATTACTTTTCTCAATCTCGGTGTAACATTTGTACTATATGAAACGTATTTTTCTTCAGAAAATTAAGACCATATCTTTGAAGTATATTTTGAACTTCCTCCAATCTAAAACCAATCTATTACGGAGGGTTGTAGGAAAAAAAAAGAGGGCAAAAAAATTCACAGAACTTTGATTTCTCCCAAATACGATGTTTAAATACTGCACTGAGAAAGCTGCCATACAACACTTAGCAAAGGCTCATCTTCCCTTTCCAAAGCTCTTCAAACCCTATCGAGCTGAATTTCTACATAATCTCCCAAATGTGTCCTTTGATACCTTGCCATTAATTTGATTAATCTGGGTGTAGGGTTTCAGGATATTGAATTTCCCCTGGTTTTGCATAATTTCATATGATGCTTTCATTATTTCATTAAGCATCTGAATTGACTGAAATGACTCTTGCCGTTTCAAGCTTCAGATTCAGGGAGATGAAATGTACTAATTTAAACTCATTTTAGTTTTGAAAGCTTCTTTCACAGCTGCAGCAGCCACAGCCCTAACTTTTGCTTCTTTTGTGTTTTGGGTTTTTTTTAAAGACCCCAAAATTTGGAGAAAACCAGAGTACTGTATCTACCATGTCACAGATTTCAAAGGAGGAATACCCCACCATCACAGAACTCTGCTGCAGGTATTTGTTCCTACGTGAAATGGCTGTTGCTGCACAAATGGCCTTCCTCTGCCTTGCCAGACAAGGGCATCTAAGACAATGGAAGAGCTGTTGATGAAGAGGTGATGATGCCCTTGCACTCTGCACTCATGAGATCACACCTTGAGTACTGGGTTCAGTGTTGGGTGCCACAGTATCAGAAGGACATTTCGGGGCTGGAGCAAGGCCAGAGAAGGACAAGAGGCTGGGAAGAGGTCTGTTAAACAGGCTCTGTGAGGAGAGGCTGAGGGAACTAGGGCTATTTAGTCTACAAAAGAGGAAGCTGAGAGGAGACCTTATTGCTCTCTACAGCTACCTAAAAGGAGGTTGTAGCAAGGCTGGTGCTGATTTCTTCTTCAGAATTACTAATGACAGGACAAGGGGAAATGGCCTCAAGCTGCATCAGGGAAAGTTTAGATTGGATCTTAGGAAGAAGTTCTTTGCTGAGAGAGTGGTTGGGCACTAGAACAGGCTGCCCAGGGAGGGGGTGGAGTCACCATCCCTGGAAGTGTTTAACAAACAAGTAGCTAGTGCACTTGAGGCCATGGTCTATAGATTAGGGAGCTGTTGGAATGAGGGCTGGACTTGATGATCCTGGAGGTTCTTTCCAGCCATGATTCAAGCCTGGATGTCTTGCAAGATATGATACCTAGATGAAGAAGGCTCAAGAAAATCCTATACTGAATTCCAAAGCTACACAACAGACAAGGATTGCTAACAGTTAAGGTAAATGGGAGACCTACACGTTAAAGCTATGTCCAAAGGAAGCAAAAGTAAGACAATTGCAGTACTATCTTGAGACTAGAACCAAGCAAATCACTTTCTCTCTCTCCATAGTTGACACTACTGGACAGGCAATTTCTGCTCCTGAATGCCATGCACAGGATTGCTCCACATTCACACCAGCTCAAATGAAATTACAGCAGCAACTTCAGCCTCCATGGACTCAGCATAGAAAATAAGCAACAAAACCAGCTTGTGAGCCAGTGTCAGCCAAGACTGCCTGCCACACAGCACTGTGCAGAACATAGAATCATTTAAGTTAAAAAAGACCTTCAAGATCATAGAGACCAACTATTAATCCAGCTGTACCGAGTTCATCACTAAACCATGTCCCTAAGCTCCATATCTGCATGACTTTTAAACAAGTCTAGGGATGGTGATCGAACCTCCCCCCAGGGCAGCCTGTTCCACAGCCTAATGACTCTTTCAATGAAGTTTTTTCCTAATGTCCAACCTAAATTTCCCCTGACACAACCTGAGGCCATAGCCTCTGTGAGAAAGGAGTCATTGACACACATGAAAAGAAAAAGCTCCAGCTCTGGAAAAATGTCCTGAAGAATAGTCTGTTTTCCATTAGCAATCCGTCCTTGGCACCACTCCAACTAGAGCGTTAGGCTTTGCCTCTGTCCTAACTCTATCTTAATCCTTGTCTTTGGTTGAGATGGAGCTCAAAGACCTGTAGCTCTTGCATATGCTTGAAGTTTATCATCAGTGTATATTACTTATCTGTTCTTGCTGGGCTGGTCAAGCGCTCCATGTACTGCTGAGATGTGTGGGGCAGCCACACGGTGACTCTCTTAGAGCAGTTTAATTCATTTGTACTTTTGAAATTTATAAATCACCAGCTTCCAAAACGTGGGCAAGTCAATGACTACTCCTAGGCTGAAATATGTGCGTGCCAAATCCCAGGTCAAGCTATTGTAAGCAGCACATTTATAATAAACCCATATGCCGAGGATGTAGTAGTCCAGCATGACTAAAGACAAACAGGCTCACATTCTCCTGTTCATTAGTGTTCCTGCCCTTATGAGGTCACGCATCACACACAAGGCATAAGGCCCATTTCTGTAGGGTAAAGGAGGCCATTACTTTGAACAGAACTAGACCCAACCACACTCTGTCAAAGGATCTGGGCGCAGGCAGGAAATTAACCCATCCTGGCTCTGCTGTAAATCTGGGTGACAGGCAGGAACACACAAGGCAGGGTCATCTGAAAGATCCACGATCTTTCCCCCAGTGTAAGCTATTACTTTCTGCTTGTTGATTCCTCTGTGGACCAAAGAGAAGGAGCAGAAGGAGAATGAAATGTCAGCTTGTGCCACTCATGAGCTACGAGCATGTCATAAACCAACGGTCCCCCTCTCACATGGAACTGTAAGGTCACAAAGGTCAGCTCAGCATTTTATTCAAATGTCTATGCCTATTTCCTAAAATGACGTATTTGTGGAACCTTTTCCACATGGGTCTTGTACTGAGGGAACCCAAATTCATGAGGATGCCAGTCACCTCCAGCCTGTGCTAGTTTGCAATCCAAGCCAGCCAGTTAGTGTCATGCATTTCCATTCTCAGTTCATAACCACGACTTTTGCTGTGAATTATTCTCCTCCTTTTTCTTTACAAACAAGACCTCCTAGTCTTCCACTTTCCAATTAGTCTGAAACAATAGCTCATTCTCATCAGTACCCACTGCCCACTTGTCAGGATTTGCCCATTGAAGCCCATCTTCTCCAAGTCTCTATAGCATTTTCAATTTAGCGTTACTACACAACTGCAAATTAGCACATTTTCTAGCTATTCCAAACCCAGTATAAATCAACACATCTCTAACTGCTCGGGAAGGACAGCTAAAAGGTTTCCCTGATGCCTGTTATTGCTGCCTCAATGAGCACTGATGCTTTGAAAAAATCCTTACACATACACAAAGTCAACAGCCTGTTAGCACAGCAGAGTCAAAGAGCAGCAGCTGGCAAAAACCAGTTACTTTGCACTTGTATGCTAACATTGCTCTTGCGCAGACGATCCACAACGAAGTCGTGTTACATGCCTCTAATTTTGCTTCCAGAATGCAGACAATTCAATCAAGTACAACACAGGACACAAGTGCCAGCTTCCTAAGTCAGAATCACATCCCCAGAAGACAAACTTGGTCTGAATCATGAGCTCGAGATGGTTAAGCTACTTCAAATGAAAATTGTGGGTTTGTACGTGGGATTTTGGGGTACCTGCCTGTGATTACAGTCCTTTAACAGAACATATACCAAACCCTGTAAAGTCGTCTTTAAAATGAGCATTTTTGAAAACTGGACACTGAATAGCACAAAGGGCAAAGATATCACCGTTTACTGGAATTCTTTTCATGAATAAAAAATATGACATAACTTCAATAATTTCCTAATCATTATTGTTGTTATTGAACTCCAACCATTTAACTTTGCTGTAGGGGCGATCTCAAGACCTGTCTTTGTGTTTTCGTTCTCATCATGATTTTCTATTTAAAAGGATGGAAAACCTGCAACTTGTCTGTCCAAACAAAGTGGTTTAATTAAACCAGACAATACATTATAGCAACAGCTCCCTTCATCTCTGTACGAGTGGATAAGCTCAGATACAGTTACTCTGCCTCATGGAAGATGATGCAGCACCACCAACCCACCCCAACCCAAAACAGCATGAATGGGAAGAGGTATAGTCCTTGTTTATCCTCATAACTACATCTAGTTTACTGATCCAAAGTTAAACTTTTGGTTTGAAATCATCCTGTATTCAAATTTCTGATTCTTAAGACAACAGCTGCATAAGCCCTTGCTCTCAGTAAATGGATATAAATGACGCTGGGTGCAGCTACGTCACACAAACCCTGATGACCTGCTGTTCTGACATTGATCCGAACTGTCTCATACAGCAGAGGGAGGTTCCTGTCTTTTAACACATCCCATCAGATACCAGTGTGGAAAAACTGTACATTTCTATCAGCTGGTCTTCCACACGTCACAACAACAGGCCACCACTCTCATACAATCTCCTCATAAGAGCAAAGAGCAGATGCCACACCTTACTGGAGGTCAAGGGCTGGCATGTGCTGATGCTTGTCCTGCCCCTCCAACCAGGAAGGGCCAGGGAATGGAGACAGAAGCAGCACCATCACAACAGCTCCCTACTGTGTCCTTTACAAACCTGTCTGGCTTCACTTGGCACCTTCCAGCTTCTCTTGTTTATTTCAGTGACCCTCAGTAACCCCTTCTAGGTGACAGCACAAAACACACCAGCAGAAAAAAGCCATCACAATACTTTTATTAGTAGAGAGATTAAATTCTCCCAACATTAAACTTTTTCAACAGGTTCTTATCACCAACCTCTTCTGGCCAACAGCTGCTCTGAGGGTGTTTCATGTTTTCAGGGTGTCCCTGACTCTCTTTCTAGCTGAGAACATCATTTTATACCTGCCAGTGGTAAAACATATTCTGGTTTAATACAACCAGCTTGACAACTGATTCAGATAATGCCCTGAATTTTTAATAAGGCAAAGCCTGTTTTGATCAATAGGTGTCTTCTATGAAAATAGGATCATAAATAAAACAATTTAATTTTTAATAATAGAATTAACGTTTCATGGAAACCCTACCGAGGCAGGAGCTAAGCTGTTATTATAACTCTTATAAGTCTTCAGTGGCTTAGAAACTTTTGATAACTAAATCATGCTTGTATAACAAGTCTACTGCCTGCCCTTCAATTTTCACATGACTTAACATCCACTATTTTGGGAGGGTGTTAGAAAGACCCTGCAGTACCTTTGGAAAGCTGACAGCACATGCAATATTACTTACTTAGGCATGCAATGCCTTGACCCATTTTTAGATCCCCACTAAGGAAAGGGTTCCCCACACAATGTCCACACAATGGGGACATCTGTAAGGAAGAACTATGGCCACAAAATTCTATTTGGAAAGTCATCTTCATTTAAAACAATTCATTTAAGATATGATGAGGGGTTTTTAAGCACCAGAAAAGTGAGCATTTAGAATAGGCTTTGCCTAAAATAAGTTGGAGAAAAAGCCTCAATTTCAATAAAAGCAAGATGGGCTGATGTGATAGTAAAGGAAATGCCTGACACTGGTGACCTGGGAAGTCCTTGCCCAATGCTGTCCATATTTGTATCAATAAAGAGAAAAGACTTGCTGTAGGGTAAAGTGTTTGCAAACTCTGGGAAGTAGCATTTCATCACTTTATCATGTTACCATTTCACAGAATCACAGAATTATTGAGGCTGGAAAAGACCTCTAAGATTATTAAGTCCAGTCCATGACCTAACTTCACCACATCAGCCAGACCAGGGCACTAAGGGCCACAGCCAGGCTGTCCCTAAACTCCTCCAGTGATGGGGACTTCACCACTGCCCTGGGCAGTCCATTCCAGGATCTGATCACTCTTTCCATAAGGAAGGGCTTCCTAACATCCAACCTAATCCTCCTCTGGCAGCTTCAGGCCATGTTCTCTTGTCTTGGCACTACTTGCCTGGAGAAGAGCCCGACCTCCACCTCACTACAACCTCCCTTCAGGGAAGGTAAGGTCTCCCCTGAGTCTCCTCTTCTCCAGGCTAAACAACCCCAGCCCCCTCAACCTCTCTTCATCAGCCTTTCCCTCCAGTCCCTTCCCCAGCTTCATTGTTCCTCTGGACCTGCTGCAAACCCTCAACCTCTTTCCTGAAGTGAAGGGCCCAGAACTGCCCAGTGCTCAGTAGAGGAGGAGAATTATGTCCCCAGTCCTCCTGGCCACACTATTCCTGATGCAAACAAGGATGCCATTGGCCTTTTGTTTCACCTGGGTCCCCTCCTGGCTCCTGTTCAGCCAGCTGTCACCCAATACTGCCAGGTCCCTCTGTGCCAGGCTGCTTTCCAGCCACTCATCCCCCAGTCTGTAACTGCAGGGGGTTACTGTGCCCAAAGTGTAAGACCCTGCACTTGGCCTTTCTTGTTGAAAGCACACAAAGCTCGCTAAGTGTCAGTATCCCTTTTCCCATTAAAATGCTAATAGGAAAGTTAACCTCAGCTTAAACCATTGCAAAAGATGGAAGAGATTAGCTTGAGGTCACACTTTGGAAAAAGAATCCAAATTTAAGCTAAATGGGATTTCTCCTGAGAACGAAAACTCATTAAGCGGGGAAAAAAAATCCCCCAGAACACAGCGGGTAGTCATTCAAATACCTGCATTTGCTTATGTGATGCTGTCCTGCACCGATGGTTTCGTGTGATACACAAATTCTGTGGCAAAACCTCAAGCCTCCTGAATGGAATTGTACCACACGGCAGCTTTGCCTGGTGGATACTGTCAAAATGAACTGAAACAAAGTCCCTCACCTACCCCCGAGCTTCCAAGAGACAACTGCACAGCCCCTGTGCTGAATTACGTGGGAATGCAGAGAATGAGATGGTAAGGAAGGTCTGTGCGGGAATCAGCAGCACAACAGCTTGCGGAAGCTTTTGTACTTATTCTGCAGCCTCTCCGAGATAAGGATCCAATTGCAAAATGATATGCCTTTGTCGGTGATGGATGCAAATCCGCCCTCGCTGCTTCATCTGAGAATTGGGGCTCTTATTTCATGCTTGATTATGCTGATGTTTGTTCTCTGGCAGATGGGGAACATGCAGGCAAGTGAACATTTTGACTTAGCCAAAATTCAGCTGTGACTGTCAAACGCCCTCATCCTTCCCCGGTGCAGCCACAGCCTCCTTCCATACAGACACCCTCACCCAGACTCAGTCCCTTCCTGCCCTTGTGACAGTATAATGAGCGTCAGGCTATGGAGTTCAGAGCCACTGATTCCACAATGCACAGGAGCTGCTGCAATATTCCAACTTAAATGACCTGAATGCAGTCAAAGGGTAGAAGCTAAAGGGGAAATGAGGAAAGGGCCACTCTAAAATACTCACTGTGCAGCCCTGACCAGTGCATTCAGGAGGCAGAACTTCCCATTCCATGTAATGAGCAATTGCAGCAAAGCTCTGTGAGCTTTTTAAGCAAAGCCCAGCCAGAAGCCTTCAACATCTTTAGACTGGCATAAAATCTGAAACGTGCTTGTAATGTGGCCTCAGTTTACTTCCACCTTGCACTGAAGTCCATTTTAGAGTCTAGCTTTTAGTCTGATAGTAATGAAAAAAGGGGAGCACCCCTCAGCATGGTCACTATTTTCTGCATCTTTCCAGGAACAGCAGTACCTGCATTCACTGATGTTAATTCTAGTCTGAGGAATACAACTGATAAAAGTCTTCTCAAACTACAAGACAAGACACACCGATCTACACCAGCTGTATAAGCCTGATCTGAAAGTAAGTTTTACTTCAAAGATCTACTACAAAAGTGTGTGAGAATCATAACACATTAAAATCTTGGAAAGAAAACAACTGAGTCCAGTGCTGAGCAATTATTTTCTACAGCACGAGCAATGTCCTTGTAAAGATGCAACTCGTGTCCTTGCTTTCAAATTATTCCAGATGCAAGAGAGAGGAAAATCAGCATATTGTCAACATGAAGGCTACACAACTGGAAAACTAAAGTACATGTCATAGCAGTGCAACTGCTATGTGAAAGGCTGTCTCTTCATCTTGGCTTTTCGCAGTTCCTCCCTGTCAACCTGAGATTCCACAAATAAGCGCTCAGGAGGGAAGCATCCTCTCAAGCCATTTAAAACAGCAAAGCTGAGGTGCATATTGAGGTAGGACAGCTGACCTCGTGCAGATCAATAGACAGTGGAGTAACTGGAGCACACATTTTCTGGTGGGCTCTTAAGACAGTGCAATAGGTGTGATATGCAATGGAATTTGTAGTTGGCTTAGATGCTTTTCAGCCCTGCAGATGAGAGATGTTACTGAACTGAGGGAAATAAGTTCAAATGTATACATTCTGTGTTTCATTTGAAACAAAAGGCAATCAGTAATTACCTCACTGATGTTGTTTCAGAACGATGGAATAGGTGGACAATTAAAAAACCCTAATACCCAGTTAACAGCTGCTCCAATGGCTGTGACAGGGTGCAGCTTTATACCTATTTACAAAACGACGTTTCCAATGACTGCTGTAAAGTCAACATTACAAACCAGCAAAAGACTAAAAATAGCAGAAGGTGTCATTTTGCTGGCACCAACAATCTCTCAGACTAAAGACAGAACACAGAATGAAGAAACCTTAGCATTTCAAAAGTGCCTTCATAGCTGTTGCTTCCCCTAGTGAAACTGCACTAAAATAAATCAATCGATCCCACTTTAAATATCCTAAAATCATTAAGGATCAGAAGGGACCTCGAAACATCATCCAGTCCAATCCCCCTGCCACAGCAGGATCACCTGTACCAAGTCACACAGGAACACATCCAGGTGGGTCTTGAACATCTCCAGAGAAGGAGACTCCACAACTCCCCTGAGCAGCCTGTTCCAATGCTCCAGTGCTTTCACTGTAAAGAAGTTCCTTCTGATATTGATATGGAGCCTCCTCTGTTCCAGCTTGCATCCATTGCCCCTTGTCCAATCACCAGATGACCTTGAGAAGAGCCTGGCTCCATCCTCCTGACACCCACCCCTCACATATTTAGAGACATTCATGAGGTCACACCTCAGCTCCTCTTCTCCGAGCTAAAGAGACCCAGCATCCTCAGCCTCTCTTTGTAAGGGAGGTGCCCTACCTCCTTCATCATCTTCATTGCTCTATGCTGGACAACCTCCAGCAGCTCTGTGTCCTCCTTGAACTGAGGAGCCTAGAGCTGGACACAATACTCCAGATGCAGTCTCACCAGTGCAGAGTAGAGAGGGAGAAGAACCTCCCTTGGTCTGCTACCCACCTCCCTTCTTTTGCACCCCAGGATGCTGTTGGCCCTCTTGGCCACAAGAGCACATTGCTAGCTCACAGTCATCCTGCACACAGACACTTAAACAATAATTTCCAAAAGATGATTAATGGGTTACCTGGCCAAACTTGGGCTCAGAATCGTTTTGGTTTTGATTTGAAGATTCATCC
>VZRI01002031.1:287732-318517 GCA_013397515.1 Upupa epops
CCTGACACGTGTTGATCCAACCTTGTCTTCAACATTACAACAAGATACTAAAAGTGATACGGAGTGTGAAACGTGCTTTGGAAGCTTTTTCTTTTGTCATGGGTTGAGGCTGGGCTGGCTATGAGACAAATGCTCTCTATTAGCCCTTTTCCCTCCATAAAAATGGAAGATAAAGGGAATAATGGAGAGAGATTTATGGATTGGAAAACTACAACAGCTTTAATAAATATTATGATAATATCAGATACATACAAAACCAATGCTGAGCCCAATCCCTTGCTGGCAATTACAGCACCACTGATGCAGACACTGGGAAAGTCCCAAGCTGGACTCAGCAGCAGACAGGATACAGGAGTCAGATTCAGGAATGCAAGGACTGGGATGGAAACCAGAACAGAGAGTCCTCCTTGGATGCTGGCCATTGAAGAAAAGAGGCAAAGAGGGAAGCAGGAAAGGTCAAAACAGGGCCAAAGAAAGCTGACCCGTGTGGTCCCTCGGTTTGTTATCAATATGACTTATATGGGATGGAATAATGTTAGTTGGTGTAGGTCACCAGTTCTCTCTTCTCCCTGCAGGTTCAGCCCCTCACTTACTGCACCCCAATGTGGCACACAAGACATAGCAATGACCTTGTTTTTTGTAGGAGCAAGTCAAAGTAAGAGCCTTTCTGCACTCCAACCCCTGGTCGCCACTGTAACCATTAAGATGACTGTAGAAGCATAGAATCATAGAACCATTAGGGATCAGAAGGGACCGCAAAAGATCATCTAGTCCAAACCCCCTGCCACAGCAGAATCACCTAGACCAGTCACAGAACAGAACGTTACGGATTGGAAGCGACCTCAAAAGATCAAGCAGTTACCGTCTGTACAGATACACCCTTAACTGCACAAAGCACAGGGAGTTACAGGAGGCTGAGCTGAAAAGTTAAATCACTAAACAAAGTTAGTTCTGTTCTAACTCAAATCAGGACAGCTTCATACATGTTATACAAGCAAAGCTCAAGTGTTCTCAAACTCAGTTCAGGTATCTGGCCCACGCTAAAGTAACCCAAGGGAGCTAAGGCAAACAAATGTTTAGGGACTGGAAGAAAAGTCTGATGGGGAAAGGCTGACAGAGCTGAAGTTGTTTAGCCTGGAGGAGACTCAGCAGGGACCTTATCACTCTCTGTAACTACCTGAAGGGAAATTGTGGACAGGGGGGTTGGGCTGTTCTCCTAGGTGACTGGCAACAGGACAAGAGGGCCTGAAGCTGCACCAGAGAAGGGTTAGGTTGGACATTAGGGAGCCCTTCCTCATGGAAAGGCTGATCAGACCCTGGAATGGACTGCCCAGGGAGGTGGTGGAGTCCCCAACCCTGGAGGTGTTTAAGGACAGACTGGCTGTGGCCCTTAGTGCCCTGGTCTAGTTGTTTGTAGTGATGTTAGGTCATGGGCTGGACTTGATCTCAGTCTTTTCCAGCCTCAGTAATTCTGTGATTCAGCACTCAGATCAGGCAGTTCACGGATTGTTGATCAAACAAAAAAACCCTAAGGTCAGCAATGATGATCCCATAACAAGGACAAGTCAGAATGGACATGCACTGCCTTCTTCCTTCATCTTCTGACTTTATCCCTCCCAACACATCTCGGTGTGTGCTTTGCCTTATTTGCAGTCGAACACATGTTGTCTCATTTTCAATTTGGCATCCACTGTAACCACCAGGCCCTTTCCAGCAGCCCTCTGTGCAGGAGTAAATTGCTGCCTGTGAGATTATTCACACAAGGCTAAGCACTTTCAGCTCCCACTGGCATGAAACTATCTAAGTTTTAGTGAGATGATAGTATCGGATTCCTGTAAGTTTGGGTTCACTGCACGTCAACTGTTCCCTGTCTTCCCTTAGGCACCTCACTGAAATGTCCTAATGCTCTGAAATCTGTTTTCCCCATCACATGCCACTAACGAACAACTGGGAATAGGAGGTTCCCAATTAAGTACCTTTCTTAATTTAGAAATGCTCGAGAAAAGGCTTTAACAGTATTTTTCCAACCATTTAACCATGATGGGAAATAGCTGAAACTTTTCCAATTACTGAACATGTAAAGAAGTTATCTGAGGCACAGGAACTTGCAGATATCTCGTATTCAGTGATTAAATACAATGGCTCGGGCAAATTACAATGGCAAAAGAGAAAGTAGGCTCGAGGCTTTCAAATCTCTGTTCTGTGGTCTTATGCCCAAGGCATATTTTTCAGGTCTTATTAAAAGAAATCCCCTGAAGTATTTCTTGGAGGGCTGTGTCCTTATCTTATTCATGACAGTTTTCAGTTCAGGAATCATCATTTTTAAAATGACAGGTGCTAAAGTATTCTTTAATAATCTTTTTTGAGTCTTATTTAACAAATCTGTAACTTTGTCTTGCATTGTGCTGACTTCTCCAGTTTCACTTTTGAAATGTTCTTAACCTGTTTGATAGGCAATCACTAAGGGCAGGAGTCTTCCTCTGACACAAGTTGTCCAATGATGACACCTTTGTTTCAAATGTTAGACTGTATTGACTTCCGTGTCTGGAACCGAAAAGACAGTCAGAAGAGATAGCAAGGACGAGCTGTCTACTCGTTCTGCCCATTCATCTACTAATTAGCAGCCATCCTTGATGAAGTGGATCTTTCCAGGACATTTTCTGTAAAACACTGCTGCAAGTTACACTTTCAGAACAAGAACTCAGCAGACAAACACGCGGAGAACAGAGGCAGTTCCTTGTCCTCCTGGCTGCTCGGTTTGTCTCCACAGCACTGTCCATGCCCAGCTGAAGCTGCTGAATGCCGGAGGTTTATCTTGCTTTGAAAACCAGGTTACTAAAAGCATCTTACAGAAAGCTTCAAAGGAGAGCTCAAAAGGCCCAGGTAACATAAACATTTCTGTAAGATCACAGCTACGCCACACTGATTTTCCATTTCATTTTTTGTTTTTCATTTATTTCATCTGATTCGAAATCTGAGCTCCAGCAGTGACAGCACTCAATACTGCACACACAGCTGGACTGCTCAGCACCAGACGGGGCTAGTGTGCTCTTGTTGCCTTGCATCTTCATCCAGTTAAGGACTTCCAACCTGTAGCACAGAACTAGTCTTTGAGAAATGGCTGCAGATATTCCCAGTAATGCCAAACTCCAGACTGTAAGATTTCCAAGATACTACTATGGACCTGAGAGTGAGCTACAGCTAAGCAGCTTGTCTGAGGAGACTGCGATGGGAGCTACACTGATTTTCACAGCGTAGTTTAAGATACTGAGCTAAACGCCACTGTTCTGCTGTGAGAACATCTGCGAACATGCGAGCATTTGTGAGCGTTGTACCCTGCCACTCTGATTTATGAGTTTTTTTGCACTAATGGGAAAAAACACATTATTCTGACTACTGAGGATAAAGCTCATAACTCACAAACACTCAGTTTATGTCTTAAAAAATATTTCATTGTCAAAATACCTTCTGGACTGTTTAAATCTGCATCACTCTGCACGTAGCATCCCAAAAGCTAAAAACAATGCTGATCTGTAGTGTGACTCCTCAGTAATTCAAATACCAACACTATTTTAGACTTTAGTAGATATCCTTGAGAAATAACACAGCTTGGTTTTGCAGATGAGTTCCAACCACCACACAGTAAAACTGAGCGCCCAGAGGTTACCCTGTGTGGAAGCATTTGATTTCTTATTATTTTTAAATGTCTACTTATTGTGAAATTATATTGCTTGAAAAGAAGTATAAAACTCACAAACTGGGATGCAAAGCTCCGTGAGCAGACCATGGCTCACACAGAGGATATTAGAGACATTACAGATGGGAAGGTGAGCTGAAAACCTGAGACACTGGTACAAACCAGGTTAGGTACTGTGCAGTGAAAGAACCTAATGTCACGATTAAACTCGGAATGGATTTTACATCACAAGGTTCTGCAGATTTGTGCACATGATCAACGTTAATTGCAGGTAGAGTGGATGATTTTAAAAATGCTTTATCATATGAGCTAACAGCAAAGCTTGTAGCATAGCCCATACTGCTGCCAACACCTTTGTGTGCAGAGGCATGTCAGCACCTGACTGGTACGTGTCCTCCCTCACGCAGGTACACACCAGATAAGTGAGGAGCTCAGCACAGCATGGGAACACTGAGACAACTGGACTGAGCAAGCACCCCCCATGAATACCAAGCATGATTCCCACATGACTGTCTTAAAGTTTCAATATTGCCTTAGATAAATCTTACTGAAAGGATAAGTCCTGTAGCAAGAGAGCAACCTGATCTTCCTGAAAAATTAGAGTCCAACTTTGTAATTAACTGGGTTAGCTCCATTTTGAAGCAATCTTCAACATGAATCACAGAATCATAGAATGGTTTGGGCTAGAAGGGACTTCAATGGGACCTTCTAGTTCCAATTTCCCAGCCATGGGCAAGGACATTTTCCACTAGACCAGGTTACTCAAAGTCCCCTCCCACCAGCCTTGAACACTTCCAGGGAGGGAATATGATTCCAAAGAGAGTCACAATAATAATTTTTCTTTGGGTGTTATCTGAACACAAGGCATTTTCTGATAGTTTTATCAACTGAAAAACAAAGTATGTATTGTGGGGTGAAGCATCCCTAGGCTCCATGCATAATGTAAAGGAATAGAAAAGAAGGAATAGGATGGCTAAACTACTTCAAAATTTATCATTGGGACTAAAATAATTGACTCACTTTTCTGCTCTGCTCTGCAAAATATATGTTAATGATATGCAAACCATTACAGTACTTGAGAGGAACATATAACCCAAGGATTTTGTAACCAAGTATAGCTCAAGCTGACATTTCTCTCTCTTACTTTTTGCAGGCTTTTTGCCCCACTTCTCCTTCATGCGGCAAACCACCCTTAATAGGCAGGACTACCCATACTATGCTCTCTCTGCTTCTTCTTGGGAAAAGAATCACATTAAATCGAAGTGCTCACCAAGTTGTGAAGCATCCTGAGATCAGGATACCCATGGCAGAAATATCCCTCAATGCTTCTACAAAGCTGCAATCTACATAATTATAAGGAGTCCTACTGAAATGAACGTACTGTGCAAAGTGCTGCTGGAGGCTGTGCCTGGCTTCATCAGAGAGAGACATACTGGGAAATCCCACACTTCCACACAAGCCTGCAGACCAGCACACAGCATTTCACTCATGAGAAAGAGGCACTACCCAGGTCAATGCATCGGAGCTGCAGCAGAACAACATGGGAATGCAGGTCTCAAAATGCTTGCTCTCCTAAGGATTTGCTGTTTTGACATGGATGGAGCGTGTTTTCTTTTGCCTCCCTGGCAAAGTACCACACCACAGCAGAAAGTCAGGCACAAGGCTTGGTTCAGGCTCATCTCCTGGGCACGTCCCAGAGCTAACCAAGCACTGAAGGAATTTACTACGTACACTCAGTTCCTCTGGACTCTGCCTCCTGAGCCAAGAGCGGCACCAGGGGTGAGCTGTGAGTGATACCACAACACGGGACCTTGACCAGCAGTAGTGGGACCAGGTACACAGCAATGACTTGGATTTTTGGAGAAATATAGGAGAATCCCCACTGACTGAAGCAGTGCTACAAACAGATGTATCTCCTACAACCAGTTCTCCAGAAAACACTTCAGGTGTTAATACTCTCCAAGGTCCTTCTAACAACCAATTCTATGACACTGCAAAAAACAAGGATAGAATAAAGACAAGTTGAACAGCAATAAAAGTACTTCTCAGCATGTAGAGAGGACAATTTTCTGAACAAAATAGCTCTCTAGCAATAAAGTAATGAAATCATAGACTGCAACGTGAAAAGAAGTCTCTTGGAGAGGTGAGCTGTGTTCAAACAAATGCCACAACTACAGGACAAAAAAAAGCAGTCTTGGGAATAGCAGCTGGAAGAGCCAAGAAGAGCTGCCATAGTAAACACATACAGACCCACATAAAATGTTAAAGTATCATCACTTACACTGACACAATTTCACGCTAAGAATTCCTTGGCAGCCAATTATTTATCATCAGAAATACAGCTCGCTTCTCCTGCCACAAATCTCAATTGACTCTAATAAGGAACTAATTAACAAAGATTAGCACCCTTTTTTGTGTAACGAGCCACAAAGCCAATCAAGACAAGATGATAACAAGATGCAATCAAGAGGTATTAAAGACAACAAAACAGCGCTAAGACTAGGGAGGGATATCCAGCAAGAGAAGAAATATCCAGCCTTAAAGGAACCTTCTTCCTAATTAAGTGGTTGCTTCACATTTTTAAATACTTGAAGAAAGGGCAAGGTTCGCTCTAATAATTTAGAGCTGTTTTCAGATACCAGGTTTTCTGGATTCCAATAAAATCTCTGTCCTGTTGTCATCATATCCTATACCAGTAAGAAATTTGTCGGTTCATGTGCCTGGGGACACAATGCACCTGCCCTGCACCACAGTACTCACAAGCTAGAGGACATATACAAGGGGCTCTGGTATCACTTCTCAGGGCTATGATGCAACACAGGATGGAAGGTGTTGGTCTCTTTCCACTGATGTCTGAGCGATGTGAGGAGCGATGAGCTCAGTTATGCAGAGAGCTCTGAAATACACCCAACCCAGAGAAAGGGTAGCACAAAGCAATTCTCCTTCCAGTGCTGAGAGGGATGGGGGAACAGTGGTGGAAATGCTCTCATGATGTTGATAACCTGTGACAACAGCATTAAATGGAATCACTCTCAGACCTTGAAATGATTTAGGCCATGACACCAAGGGATACCCTAGGGGCTGATGTGTGTTCAGTGTGCAAGCCAAGGCTGAGAGCTTGGGTGAAATATAATTCATGTCCATTTCCCACTATTTACAACTGCAACGATTCAGGGACATTCAGAAAATACCAATTCAATCTGGCAGGACAGTAGGAGCACTGGAACAGGCTGCCCAGGAGAGTTGTGGAGTCTCCTCCTCTGGAGACATTCCAGACCTGCCTGGATGTGTTCTTGTGCGACTTGGTCTGGGTGATCCTGCTGTGGCAGGGGGATTAGACATTGCTACATGACTGGGTAAGCTGGTGGTGAAGGTGCAGCATGTAGATGCCATCAAGGAACACCACCATGACCAGCATGTGGACCAGGCCAACTGTGAAGAGCTCTGGAGTAAAACCTAAAGCTTCTATACAAAGCAGCATTTGGACTACTTTTTAGCAGGAGGGGGGTTGAACACTGGAACAGGTTGTCCAGGGAAGTAACTGATGCCCCATCCTTGGAGATATTCAAGATGAGGCTGGGCTAGGCTCTGGGCATCCTGATATAGTTGAGAATGGCCCTGCTTACTGCAGGGGGGTTGGACTAGATAACCTTTGGAGGTCCCATCCAACCCGGGAGATCCTATGATTCTGTGACTGTATTATAAATTCCTGTTTACATGTAGACACAACAAAACTGGGACACTTTCATACCACGTCTGTATGAAAATCTAAACCACCACAAAACATTTCACATTTGGAAGTTATTTAATTGCTTCTAAATGGAAATAAGATGGGAGTTAAAAGGCACCATATTCACTTCAAGGCCTGTGAGCAGGTCTGCTCTCAGCAGAACATCACAAATCCTTCAAGTATTTGCCTGGTAAGAGCATTAACATTCAATTCACAGGACGTATTTATCAGCTTGTTTTGTTTCACTGAAATCTATCTCACGTTTCCATTTCTCTATCAAAACCTGAGAGCAGGAACAGCCTTGCTTTGCTAATGAATTCTTCAGCAATCTGCTTGCTAAATCTGCCTTAAGACCAAGCGTCTAGGTGATCCTGCTGTGGCAGGGGGATTGGACTAGATGATCTTTCAAGGTGCCTTGTGATAACTAATGATTCTAGGATTCTAAGATATGTCTGATCTGAGCTAAACCATAGTGAGTGCTGGAAAAATACACAACGGTCACCCACTGCTGCCGTACCCTCCCCCCTGCCCTACCTGATCCTGGTGGGGCCTGAACAAGCGCTGTGGAAGGCAACTCGGCTGTGAAAGGCAACCTTGGAAAGTGCAGAACCACTGCTGATGGAACTTTGACCTGGGCTGTTTTGAAGACAGTGATGGTATGGGATAGCAAAGCTGTTCCCAATCCTGTTCCTGGCTGGGAGAGAGGGGTGGGCAGCAGTGCCGTGTGCTGGTGCTGCACACACCAAAGATCCAATAGCACTGGAACGATCGGGCCAGCGACTGATATGCATGCAGGAGTGCAGGTGGCCAGGCATGGCAAGGCTCACACTGGCTCTGCATGTCCCCCAGGCTTCACACCCGCTGATGACAAAGAATTGCCCCGGGCACTGCCATCTGCACTGTCTGCCCAGGAGCTTCCTGCTCTGGCTTCATGCCCCGTGGGGTACTGATGTGATATGCGCTCTTGTCAGGCCAACACAGCTCCTTGCTTGTTTTGTGGAACCTCCCACTCAACCTTTAAAGTTAAAAAAAGGGTTTCCTAGAGAAAGCAGCAGCTGTGGATTTTATCATAGGCCTGTCTCCAAATGAATAAATTACACACTACAATTTCATAATTATGCATACACCAAATTGCATAATGAGAGATCACTGCAGTAGTTTGGTGACTGCAGAGATCGCCAACGGTCAATGCAAGGTAATTAAAATAAACTTGCAGGATAAAAAAGCACCTGAAGGGAATGTGCTGTAAATGGGAACGCAGAGACACAAACCGTCACAACACCTGAACATCAGAACCAGAGCACAGCAGCCCTTCCCGGCGTGCCAATGCCTGCGAGAGCTCATTTTATAAAGCATTATACCTGGTTCAAAAGCCTCTGTTCCTTACAGCAAAAATCAAAGCATTCTACCTGGGTAAAGTTAGGCAGGAGCCATACATGTTTAGGCTGACAGCTCGTATCTGTGGAAATAGCTGCACTGTGGAAGCCCATCTGAGAGCGCTCAGGATTTAATCATCATGTTTTTGTAGACTTCTGTCTGTGTGTCTGTCATGTTCTGCACATGAAGCCTCCCCTCTATGGAAATACTGGGGATGTAAAGAAATTATGCAAATGAGGGAACATCTCTTAGCTTGGAGTAGACAAGTCTGAGGGGTGACCTCACTCATGTCTAGAAATATGTGAGGGGTGGGTGACAGGAGGATGGAGCCAGGCTCTTCTCAAGGTCATCTGGGGATAGGACAAGGGGCAATGGGTGCAAGCTGGAACAGAGGAGGTTCCATAGAAATATCAGAAGGAACTTCTTCCCAGTGAGGGTGATTTAATACTGGAACAGGCTGCCCAGGGTGGTTGTGGAGTCTCCTTCTCTGGAGATGTTCAAGACCGCCTGGATGTGTTCCTGTGTGACTTGGTCTAGGTGATCCTGCTGTGGCAGAGGCACTGGACTAGATGATCTTTCGAGGTCCCTTCTGATCCCTAACTATTCTATGATTCTATGATTCTCCTTGCTCACAAAATTGCAGAGAACATCTGGGGAAAAGGAAAAAGCCAACAAAAATCCAGAACTGTGGAAAAAAAAACACGGGTGGATGATATTGGTGAGACCCTTTGTAAAGACAACAAAGAAAATGTGTCCTCCACTTTGGCTTTGCCTTGTCTCCCTGTCTCAGAGGCTGTGTGAAGTGCTCCCTGACAGAGATGTTATCATGCATTTTCACTTCAGAGCCGGAGGCAGAGTTGCTGGGATTTGCAGGCAATCCAGTCTTCTGCAGCTACTGCCAAAACCTGATGCTGCTCCTAATTTTGTAATTCCTGTTCCTCATCTTTCTCACAGCTACAGCAAAGCTCAGTGACAGCTCTAGACAGGATCGTCTGAGGGTAAGAAGATTTCTGGCACTACAAATGATCAGCAGCCCTAGTCAAGTTGCTCCAACCACCAACACCCATCTCCTGGCCTGGCCACCCTGCTCTGTTTGCCTAGACCAGCCTTGTATACAAAGGAAGAAGCAGACAGTAAACATTACCTGTGTGCACACACCTGGAAGAGAGTCGTCTCTCCCCCCAAAGCACAGCACTTGGCACTGTGGAGAATAAACTAACTCCCAGCACACTGGGAGCCGGCTGACAGGACTGACAGGGAGTGCCTGGTGAAGAACATGGTGAAGAACACAAGAAAATAATCTCACAGCCATCAGAGAAGTGCTCATGGGGATGCTGCAAGATAGCAGAACCAGCCTGCTGCCACTACCAGCAATGGGCAGAGAGCAGAAAGAAAAATAAAGAAAGAGAATTTTCTTCACAAAAGGCTGAAAAATAGCTCATACTAAAAATCTAAAGCGCCAGAGGCAAACTTCATTTTTCTTGCAGGTTGGGGAGGTAAGTACCCTCTGCCCAGACAGCAGCAAATAAGAGTGAGTAAACAGTAGATATTACTCGGGAATGTCTCACCAAATGCAGTAGCCCTTTCATCAGGAGGCGAGAAAAATAAAATGGACTTTGATGAGAGCTTCATTTAGCCCCTAAAAAATCCCTTCAAAGCAAGGAGAAACCTTTAATTTCACAGATCACCTTTAATGACACTATTCTCAACCCCTGTAGTTTCTGTAAATGAAATTAGTATAGAAGTTACCCGAAGGGCAGAGGGACTCTGCAGACATTTGGGATGGCTCTCTTTCATTCTATTCAAGATGGCTTGATGTTCAATTTCAGGGTCAGAATTTCCCAAAACCAAGATGAGGACAGATGCTAACTACAAGGCAGATCTCCAAGACCACAGAATTATTATAATAGAGGCTAGAAAAGCCCTCTGAGCTCATACAGCCCAGCCCAGGACTTAACATAACCACACTAGCCAGACCAGGGCACTAAAGGCCACAGCCAGGCTGTGCTTCAACACCTCCAGGAGTGGGAACACCACCACTTCCCTGGACAGTCCAGTCCAGGCTCTGAGCACCCTTTCCATGAGGAAGAGCTTCCTAACATCCAACCTAACCCTCCCCTAACCACTTCAGGCCCTGCCCTGTCATCCTATCACCAGTTGCCTGGAAGAAAAGCTTGACCCCCACCTATCTGCCACTTCCCTTCAGGTGGTTGTAGAGAAGAACAAAGTCCCCCCTGAGTCTCCTCCAGGCTAAGCAACCTTCCTCAGCCTCTCTTCCTCAGCCTTTCCCTCCAGTCCTTTCGTTGCTCCTCTGGACCTGCTTCAGCCCCTCATTCTCTTTCTTGAAGTGAGGGGCCCAGAACTGCCCCCAGTACCTAAGGGGAGGCCTCACCAGTGCTGAGTACAGGAGGAGAATTGTGTCCCTAGTTCTGCTGGCCCCACTATTGCTGATACAAGCCAGGATGTCATTGAGAAAAAAGAGGCCAATTGAGTCACCATCAGATAACATCACAGTCAGGACTTACGACATCATAGCTGAGAATTATATCATCACAATACAACAGAGTCACAGCCAGATGACACAGTCAGATGAACTGGCTTAAGTTCATTTTTTGCACGGCCGGTTCACCTGCATTTTCTTATGAATAGCATTTCAAAACACAGTTTTATAAGTACTCAATCTGCAATCCACCCCAAGCAGGCACAAGTGGGGCTGTGATACTCTCTCACCCATTGAAAAGATAATAGCCCAAATGACTAATACCTCTAATATAAAACCTGTTGTTGACAAAGAGCAATTTCTCCTAGCAGCTACATTCCTGGTATCTTTTCTATTATCTGACACAGACTTCTTGCAGGTAACAAAACCCCCCACCCAGATACAGGTCAAACCAATGCATTCTACTTACAGTGCTGGCTGGAGTTTTTTAATAGGTAGAGCACATGTAATCTCTGAGCTTGTTTAGAGGAGTGGCGAGCTCTATACCAACTAAAGAATAAGCCCAACTGAAGCATGGTAGCCTCCATAATTCTTCACAATTTCTAGTAAACTGCAGAGTAACGTAAGAAACTTCTTCCCAGTGAGGGCAATGGAGCACTGGAACAGGCTGCCCAGGGGGGTTGCGGAGTCTCCTTCTCTGGAGACGTTCCAGACCCGCCTGGATGTGTTCCTGTGTGACTTGGTCTAGGTGATCCTGCTGTGGCAGGGGGATTGGACTAGATGATCTCTCGAGGTCCCTTCCAATCCCTAAGAAGTCTATGATTCCATAACCCTGTACCTCCTTCTCCACATCTACTGGGTATTGGATACACAAGCAGTAGGCAGCATGGAGCAAGCATAAACCACACTGGAATTAGAACAGTCAAGGCAGGAATCAACACAGGTGATAAAGCTGGTTCTGAGCAAAGAGCCTGATACTGCATCTTATAAATATGAAAATGTACAGAAACAGCCCAAGAAGCACATGCTGCCACACAAGCTGAAGTCTGACAGCTAAGCTGGGTGTAAAAGGGGAGCTGCAAACTCTGTCTTCTGTCAGAATGAAGTAAAACCCCTGACAGTGACAGTGTATGGCATAGGGCATACTGCGCCAAAGAAGCTCCTCCAAAGAGAACAGCAGAACTGTTTCTGTATTGGTTTTATAATTCCTATGTCTATAACTAAAACCAGCAGCTTAGGCTGTCAGAGAATTGCCTGCAACCCAGTTGACCATGGAGGGCTTTCAGGGAGTGAACACAAAGGGCAAGATTCTGCAGTCATGCCCATCCATTCCTCCCAGAACCATTTGCAAGGGAAGGCAAATAAACTCCCATCAGGGCAAAGGTTTGCCCAGTGAACTGTAAGAGAAACAAGTTCCCTGAGCTAATTCCCAAAAACATAACATGGCACTGTCCTGAGCAAAACATACTGCTTGCTCGGAAGATTATACCTTAAAAAGTGTGAATGTGGACACACGCATCATTGGGATTTGATTTGCAAACTCTTACCAGGTGAGGTAAGCTCTAAAGCTTCTGCAAATGAGAAACCTGAGCCACATAAAATCTCCTCAAAAGACCTATTTTTAACATATTACCTAGAAATTAATATTTTTACTCTGAAACTGCTTATGTGAGAATTATTTCTTATCTTAAGACCATTCAGTGTGTCCAAATGGACACATCCCTTTTGTCAGCTGAGCTCCATTACTCTCTGCTGAATGAACACCTCTGGGATGGACATAATAGATATGATTTTTAACAGCAGATCTAGTCTGCTAGTAAAATAATGCCAGACACTGTCTGCACAGAGATTTAACACCAGTAGGAGTCTTCAGTGAATTTTTGCTCCTGTTGAGGAGGATAATTTTCATGTAGGCTTGAATCACAGAATCATAAGGGATTGGAAGGGACCTCAAAATTTCATCCAGTCCAATCCCCCTGCCACAGCAGGATCACCTAGACCAAGTTGCACAGGAACACATCCAGGCGGGTCTAAACGTCTCCAGAGAAGCAGACCCCAAAACCCCTGGGCAGCCTGTTCCAATGCTCTGTTACCCTCACTGTGAAGAACCACATGGTTCTTGTCCAAAACTTATTCCCTAGGAATAAAATAGGTAATATAGAACTACTTGAACAGAGCTGTCCTTCTATCAAGAGTCATAATGTCACAAATACCACAGACAACATGAGGAATTAATAGACTCCTTGTTAATTACCACAGGGTACAGCCCTGGGTCTTGTGTTACCACATGAAAAGCTGAGAGAGCCTGAGATTATTTGCTCTGCAGCACTGAACCCTTCATTCTTGAACCCAAAGAGACAGGCCAAAAGTAGAAGGGTTTGCACTAATATTCCTCCTCACACTCCTGGGTGAATGAGTTAACATCTCTGAACCCATCCCTGTGTTTCTGATTTCAGGAGAGGCTGTGATTTGGTATGATCTGTCTTAAGAGTGTTTGGACACAGGACAAATATGGTAACACTTCAGAGCAGTACGGGGTGACTATTTCCTCCCCACCTTGCATTTCTGAGGACTGGTGATAATGCTGCCCTGATAGCATATCACCAATTATGTAAGAGCTGTTTCATGGGGCATGGACTTTCTTACAATCAACTCCACATACCCAGCTAAAACTCCAGGTGATCCTGCTGCGGCAGGGGGATTGGACTAGGTGATCTTTCAAGACCCCTTCCAACACCTAATGATTCTATGATGACTTATCCAAACATGCAAACACCTTTAACCACAGCCAGGTGCAGGAAGAATTAGAAGTTGCAGCCTCAGTAGATACCAACAATTTTTATTTTTCACTTCTAGCCTTCTGTCTAGAGAATATTTGGAACACGAGTCCAGCAGGCATCCTACACTCGGCACAAACAGCTTGTGTGTTTGACACACTCCAAATTTAATAGCTGTTTCAAAGCCCTGAGTCCATAGGTTTGGCAGAACTGCTGATACCCTGAAGATACAAGTCGTGGCAGCTTCAGATCTCCATGCAGAGACAGCTATCAGCCACAGTAAGGGAGGGCTGCTATTTGCTGCCAGCTCTGATGTATTTTTATCATCCTAGGTCAACCACTACTGGGGACAAAGACTCATTCTTTACCAGTATGGATTATATCTGTTCTAACGTGCTGATCACAAGCACCTGAGTACCAGATGAACATTATCCGATTCACTTCAACCAGAAGCACCCTCATAGGATGTATGGAATGTTCATGTTCTTTTTTTGTCCTTTTAAAGTTTTAGAATTCATTTAAAGAATATTTAGGTACTTGCAGTGCAGGCTTTGTTATCGAAACAGATGCCTGCATAGAAACCCAGTACATTTTCACAAGCTCTGCTTTAGAGCACCTCAGCTCTGGTCCCCTCATTATAGGAAAGACATGGAGATGCTGGAATGAGTAAAGAGCAGAGCTACAAAACTTGTGAGGAGTTGTTTAGAGGAGAGACTGAGGGAGTTGGGCAGGTTTAGTTTTGAGAAGAGGAGGCTGAGGGGGGACATCATTGCCCTCTACAACTACCTGAGGAGAGGTTATAGAGAGGTGGATGCTGGCCTCTTCTTTGTAACTGATGACAGAACCAGGGGCAATGGTCTGAAGTTGAGGCTAGGGCAGGGTGGGGGGGAGAGTTAGACTGGACCTTAGGAAGAAATTCTTTACATCAAGAGTGGTTGGGCACTGGAATGGTTTTGCCAGGGAGGTGGTTGAGTCACCATCCCTGGAGGTGTTTAAGAACCATGTAGACATGGTGCTTCGTGACCTGCTAGAGTGGCAGACCTTTTTTCCATCGATCAGGTATTTAGGTAATTATCACAGTATCACAGTAATGATGAGGCTGGGAAAGACCTTAAAGATCATCCAGCCCAACCTAAAACCAGCCAAGTAACCCTAAACATCTGATTGCAGATGTGGAGATGGTTTGACTTAGTGAACTAGTAGGTCCTTTCCAACCAGGATTATTCTGTGATTCTATTGAGTCTGGAGTGCAGACTCCCAGCAAAGAAAAAGTAATAGAATATACAACCACTCCTATTTCTGTGTGAAAAAGCAAAGCTGGCAAGCGTATGTGTTAATTATAGGGTAAAAAGCTACATGACTTCCTTCGGATCAACTAGAATCTTACATAATTATTTTGAACAGATGATTATGTGTCTGCTGTTAAAGCAGCTCAGTAAACGACATCATTATTCAGCAGTCAGCAAATTCTCACGAAGTTGCCAGTGCTCTAAGAATACAACCAAGGTGGCACGGGAGCAGCCGCAGGCGTTTTGTACATATTACATTGAACTTATTTCGGCACTAATGCCTGAACTCAGAGTGCTTTGAATTTCAATGGCCATTAGAAAAATTTAATATTTCATGAAGCTCTTTTGTATTTCACTACAAATACCTCTCTAATTAAAGGCCATTGTTTGTCAAGAGCAACAGAACTAAAAACTCTCTCCCTTTTCTGAATGTCAGCTGAATTGTAGTAGCCAGAAAGATTCTTGTTTGAAAGGAATACTTGTTCTTCTCAGATGATAATGGAAATAGCCCCCAAATTGTCCAAGAGAATGTGAAATTTTAATAATAGTGAGCAACATACCTTCCCTGGCCCTGGTGAGACCCCACCTGGAGCACTGTGTCCAGTTCTGGAGCCCGTATTACAAGAAAGATGTGGACATGTGGACGTGCTGGAGCGAGTCCAGAGGAGGGCCACAAGGGTGATCAGAGGGCTGGAGCACCTCTCCAATGAGGTCAGACTGAGAGAGTTGGGGCTGTTCAGTCTGGAGAACAGGAGGCTCTAAGGTGNATTTGGGCCCCGTCCCTTGAGGTGTTTAAGGCTAGGCTGGATGAGGCTCTGGCCAGCCTGCTCTAGGATGGGGTGTCCCTGCCCATGGCAGGGGGTTGGAACTGGATGATCCTGTGGTCCCTTCCAACGCTGACCAATTCTATAACTTCTTCCCAGGAGGATGACGGGGCACTGGAGGGGGCTGCCCAGGGGGGTTTTGGATGTCCTCCCAGGTCGCTTACAATCCCTGATGACTCTATGATGCTGTGATTTCTTCTTTTGCAAACAGATAGGGTGGTTATCCAGACTGAATTTTCCTATACTGGTTCAAATCAATGCACAAGGGGTTCTACGATGACCTGTACCATTGCCTTCTCATCTTCTGAACATGTTCCTTGGACAGAAACAGTGATGTGCTTCAGAGAGAACAGCAATTCCTCCCCTGAGCTCCCACAGACACTCCTGTAAATATCTAAACTAGAAAGGAAGTGTGGAACTGCCCCATCCTTAAACTGACATCTACTTGTGTAATACCAGTTAATCTGATTTGGTTTTAGGTGCTCACGCTAACCCATTCTTCTTCCCTCTTATGCCTCATGCCATGCAATGATGAGGAACGTGTCAGTGCTAGAAGAACCATCTCAGGTGGTGGAAATCCAAGATACAAGTGCCCTTTGAACCTTATTTTGCATAATTATCAAAGTCATTTATACTCACAGAATTATTTCCTCCTCTTACTAATCTTGGCATTATCTTTAGCCAGCAAATTGCATTCTGCACTTAAGCTGCTCACAGATCTTGCAGCTAACACTTCCCAGTCATCACCCACACTCATAAGGCATCATGTTTTATTTTCAATACAGAGAAAAACAATAATTCCTGTGTTCCTGATTTTTATAATTTTCTTCTGAGAGCTATTATCTCCATGCCTTGTTTGAACTCTTACACTGTGTCTTATTGTTCCTTTACTCTCACAGGACCAGCAAAGCTCACAAATCCACGTTACTTTTCAATGGAAGGCTACCAACAGCAGTAAACACACAACTGCAGCTGGATGCAGAGGAGGAGTGTTGGTTCCACTAGGGTATGCTCCGTATCTAAATGTCACCAGCTGATCTGTCTGAGACTGAGATTAACTAATTCATTTAGTTAATGTGCTAATGGAACAAAAAGAAAGACATGGAGGACAGTTGAAAACCACCCACAGAGTCAGAGGCAAAAACAGAGACCGGCTCAGTGTGGGGAAAACCAACAAAACGCCTATAACTCACACACCAAAATAATCCCCAAGACCAAAAAAGTCACAGCAATTAATCACACTGTTACATAACCAGGATGAGTTCTACTACATCCCTGCCCCTCCAGGGAATGAGACCTCTAACTGTTCTTTTCCTTATGGAAAAGAGGCTGTGGTGTCCATAGCTCAAGTCCATGCATTCTCTGCTCAGTGCCAGCAGTTTCTTTAAGGATGAGTTTGTTGTTCCATGTTCTCCAAGCTAGCTGCCTGCTCCAGTACTTCATCCTCCACAAGCTGCAGATAGGACTCTCTTCCTCCATTTCACCACAACATGGGCTCATGGGCAAACCTGTCCACTGATCTATCAGGTTTCAACCTCCCTCTCCTCCATAGCCTCACTTCAGTGTAAAAGATGGCTGCTACTGCACTGCTCAGTCCAGTGATGACATCCTTGGTCTCCGAACAAAGAGGTACCACACACAGGAGACTCAAAACACTGCACCTCGGATGAAGCCAGGCTCTTCTCAAGGCCATCTGGTTATAGGACAAGGGGCAATGGGTGCAAGCTGGAACAGAGGAGATTCCATATCAATATCAGAAGGAACTTCTTCCCAGGGAGGGTACTGGAGCATTGGAAAGGCTGCCCAGGGGAGTTGTGGAGTCTCCTTCTCTGGAGACGTACAAGGCCTGCCTGGATGTGTTCATGTGCAGCTTGGTTTAGGTGATCCTGCTGTGGCAGGGGGATTGGACTAGATGAACTTTCAAGGTCCCTTCTGATCCCTAATGATTCCATGACTCTATGCTTGTTTGCAGAAGTGATTGCCTTCATGACAGCCTTCAGATTCCATAGGTAGCTGTGGGGCGTATTTTTACTTGTTCTTATCCTTGCAGCACTAATGTCTGACAAAATGAACCCAGACTGTGCCCACATTACTAAGCAACACTTCATTGAAGCTGCAGAGATTTATTCATCAGGAGTCCAAATTGCTCACACCAAGTCAAAGAGACAACTATGTAACTGCCTTTTATTGTTCTGTTCCTGTGTTTTGTTCCTCCTTCTCTCCCAAATCAGTGGAAAAGTTCAGAGATAAGCATGTTGTACAAGTGATGGATGCTGCCACTGTTAATTATTCCTCACATTACAAGACACAGTATAAATCACTTTTTGTCTGGTGGCTGTGGCACTGAATTTGTAGAGCACAAAAGACACTGCAGATCTGTGATACAGCTCTGTTCTTCTCATTACATAAGAGATAAAGTTATGCATACTTAATAAATACATTTATTTTAACGAGACGAAGACAGGCCTGATTCAAGTAGTAACACTTTCTGAACAGATTTTTAGTCATCGCTATTCCTTGGTACATGAGGACTAGTTTTATATTCAACATAGTCTTCACATCAGCCCATGGTTTTTGCCATTTGTATTTCATAGAATCATTAGGAATCAGAAGGGACCTCGAAAGATCATCCAGTCCAATCCCCCTGCCACAGCAGGATCACCTAGACCAAGTCGCACAGGAACACATCCAGGCAGGTCTGAGCGTTTCCAGAGAAGGAGACTCCAAAACCCCCCTGGGCAGCCTGTTCCCGTGCTCCATTACTCTCACTATGAAGAAGTTCCTTCTGATATTTCTATGGAACCTCCTCTGTTCCAGCTTGCATCCATTGCCCCTTGTCCTATCACCAGATGACCTTGAGAAGAGCCTGGCTCCATTTTCCTGACACCCACCCCTCACATATGTTTCTAGTAGCTGTAGCTCAAAACCTCATTCAGAGATGAAACTGCTGCACAAATACACTTGTTCAAGAGCCAAACATTCATTTCTATCACAAGCCCTGTAAGAAAAGCTTCCTTATTCATAAGGTATTGATTCAACTTAAGTTTCCCATATATAGTCAAGTGTTTGGGATTAGAGGGCATTAGAGAAAAGGGTTGGATGTTTCACAGTGATAGTGGCAGCCTCAGTGCTGTCACAGCTGGAAAAGCTGTGCTTTAACATGTGCCGTCGTTGCTTGGTCAGGCTGGAGGAGAACTGAGGCAGTCCTGATAGACAGAAGGAACCCCAAAGGTATTCAGATGTACCACTTCTCTGAAACCCCATTCCTGTTCCACCAAAATCTACGTGACTGCCCTCAAGCACTGTGCTTAAACCTCATGGACTTCAAGGAGAATAAGGTGATTATTTATGTTTTCCTGAACAGCAACAAACGATTTGTAAAGGGATGGGAAATAGTCTCATGCTTAACCTTGGTTGCACAGCAATCAATAAAGGCTCATGAGTACCCTTCTGACATTCTAAGGGACTTAAGAGTCAGAACAAAGATCAGAAGGTTCAAGCAGCTCATGAAGTGTTTCTCCACACAGCCAGCTAAGCCATGCAGATGAGAAGATAGAGAATGAGAAAGTTTGAGTAAATCAATTACTCACAGCAAGGTGAAAGTGCATGCCTGTTCCTGGTATCAGGGCCTCCCTAACTCTACCCTTATTCTAATGACTGCACATTTTTCTGCAGACGCAAGAAGACAATCCAAAAATCAAGTGAATAAATTCTTTTCCTGTTAAAAACCAACTATTTCCTCCCTCCTCCTCTTTGTTTACCTTTTGAATTAACTGTATAATATTACATACGTTGGTCATCTGTTACACTCTTCAGGGACATTTTCAAATACTCAGGGGTTTCACAATTGACTTCAGTTTCAAAACCTGAAACTTGACTGAAAATGAGATAACATGTTCAACTGCAAATAAGGCAAAGCACAGACCGAGATATGTTGGGAGGGACAAAGTCAGAAGATGAAGGAAGAAGGCAGTGCAGGTCCATTCTGACTTGTCCTTGTTATGGGATCATCATTGCTGACCTTAGGGTTTTTTTGTTTGATCAACAATCCGTGAACTGCCTGATCTGAGTGCTGAATCACAGAATTATTGAGGCTGGAAAAGACCTCTGAGATCAAGTCCAGCCCANAAGGTCCCTGCTGAGTCTCCTCCAGGCTAAACAACTTCAGCTCTGTCAGCCTTTCCCCATCAGACTTTTCTTCCAGTCCCTAAACATTTGTTTGCCTTAGCTCCCTTGGGTTATTTTAACGTGGGCCAGATACCTGAACTGAGTTTGAGAACACTTGAGCTTTGCTTGTATGACATGTATGAAGCTGTCCTGATTTGAGTTAGAACAGAACTAACTTTGTTTAGTGATTTAACTTTTCAGCTCAGCCTCCTGTAACTCCCTGTGCTTTGCGCAGTTAAGGGTGTATCTGTACAGACGGTAACTGCTTGATCTTTTGAGGTCGCTTCCAATCCGTAATGTTCTGTTCTGTGACTGGTCTAGGTGTCCTGCTGTGGCAGGGGGTTTGGACTAGATGATCTTTTGAGATCTCTTCTGATCCCTAATGATGCTATGATTTGAACTTAGTCCTGGATGAAGGTCTTTGCTGCCATACGATTCCAAAATAATAACTATGAAATGAAGCAGCAAAGTCATTTGAGATTAGTTCACCGTGTAATAATTTCACAGCTGGAACTGCCTGTTTCTGTTTAGAAAAGAACAAAGCATGGCTTGAAAAGCTTGTTCTCCATAGCAAAGGGAACTTAACACTCACCAAAAATAAACTCTCTTCCATAGAAATGCAAGCACTCTTTTGCTGCTCCCTTACACTCTTACTACAGCTTTATCCATCCAAACAGCATTCTCCAGCATTGCCATGGAGTCTGTAGCTGTGGAGCAGTGGAAGATCACCGAGTACAACACAAACTACTTTGATTAATGTTAGTAGAAGTCAGAGTGTGTAGTTCAGATGGCCATTGACATAGGGGAACGAGTCCCAGAATGGCACACCCATTAAACTATTACTGGACCAGAAAGACTACTATTAGATCAGGAAGACTGCCACAGATATCAACAGTTAACACACATTTGCTTTTGCATCCCAGATTTTTGCTGCTGATGTGAATTGTCTAGAGCACAATACCCCTCCGCTCAGGAAGCTGACAAACAAACATCTTTCAGTTTCTTGCAAATCAGGTACTATTTACTTCTTCAGTTACTTTTCTCCCTCCCGCACCTCTCACAGTATGGTTTGTCATGTAGCGCTTTCTTTGCTAGGCCCACGTTAGCCCTTGATACAACAGTTAAAGCCTTACCTACACGTACACATATAAGGTTGCACTGCTGGGCCAAGTCAGCGACTTACAAACCTTCCCCTTTTCAGGCTGAAATTTCTCAGGCTTGATGTGAGGCTGAAGTTGATTTTGCTGTTGCCCTTTTATTTGAAAGAAAAATAACTGAAAGATGTTCTTTTTCTCTTTGAAGGTCAGAAACTCAAAAGCAAGGTCAAACTTAGAAAAAGCACTTGGAAAATATTCACAGTCTCACACCAGTTTCCCATGAATTTACACCAAAGAACCATCAATTGCATTGACTTTGCTCTTCACACAAACTAGGATAAAGGATTCCATAGTCAGCCCCCTTGTAGATCCGGTCTCAGCCTCTGACCTCTAACTCAAACGACTGCCTCAAGAAAATAAAAATGAGGCTGTAAAAAACAACTTACATGTTGGATTAAAGCAGCTCCTCAGGCACAGAGCACACTGTCCATGTGTCTATCTGATGTGATGGACTGCAGCACAGAGAATCTCTAGCCAGCAGTGCTGGCATCTGCAGTGCAGAAGTGCCCAGGCAGTCAGGGCATGGGAGCTCTACCAGCCTGCCCACCATGCAGGCTGCAAGGATGTGTCATCAAGTCAGCATGGTGGCATCTACCCTTTCCCTTGGGACACTCATCATGCCCTCTGACAAGGACTGAACAGAGCCACATTCTTCCACTGCACCTATATGAGTATCTTGCCTCCAGGACAACCCTTGGGGTGGTACACGGCGCACACGACAGCAACCTCATCACCACAGCAGGGCATCTGTTACAGTGACAAATGAGCTTCATACAAGAAATTGCAGCCCATGCCTTCAAGCAACTCCTTCTTCCCTCAGTCCTTGATCTGGCTACAAAGAAAATAGCATTTAATATTTCAAAAGGACTCCTGCTATGAAAGGGTTTATGTCAAACACTTTCAGTAATGATTTTAAATAGTAATTGGTACGCTAGGTCTTCAGATGAGAAGAGAATAATGGCTCTTGTGGCTACTCACGTTCTCTTGCAATGCCCTCTCCAGTGGATAGGTCCTTGGCATTTACAACAAGCTGCAAGCTGAATTTAAATGAACAGGAGTCACTTTTTAAATCCACCTCCATAATAAGCAACTGAGAATGAAATACAAAGGCCCTCAGTTGGTACAAAGCAGCAACATCTTCTAGATTTTTATTGTTTATTTGTGTCAGTTGAGGCATTGGAACAAGCTGCCCAGGGGGGTTGTGGAGTCTCCTTCTCTGGAGATGTTCTAGACCTGCCTGGATGTGTTCCTGTGCAACTTGGTCTAGGTGATCCTGCTGTGGCAGGGGGATTGGACTAGATGACCTTTCGAGGTCCCTTCTGATCCCTAAGGATTCTATGAATAACATCTTTACTGTGAGGATTACTGAGCACTGAAACGGGCTGCCCAGAGAGGCTGTGGAGTTTACTTCTCTGGAGACTTTGAAGAACTGTCTGGATGCATTTCTATGCAATCTGGTTTAGGTTCTTTGATCCTGTTTGAGCGGGAGGGTTGGACTTGATGACGTCTGGTAGTACCTTCCAACCCCTCATGATCCATGTATCTGTAATACGTAATTGCTTCTGGTCTGACAGGCATGGCTATGTTGTGGATTTGAGAATTCAAATTGCCGCTTTCCATACTGCAGATGTTTTTCATGTCAGCTTCTGGGATTTGATTACGCCTTATATTTAGCAAACATAACAACAATGAAAAGATTTGCTCTAATTTAGGCATCTTTGCTTGAAGATAGGGATCTGCATTTTTATTGTCTTTCCTTATTTTCATACTGTAAACCCAGCAAGTTGCTATTCACCAGCAGTGAAAGCAAACGCAAATGCCTGTGAATTATAGCACCATCGAGCAGAACCATAGAATCATAGAATCCTTAGGAATTAGAAAGGATCTCAAAAGATCCAATCCCTCTGCCACAGCCGGATCACCGAGACCAAGTCACACAGGAACACATCCAGGCGGGTCTTGAACATCTCTAGAGAAGGAGACTCCACAACCCCCTTGGCATACTGTTCCAATGCTCTGTTACCCTCACTGGGAAGAAGTTCCCTCTGATATTTATAGGGAACCTCCTCTGTTCCAGCTGGCACCCATTGCCCCTTGTCCTATCATCAGATGACCTTGAGAAGAGCCTGGCACCCAGGACACCTCATATATTTATAGATATGGATGAGGGTCCCCCCTCAGCCTCCTCTTCTCCAAGTTCAAGAGACCCCGCTCCTTCAACCATTCCTCATAAGGAAGGTGCTCTATTTCCTTCACCATCCTCATTGCTCTACGCTGGACACCCTCCAGCAGCTCTGTGTCCTTCCTGAACTGGGGGGGCCAAAACTGGACACAATATATCTGCTAACTAACACCCTTCTGATCCCCCCCAGGATGCTGCTGGCCCTTTCGGGGCCACAAGAGCACAGTGCTGGCTCATAGCCATCCTGCTGTCCACCAGGACCCCCAGGTCCCTTTCTCCTACACTACTTTCCAATGGGTCATACTAAGCCAAACCAACTCCTATTCATAGTATAGAAATAAGCCATGAGGGGTCCAAGATAACTGGTAATCTAATTGACATGTAGTACCTTTACCAAAATGAGCACTCATCTGTTTTCCTTCTCTGCCCAAAACCTTCACACAATATACCAGCCTATAATGATTAGATAAAAACACATACATATTGTACAGTAACTTCCTTTTTAACCTAGACTTTATTATCAATTCCTCACCTCATCTCTTTTCACCCCACATACTTCAAAGGATCCTAACAAGAGAGGTGCAGCTTTTTGCCACTGTTAGAGGAAAAGAAAACCCTAGTTGTTCTCAAAACATGAGAATAGTTCAGAATCAAAGCAAGAGGACACCATCCAACATCCTGGGAGATGATGAAGAGCTTCAGGAAGGAAATGCTATCTTTTATGTACAGTTTAACAATGAGAATGGATGTAAATACCTGGCCTGGTTGTGCAGAGGGGTGGAGGAGCTAGGAGGGAAGGAGAATGTAAGGAAATACAACATATGTGGGAGGGTATACAGCGTACTCTGCAGAGTGGGGGCTGAGTGTTTTCTTCCCTGTTTTTCTTGGATTTTGACTGTCTGTCACAGTAAACAGCCCCAATTATATTCAGCTGGATTGACACATACAGAGCTGAAGGCTGGGGAGGAGAATATTTCAATAAGCTGCTGAGTTACTGTAGGCACGAGGACGTGAAGTTTTAGTCTCACTTCATCCTTCTCCTGACATTTTAAAATGTCAAGCTCCTGTCCACATTGCTGCCTTATTTGTCACCTAGTCTGTAGGTCAGCAAGGGAAAGTTACCTGTTACCTGCTTAAAAGGAACCACACGGTATTGCTGGAGATTTTAAAATGAGAAAACAATGGTGGAAGAACGGCACAACTATAGGTCAGGAACTGTAATGTGGGCAACTGAAAAGTCATATCTGAAAAAAGCAAACACCAGTCACGGGACAAATCAGTGAGGGCGCTGTTTTGGATGTGGTCTATCACACAGCACAGCAAGCTCCAAGCTCCATCCATGGCTGGGTTATACTGTCAGGCAGAATTAGCACCATAAGGAGTTTCATGTGCTTACTGGGGCAAGTTATAAAGTCTTGTCCCCTTCATTTGAAACCCACATGTTAGCAACAGAGCCGGTGAGGGGCACCTCATCTGAATGGTCAAAGCTCTTCTGTTAGAGCAAAGGAAAGCTGGTGCAGCAATGCAATATTTGAACTCTGCATGTCCTTATTAAACGTGACAGCAACAGCTGTACCAGCCAGAGCACTCCCACAACAAGGAAGAGAATTCAAGCCCTTTCGAAATAAGAAAAGAGATGTTACTTTCGGTGTGAAAATGAGGTCTGGGCTGAGGGGGAATACAGATATGGTGGCAGACAGCCAGAGATCTTGGACACAAGACCTCCCATATGAACAAAAGCTGAGAGAACTGGGTCTATTCAGCCTTGAGAAGAGAAGGCTTAGAGGGAACCTTGTTGTGATGGTCCAGCCCATGAAAGGTGGTTACCAAGAGGATGGAGACTCCCTTTTCACAAGGAGTCCTGTAGAAAGGACAAGGGGGAATGATTATGAGTTGCTCCAGGAGAGATTCTGACTAGATTCAAGAGGAAGGTTTTTCACAATGAGAGCTGTTAGACAGTGGAATGGTCTTCTAAGGGAAGTGGGGGATTGTTCAACTTTAGACAATTTTAAGTCTCAGCTTGATAGGGTTCTAGGCCAGCTCATTTACACTCTATGCTGCTTTAGGAGGTTGGACTAGATGATCCCTGAGGTCTCTTCCAACCCACAACCCTGTGAACCTGTGAACGTGCTGAAAGCGATTGCTCAGACTCTGCCACAACTTAATGCAAAGGAACTGTCTTTAATTCTTTCTGGTCGATATCCTCTATATTGAACTAACATAAATAATTCCCATTTCTTATCTGCAGAGTGTGAGAGGTCACACTAACCTCTCCCCACATCATGAGGTCCAGCTGAAACCTCAGTATTTGCTTATGAAATACACTTTTCCAGTTGTGGTGCTAGAACAGTAGGGAATAGAATTATTCATGTTTGAAAGGTGGAGAAAAGAGAGAAATCAAAACTAACCCTCCAGAAAAGAGTATTTTCCCCCTACAGATGGAATGATACAACATGTACGTGCCCAGCTTCTGTGGGCAAACCATGAAACATTTCTTTGCACGGGTTGCATGAAACCCGTTGAGGACATAAGAGGCTTTGTCACTGCTAGAGGTGTAGGCAGTACAGCACCAGCCCTTGAGCACCACTACATTTCCAGGCTGAATCCTCTGCCATATTTTCCTCTCACTCATAGACTGTGATCAGACCATCTCCTCCGAGTGCAGCATTGCCCAAAGCTTTAGTGCAGCTTCTTTGTCAAGTGATGGAAACTGTCTTTAGTTAGTAAAGCAGTGAATTCTCTCCCTCTGGAGAACACCGCAGAAAAGCTGCAGTTTATCTCAGAATGGAATTTTTGCCATAGAAAGAAGAAAGTATTGCATAAGAAAGCAAATGCTATCATTCCTCTCTGACAAAAGTCGTTTTTGTCAGAAAACTCACATTTCTTCATCAGCCTGATGTTTGATCAAGCTTTTCAACTGCTTCAGGCACTATGTGTATTAGAAAACTTAGCCACGTAACAAGGGTCTTCCTCTCTGATCATCCAATCTTCCCAAGGTATCTCTGAGGTCCCTTCCTCTCATAGTGTAACCCACACCATGCTGAAAAACTTATTGAGTATTTCTCATTCCTACTTTATTTATAAATTGTTGCTTGTGTGTCTACAACACCCAGTGTCCCAAGGGAAGCACAACTGATATGACATCACCAAATCAGACCCCTTTACTGCAGACACATCTACGTATGTATATTCAGATAATATATTCTCCTTAAAAACCTCTGCCTAAATACAGTTGCTACATCCGGTCAGAAGTAACAGAACTGTCAGAGTCCTGGCAGGGTCACACCCCCCTTGCTCCAGATGCATGTCTCTTCCCATTGAGAAAGAAGCAGCAGCATGTTAGAGTATTCCAGAGAAGTCGTAAGGGCATATATGGCTTATGGGAAAGGGATTCCTTCCCTGCCAGAACCTGTAACTACTCCTGGCCAAGGATGGATAACTTGACTGTCCACAACTGTGTTGCTAATGTGATATGCACTCTATAAAGATGAAAAGCCACCTGGTGCTTAAATCTAGTCTGCTTTGATAGAACCAAAAACCTTTTATCATCTCAAGCCATTATGAAATTATCTTAGGCCAATTCCTGTCAGACAGGTACCCACAGAAAAGAAGAGACACCAGCCAAAATACAGAATAACATCAGAGACCACTGAGACTACAGTCCCCTTTACTAGCAGAAACAGTCCATCAGCTCTGGGCTATACCAGAAAGAACCACAGAGGATAAGAACCCACAGCTGCCTTATCAATTTACAGCTACACTGTTTATTAACATCACTGATCAATCATTTTGGGTTACAATTCTCTGCTTCATATTTCCTACACTTTTGCAGAGTACTTCGGCCCATAACGCTTGTCACCCAGCAATGCGTTTGAGAGCTTTTCATTTTAAGCCAATGAAAAAAAGATAAAAGCTAAATCACTTACTGTTCCCTTCCCATTGGTTGCAAATTGATTTTATTCACTAGAACACGCTTGCATTGCAGAAGCCACTCAACACATACAGTAAATAAGTCAGTACATGAAAGTCTAATGTAACCTAGTAGCCACCGACCCCTTTTGAAACAGATTGCAGTCATAAACATCTAAATTCAAATGTAGTTGAATGCTTATTGTTCTCCTGCTTACAAGAGGTCAATCAATACTACCAAAGGCAAAAAATAGCTCAGTTGTAACTGATAGAAATTAAGGACATATATTCCATGCTACTCAGTGGCATTAAAAGAGAGACAGGGTATTTAACACATCAGCCGTATCTATGTATGTCCTTTCAACTTAAAAATTGCAAGGCACAGAACAAACCCTGGTAAGTTATCAGCTCCAGTCTTCTGCTGAACTTCATAAGAGTAACATCAGAGCCTGAAGCAATACTACTGCTGTCAGATCTCATAAGCTAAACAGGGTCAGGCCAAACAGACACTTGAATAAGGCACCTTTGAGGATCACATAAATGCAGCAAGAAATAATGCTGACAATTCAGTAGTGAGCACAACTCCTTCCACAGCAGAACTTTTCATCTCACATACTCCACCACCAGTGCAGCATAAACCAGCTCCGAAAGGAATCAACATTGTCCTGACAATAAACAACCCTAATCCAAAGCTAAAGTTACTCCAGTTCTCCTATTAAAATTTCTCCAGCCATTTCAAAGGAAGGAGACAGCCATTCCTTCCTATCTTCACACTTTTCTTATGAGACTAAGTATTAGTCAAGATTTGCAGGGTTTCTCTGTGAGGGTGGAAAGGCTGCATTTTTAGTGGGTAAATCAATGTTTACTCATGTGTATCTGTTTTACCATTAGCAAAATGGTTTCAGGGGCAGTGTTACTCTGTGTCGGTGCATCTATCTGCCTATCCATTATTAATAAAGTAGAATGAGCATCAGCCTACACCTTAATGATGAAGGAAGCCTCTGTTATATAGGAAATCAAAAGGTACAGGTTTATTTCAGTGGCTAGGCTTTACCTCACCGATATGGGTAAAAAACCCACAATCCCATCATTTATACTAAATCACCTCCACTGCTGAAAGCACAATACACTTAGAGAATGTGGCTCAGCAGCTCCCGGAATAAAAGGCAATTCGTAAAGCAGGAGCTCATATCTGACATTTACAGTGTATAGTAAGTGATTCAGCAAGCTGCAGTTGCTGTGCACAATGACAGATCACGGGATAAATGATCAACCGATAACAAGTGTGGAAGCCTTGGCTGTCCACATCAATAAATTAGACAATACCAAGCAATCGGTGCTACAAATAGCTAACTGTTCATTTGAGGCTGAAAGAAAAAGGCCTAGATGATGTTCAAGAATATGACAGAGAACTAGGGGGCATCACAGGTCAATACAAACTAATGCTATTAGCCATTCTAATTACTTTGCACATTCATGAGCTAGAAAGGCAGTTTGTGAAGCTTTAAGTAAAGTGCCAAGAGAACTGACACTATATATAATTCATAGACTGCAGCATATTGCTACGCTTCTCATTGCCCTTAGAACTTGTACTTTCTTCAGGAAATATGGAGGTAAAGCATAATGTTTATCTTCCAAACTCATTTTTCATGAGCCCTGTATTAACAGGTCAATCTGGTGAATGGAAAAGTCATCAGTCTGGGTCATTTGAGAGGCTGAAAAGGAAGGAGCTTTTCTCTTTGTGGACATATTGCATTGTCACTTCAACAGTGACACAGCTCACACAGCAACCACGAATGGGCATGGGCATCCTTCAGACACTGTCCACATCACCAGCTTACTGACTTTGATGAAATGTTCTAGAAAGCAGCAGAGTTGGGTCAATTTATCAGGACCTTGCTGGGCGTCAGGTGAAAAGGAACTGTTATAAGACAGAACAAGACTGGCTTTGTCACTTCTGCCAGGTGAATGGGCATCTGCATTCTACTGATACCTTGCTCTGGACCAGGTTTTCCTGTTGACTCTTGATAGGTACAGAAGCTGCTGCAGATTTATGTCAGGGGGTTTGTGTGGTTGAACAAGGAACACTGTAAAAGCAGCAGAGAAACTGCTGCATTTTCTAAATGCGGTCAAAAGCAAGTGGCTACATTTCTTTTTCTGGATCACTCTAGGATTGCCTGAGGTAGCTGGAAGAACCAAAGTAACTATCCGAATTAGTGGCTATTAAGCCTGCTTTGACCACAGAAACGTGCTCAGCTGTCTGCAGCAGTTAATGGGATGCTGCTGGCCAGACATTTAACAAGTTGGAATCTGAATTAGAGGTTTAAGAGGAATACATTACTGTAAGAAGCAGAAACCTAATATTTACAAAACAAGGACCTTGATAAAAATTAATACAAATCACATAAAATATATCAAAAGAAAACTCTAATTTTTGGCACTTCCTATGTGTGGCTTTAAATAGACAGCTATTTCAGCAATGGTTTGAGAACCCAGCTGTGAAATTCATTTCCTGGTCTTTTAGCACTGTATTTGTCAGCACTTAACCCATTTCTGGCTTGGTTTCTCTCACAAAAAGTAAAGTTTCCAGTGAAAAAGTAAAATCCTAGAAGATGCAAGGGGAGAAAATTGAAGGGAGAAAATGGGGTGCAGTCATTATTCTGAGAGGCAGAGCAGCCCAGTGCAAGGGCACCAAGAGACCTGCAGTCCCCCAGCACACTGGAGCTAGATAAGCTGAGTTACAAATCACCCTCATCACTACCACATGCCCTCTACCCCTTGTACGTACAAGATGCTAAAGGACCTGGTGGAGTATGCAGAAATAGACTTCTCTGAATGTTGACTTCCCCACTCCACTTCCCTGATGGCTTTTCTGTCCTGTCAAGGCATAGCCCTGGTACCAAGCAGGCAGTGGGGAAGGGGGTTGCCTGGAAAGGATCAAGACACCAGTTGGTGCAAGCGTGGCTAGCGTGGAGAGAGGAATAGTAAAGAATGGTTTGGTCACCAAACTGGAAAATCATGGACTTGATGAGCAGAGCACTCGCTGGGTATAGAATTGGATAGATGGTTGCACTCAGAGAGTTGTGGCCAAAGGCTGAAAGTCCAAACGAGGAGCAGTGGCGAGTGGCATCCCTTGAGGGTCAGTACTGGGACCACTGCTGTTTAACATCTTTGTCAGCGATCAGGACAGTGGCACTGAGTGCCCCCTCAGCAAGTTTGCAGATGACACCGAGCTG
>VZRI01002031.1:318884-366856 GCA_013397515.1 Upupa epops
CAGGAAAGCTGGGGAGGGGCTGTTTGCAAGGGCTTGGAGTGGTAGGAGCAGGGGGAAGGGTTTCAAGCTGGAAGACAGGAGGTTTAGACTGGAAGTCAAAAGGGATTTATTCACAACAATGGTGCTGAGACAGTGGAACAGGTTGCCCAGGGAGGTTGTGGCTGCCCCCTCCCTGGAAGTGTTCAAGGCCAGATTGGCTGGGGGCTTGAGCACCCTGGTCTAGTGGGGGGTGTCCCTACTCATGGCAGGGGGGTGGGACTAGACGATCTTTAAAGTCCCTTCCAACCTGAACTTTTTTATGAATCTATGAATCATTTATATGAAAATGCAGCAAAGAAAATGCTAAGAAGGGTATCTCCTCCTACTAAAAGGAGTTTTAATGCTCATAACTCAATAAAAACTTAATTTGGGCAGGTTTTTCCCTGTCTTTTGCATTTAATGAAAAAGTGATTCCCTGACTCTGTCAAGATACTGCAAACAGGCAGAAGAAGTGAAGCCTTGCTCTGGAAAGGTGCAGTTTATAACAGCAAGAAAATGTCACTTCAGATGTGATGTAAATGTTACATATTTTAACATGTCAACATTAGAGGGGAACAGGAAGGATTTTATGTTCCCAAACAATAAATAGTAATGCTCCAAGCACAGAATTTCTGCTGATTTAACCTGTTCACTCTAGTATTTCTATTCAGTTTCAAAAGTATCTCCTTTTCACAGCTACCAGAACTGTGGTCACAAAGAAGCCACTTTTCTCCTTGCCTTTTGCTTTTCTAGATACTTTCTACCTAAAAATAGGTTCCTCTAGAGTTTTTATTTCTCTATGACTCAAATATCAGTAAAATATCAGTATCGGTATAATATCAGTAAAAGTGCTATTATAGAAGGCATTTTCCAGAAGGAGCAAAGGGTCTGCTGCCTCTACCACTATAAATACCGTCCATTGGCCAATGGGAAATCCTAGCTAAAGCAAAAGTAAGTAACTGGAAATCTTAGCAGCTTATTACTCACCCTAACTGCTTTGTTTGATGACAATCTGAAAATGCATTTTCCTTTGAGCTCAGCAGCTCTGGTTGGTTCATCATTCTATCTTTGACACTATTAGGGAGTGATCTTTACAGCCAATGTAGCACAAAGAAAGACATCAGGGAAGCCACAGCATGACCCCCTTCCCCCTGCGTCCTCCTGAGGCCAAGGCATGAGATACAACCTCACATCAGACAAGGAAACAGGATGCAAACAGCTATCACCCCCCTATTCCAGAAGCACTTTGCACAGTGGTTTGTTGTCCATATTAGCAACTACAGAAGGGAGTTAGGGCTTAGGGATAAAAATAGCTTGTTAAGTACAAAATTTGGCTCTAAAGTAGGAAGCGACAATGTTCTCTACTGCACTCCAGCAGCTCCTCATGAAGTGATGGAGAGCAGAAGTTGGGCCTTCAACTAGAAACGGTATATTTTCTGCCAAGAGTGAGCTATAGCTAGAGCACTCGCCTGGGATACAAAGGGGGACAGCGCCATAGGCCATATGTCAGGAGTAGGGAGGACTGCCAAGCTCTCAAAGTGAACTGCACATTGTTTGTGGAGGGGAAAGAAGGGCTAAAGCTGCCAAATCAGGAGAGAAAGAAAGGAAAGAAAGAAGCGCATGTGCCTGCATCCAACAGCTGCTGACAGCTTCAACACCCCTTTAGATGTGGTACGGTTCTGGTGAACACTAGAGAGGAAATTTTTCATTTGGTGATGCAGAGCTAAAAAAAGAGCTCTCTTGAAGGAGCAGCTGTTTCCAGGAAAATGGAAATGGTTCCAAATACAGCAAACACCCCCCATTCTCCCCAGCACTGGCAATGCAAGGATGTGAGGAGGAGCAAACCTTAAAGACCTTGAAGGCTAACTCCCACCAGACCTGTCACCACCTTTTGCCTTGGAATGCTCTTCAGCCTGTGTCATCACCAGGAAAAGTCACAGGCTGCTTTAGGCTTCCCTGGCAATGGTTCTGCTTGACTTGAGACAACAGGCACGCTCGCTCGTGTTTGAAATGACACATACAAGTGAGGGGACCCAGGAGCTCTTTCCAGATCCACTGGTCAAAATGAGCTGCAAAAATAGCCCTAAACTCCAAGAAACTCCCAAATCTCAGGGATTAGCCGAGGTGTTTAGAGAGGCCAGGAACTGGAGTTCACATTAGTGAAAATCAGGGAGAAATTTCTCCTGAAATATAAACTTAATTTATTTTTTTTTAATAATCAACTCCAGAAGATTTTTTTCATACAGACAATCAAACCCCCTGATTTCAAGGATGCTAAAATTCTAGTAACATGCATTAGTAGCTATATGTGTTATTAAAAATGATACGCTCCTAAATCAAAGTACAATAGCCTGGCTCACAAAACAAAGCAATTTGACAAAATGAAATAAGAAATATAAAACATTGCAGTACAATCTTCGATGTTAAAAACGCATACATTGAAATGGACGTTGTTTCCACACAGCGCTCTGATTAGCAGTTTTTAATTGATAATAAAATGGCAGTAACAACAGCTATTTCATCCCATCCCTAAAGAAAAAGCTTTGGAGCATAGTTTGCAGACCAATAAGAGAAGAGTGAGACCAATAAGAGAGAGAGAGGCAAAGAAGTCAGAGACACTTTGGGTACCAAAAGCCACACAAACACATTAACTCACTTTGCTAAAGCAGCTCCTTCAGAGTTGACTTGGAAATCTCCAGAGCTTTGTGCAAAGGCAAGTCCTTAAGACAGTCCCTCTCGCTGCAGAAAACTCTGCTGAGTACAGTTTGTTCATCTTCTTTTATTCTTTAGCCACTTGCTTCTTTAACCTCTGTGAACCTCTGCTCCTTATGTTGGCCCTGCTTTTACGTGGTGCAGCCAGCAGAAGCAGGGAAGGGGCTGTATCCCTGTACTACACACTGGTGAGGCCACATCTCGGTACTGAGTTTGGTTTGGGCACCTCAGCATATGAAAGACACTAAAGTGCTGGAGTCCAAAGAAGGGCAACACAGTTGGTGAAGCATCTGGAGAATGAGCATTATGAGGAGTGCTGAGGAGCTAGGGATGTTTAGCCTGAAGGAGGCTGAGGAAGACCTTATTGCTGTCTGCAACTACCTGAAAGGAGGTTGTAGAGAGGTGGGGGTTGGTTTCTCCTCACAAGTAACAAGGACAAGAAGAAATGGCTTTGTGTTGCACCAGGAAGAACTTTATTGCAAGGGTCATCACACCTTGGAACAGGCTGCCCAGGGAGAGGGTTGAATTGCCACCCCTGGCCATGTTTGAAAGCCATGTAGATCTGGAGCTTACAGACAGGTACACCAGTGGCCTTGGGACAGCTGGGCCAATGGTTGGACTCAACGATCTTAAAAAGTCTTTTCCAGCCTAGACAATTCTAGACTCTGAGTCTGTGTACATCCAATTGCCACCTACACAATGATATTCAGACCTCAATGACTTTTTAGAGCTAAATTGTCTTTTTGAATGAGTGACTGCTTATGTCTTTTCGAAGCATTTGACAAATCCATTACTGAGCTGCCTGTGCCAAAACATAATTCCATTGGGACAGAATGACAGTTCAATGTTTTCAGATTTTAGAGAAGAAACAATTCTTGTATTTTACACTATGAAAGTAAAACACAATAGCCTGAATTCCACGGGAAATGTTTCAGCTTAATTCAAATAAGCTTTTAATTTTAGCTTAACACTTACTTCTGCAGTTGCTCTGGAAGCTGTCAATAGTCAAAAACATTGTCAGTCAAGATTCTGTTGCTAATACTTTATCTAGTGCAAACTGATAAGGCTCAGGGTGCACTTTACTGCAGGTGTAAACTGTACTGATCGGCATCCACCCATTTCTGTCGGTGTGTCACTACACTCCACTACAGATGACATAAAACACTACATCTAGTTTACAGAGGATTCAAAACATGCAGAAAAGCAATAGCCACCACATAGTGGACGTGGTTTGGCTCATAGCCTCACTTTTTCTGTGATAGCTTGTCTCTGTACATCCCCAGAGCCATTGCAGAGTATGACTAATCATCTGCATTTTTAAATCCAATTCACCCCCTTGGCTTAACAATAGCAAATCACCATCGACTGCTTGTGCTAATAAAGGGGTTCAAAGACACACAAACAAAATCTAGCAACAGCAGCAGGTGTCATTTGAAAAGTCAGCAGTGTAATGAGATTTGAAAGAATTTAATTGAAAAACTATGAGTAAAGAGTGAATTCAGGCAGACTCATTCAATTTATGTAGCCATGTGGAATAATTTGTCATTTATGATGGTCAAAACAAATATTGCTGCAAAAATGACTTTTAGGAACAACCAGGCATTTTAGCAGCCTATGAAGAATATGTGGAAGTAGAGGCTAAAGGAAGTTGGAAGACAGGGCTGCTGGACAGAATGGTCCAATAATGCCTGTGCATCACTCCAATCCATCATCACTGCTTTAAGGAGTTGGTCAGATGGCCACCTTCTGCTGTCAACTTGGAAAATAATTCACCAGTACAAGTTTACAAATCACCTTTCTTCACGGGGAACAGAGAGAACAAGACAAATCTATCCCATCTAGGATAGCTGTCCACAGAACAGCATGGCCCTCCAAGACAGACCCATTTGCCAGAGGACATCCTCACCATGAGAGCACGGCTCGATCCATCCTTGGGGCTGAGGGTCACCCTTTCTCCAACCTCCAAAGTACATCTGCTTACATCTTCTTCTAAGCCTATTTACTTGCACACCAGTCTTTGAAAGCAAAAAATGAGTGCTGAAGCAGCAGGCAAAGATAAAGCAGGGTTTTTTCTCAACTGCACCTTTTCATCCCCAAAGCTATTGAAACATTGCTAGGTATCAGAGCAGACTGCTTGATAGGCTTGGGAAAAGCAGGAAGATGCTTGAATTGCCTTTCAAAACCAACATCATGATGCTTGGGCTTTTCTTTTTATCTGAATAATATAGTTTATCTTCAATAAACTCTGGCATTTAATGTTACTCATTTAAACACTTGTGCATTCTGCTATTCCTCTATAATTCTAATAGAAATGAATAAATTCTGGCCTTTTTGATTATCCGTAACTTTATATTAGTATGTTAGTTTATTCTATGTGACTGCACTCCACTTTGTATTCTAATTAATTAAAAAATGAGTTGCTGTTCTGTTTTTGAGGCTTCAGAACTCTGGATCATAGAGGCAAGGTGAAAAGGTAAAGGCATATCGCATTTTTTTTACACAGACTGAAAGATTACACGTTACTTGCTAAGAGATAACACTGTTGTTGTGTTTCTCCAGCAAAAAAGGCTGACTAGACTTGTTTCACATCTGTCTGCATAATATAACAAACCCATGAAGAACTGGTGATGAAAAAGCTGTTTGTTGACAATCAGTTCTTGTCAAATGCACCCAAACACCAAAATATAGTCACTGCTCATTAGTGCTGCATTGTAGCTCAGGGTTTTGTCCCTATAAATACTCTGTGTCTAAATATTTTTGAATATAGTCTAAGCTGCAAGCCTTTCCCTTACAACCCCAAAGAGCCATTGCTTCTGGAGTTTTTCGTTACCTTAAACACACTTGCCTATACCTTAACCCCTAAAGCAAGATGTGTCGCAGCCAAACATGAGGACAGCTGGCATGACTGGAATGTGGTGATGGATGGCTATGTCCTTTTTCAGGAGAGACAGACAAGCAAGGCAAGGTGGTGGAATTGCTCTTTATGTGAGAGAGCAACTGGAATGTCTTGAGTTCTGTCCAGGGATGGGATGAAAAGAGAGTTGAGAGTTTGTGGGTGCAGATCAAGGGGCAGGCTGGCATGGGTGACACTGTTGTGGGTGTTTATTACAGGCCATCAGATCAGAATGAGGAAGTTGATGAGGTCTTCTACAGACAGCTGACAACAGCCTCAGAGCTACAGGCCCTGGTTCTCCTGGGGGATTTTAACTACCCTGATGTTTGCTGGAAGACCTACTCAGCCAGCCATCCCCAGTCCAGGAGGTTCCTCCAGTGCCTTGGTGACAATTTCCTGATGCAAATGGTGGAGGAGCCCACTAGGAGAGGAGCGCTGCTGGATTTTGTACTCACCAACAAGGAGGAGCTGTTTGAAGCAGTGAAGGTTGAGGGCAGCCTTGGTTGCAGTGACCATGAGATGTGGAGTTCAGGATCTCGTGTGGTAGGAACAAAATACCCAGCAGAATCACAACCCTGGACATCAGGAGGGCCAACTTTGGCCGTTTCAAGCAATTGCTAGGGGAAGTCCCATAGGACATGGTACTGGAAGGTAGAAGGGCCCAAGATAGCTGGTCATCATTCAAAGACCACTTCTTTGAAGCACAGCACAAGTGCATCCCAACAGGAAAGAAGTCGAGGAAGGGAGCCAGAAGACCTGTGTGGTTAAATGGGGAACTGCTGGGCAAACTGAAGAGGAAGAAGAAAGTCTATAGGTCATGGAAGGAGGGGGTGGCCACTTGGGGTGATTAAAAGGCTCTGGTGAGAGAATGTAGGGATGCAACTAGGAAAGCCAAGGCCTCCTTGGAATTAAAACTTGCAAGAAAGGTCAATGATTCTATGATTCTATGAGTTTCATGTGGAGTCTAGTTACCCCTTACTAAAAATACTCTGCTCACCTACTAATGCAGCTCCTGTCTTAATGTGGCCAGGAGAGTAGGATCTCCCCTTCTATCTCTAAGTGAGCCACTGAGATCTCCTGTTACTATCTGCAGAAGTGGGAAGGCAAGATTGGATCTGAGGAAAGTAGTGCTTGAGGACCAGCATATGCTGTCCTTGCACTCCCTTGCACAGCCACAGCCAGTCAGACAACTGCCCCGATAATGGCACGGGAAGTAAAGGCAGAATCTTCCAACAGCTCTAATCACTTCAGTGGCAGACTGCTTAAATATTCACAGAATGTAACTAATAAGAACAGTGCTTTGGCCCTAATTAAAAGGTTCACCTATGAGGCTGTACTTGAAATAAATGCCTAAGCAACACTAATATGAATACTAAACACACAGTCATTCTTCACTTACACACCACTGCTCTCTTCTCTGCAATTAACTTTGGTCAGGCTGCCCTGTGGGATGATCACATCTCTAGTAAAGCTGCTGCATTATTCTTGGATAGCACTAACTCTTCTGATAACCTTTTCCAAGAGCACGTTAAAATGATACTCCTGCTTCCAGAACTTTCACATTTCCCTGAAATTCTCCATTATTCCAGTGTCTGCTGTGTCAGCACCACATTTATTCTGATTTCAAGTTTCAATCTTCAGATGCCCATACTGCATTTTCCTAGGAGCTTCAGTTATTTCCGTAACTACCAGAGTCTCCAAAAACTACTAAAACCTCTTGTGCCACATGTGATGCCACTTTAAAAAGGGAAAGTTTCGTGACTCACAATCAAGGGATAAAGTAAATAACTTAATTGACTTAACTGGTTCACAAGAACCATGTACTTTAGCAAAAGCCTGCAAGACTACAGGGAATCTAACCCAATCACCTCTCTCTCTCTTTCTCTGGCGATGCAGCTCTCCGTGCTTGAGGGAGATGTGGAGTTGCCTGTTTCACTTTCATAATAACTCTTTAATAACAATTTCAGGTTACCATGGCTACTAGCAGTGGCCAACAGAATGCTGCTGTTCAAAGTCTGTACTGCTAGAGGAACTCAGACGCCAATAACTGACAATTCAGGCAAGTTATTAAGTAACGGCAATAGAAGCAGCATTATCAAGCTCCCGCAGAAGAAAACCGTAGGTAAGATCCCTTTCTCCACAGCCACACTGCAGGCTACCAGAGACAATTCTACCACAGCTTTGCTAGTAAACTTTTAGCAATGATTTATAAACACCTGCAGGCTCAGCAGTCTGAGCTCTAGTTCCATCCCACCCAGCTACTCCCAGTACATCAAGTTTGATGAGAACTTGATTTTTAGACAGGTGAATAATGCAGCCCAGTGCACCACTAGTTCTACTACAAGAAAGCCATGGATATACTGGAACAAGTCTGTGAAGGACCACACAAAATAAAAAGTGACTGGAGTATCTGTCATGTGAGGAGAGGCTGAGCAAGCTGGAGTGGAGAGATCTGGAGAAAAGGCGGCTCACGGGCATCATACCCATTATCCAACACCTGGTGGGAAGATGTAAATAATATGGGTCCAGACTGCTCTCAGTGGTACCCAGTGAAAGAATGAGGCAAACGGGTACACAAACTTTAATATGAGAAATTCTCTCTAAATATAAGAAAAGTCTCTTTCATTGTGGGGGTGGTTGAACACTGTGACAGCCCTGTTCAGCGGACTTGTAGAGCCTATACTCCTGAATGGAGATGGGAAGTCTATTCTCAAAGATAATAAAATCTGAAGTGGATATAGCCTGGGCAGCTTGCTGCAGCAGACTCTGCTTGAACTGCAGGTTGGATGGGATATCTCCAGAGGTAACTGCCAATCTAGACCTGCACTTGCCCCAGGGAAAGCAAACATTCGGGACTTGTGTGCCAGAAACTACATTGGTTTTCTTTCTGGCTCCTACATAGCGTATTCTTCAACAGTCATGTACCTGCTTCCAGCCCGTGATCTGATCTGCCTCAGGACCCTTCACCCAACACAACCCGCTACACGAGTAATGCTGTGCCATTCATCGCATTAATTTCCTTTGACATCTCCCTTCCCTAAAGATCTAGACCCGTACACATATAGCATTCACAAACTGAGGCAAAACAGAAAGCAGAGGAAGAAACCTGGCAAAGCTCCAAGCTGTAAGAACCATGTAAACGTATTATCTATGCACTGCATCCCTAGTTCTAATCCGTATTTTCAGGTCATCATTTATATAAACGTACTGACCTATTTCAAATATCTAGAGAGCTTCAGCAGCAAACATGCAACATCAAAGATGTCTCCCGAACACTTACATCTGGAAAAGGTGTTGACTAATGTATGTGATTTATGAACTAAAGGAAATTTAATTTAATACGAATTTCACACCCAATTACAAGGGGAACAATCATCTGGTTCTCAGGCATTTTTCAAAAGGGAGAACACTTGCTCCACATTTACGTTTTTAAGAATTCAGGTCATAAACATTTAAACAGACCAAATAATTTGAACAGATACTATAGTTAGTTTAGAAAAAACATCCATTAAATTGTGAAGTAGGAATATACCAGACTGTTCAAATACCAGCAAGGTCATGATGAGATCAAGAGCAGAGAGTATCTGTTATCTAAAGAATATCCATCATCAGGAATTGAATGAGATGCATCTCATTTTCATTTTGTCAAACGCAGCTCATATTCTGGTTGAAGACCAGCATGCTACCTACGATAGCAACTAACCACAAGGCAGGTATTACATCTTCATTTGACAGCTCTGGGGTCAGGTAGGTCAAATCAATACTTAAGAGACCTGCCCCCAGTCAAGAATGGACAGTAAAGAACCCCATGATATATGAATGTGGCACATGGGGAAAAGAACTAATTTAAAATGAGGAATAATGATAAGAATAGAAAAGCAGATTCACTCAAAGGCAAGAATAGTATAACAAGAACACACTAGAAATACCATATGGACTAATTCAGATCGATACAAGAAAGTAGAATTCTACTTACAACCACTTTGACTGGGACCCCATTTTAATCAACACGTTAAAACACAGATGGGAATATACCTGTCCCTTTGTTTATATGGTTTTGTGCAAAACATCCATCCTCAACTTTCTTCAGACACTTGCACAGTTCCACAGACAATGAAGGCAAAATAATAATTATAGATGCCGTACTGCACAGTGGAATGGAAGGGGGTTGAGAACGGATTGGTGGGCAACACTATATCACTCATTAATTTCTGGCCCCTGACAAAAAGAGATGTAAAAAATATGATCATCTAGTAGACTCCTATACGGACTCAGAACCATCTAATATTTGATCTCCTGGTAAGCAGGTTACTCTCTCCTGCTGTTCTTAATGCCATTCTTCAAATACATTTGGCCACATTCTTCACTAAAGACAAACCCTACACTAGAGAAGTTCATCATCATAAATTAAACAATAAATTAACCAGTAAATACGGAACAATAAAAAACCCCAAATGACTTGAGATGTCTCTCAGAAGAGTTGTTTTACTCTAGAAAAAGCCTCACCAACACCTTGTTTTTCAGCTTCAGTCAACCTTTCCTGTTTAGCACTGGAGGCAAAACAGCAGTCTGAATTACTTCCAGCATATAGGGATGCTTTAGATATGCTCTACCTTCTGCTTCCAGGTTCCATACAGAGCAAAATGTGGAAGTACTCTTGATAAGATATTGATATAAATTACCCCTAGTTTGGGACTGCTTGGGTCTTGGGAATTCGTTTGGATTTCTATATATCACTGACATATGAAAACCACTTTTCCTTATTATTTCAAAGCTTCATTTTTCCTTTGGCATAGGACAACGATTCTTACCAGTAACCTTCAATTCCACCGTTCTTCTTATAATTTTGCCTTCAAACTTCAGCTCACAGGTATAATTTCCTCCATCTTCTTCCTGGACCTCTTGTATTAAGAGAGTATTTCCCTTCTGAATTACAACGCTTCTCCACATTTTTGGCTTACATTCCTGCAGAAAAAGAATCCATTGCCAGAATTACCCAGCTTGTAGGACATAAAACAGGGCTGCCTGATCAGATTATACATACGATACATAAGTAAACAACAACCTCCATGTATTCTGTAATTCAAATTTAGATATCATTTTGGAAGGCACAGAGATCTGAAACAGGAATTCATCTGGAGATAGAAATTAAACAGAAATGTTTTAAGGTTCAGTAATTCCCACTGCATCACGTGGGCCGTGTTTAATATATAGAGCCCTGGAGCAATGGTTGAGTACCTTATCTTCTTCATTATGAACAACTGCTGAGACCTCTGCTTTAGGATGGGCCATTAAAATGTGTGTTTGAAGGGGGTAAGGGCAGCATCTGTTAAAAGTTAGCCTGAAGACAAACTTTACACACAGACTCAGGCTAGAGCCATTTACCAACAGAAGAAAATGGAGCACAGCAGTTTTGTAAGAAGGAGAATTGAGGAAGCCTGGTTTCCTCATGGTCTTGTCGCTGGCTTCTCTGGCACATGATGAATTTTTAATTCAACCTTTCTCTTACACTGGGCTCTTTGCAGCATCACTGCCATGAATGTTCTCTAATAAACTACAACTAACTGATGGCACACAAGTGTCACTGACTTAACTAGGCAGAGCTTTGCTGTTATTTAGCAGATTTAGGTTGATCACTATGAATTGTGGTCCTATGAGAACAGGATTTCAGTCTTTCTGTATACTTCAAAAGCTCTTGCTTTCCTGACATGCACTATCCTTGCAGTAGTTACCATGATAGAATACCTCACGGAATGTGCAGAACTAAAAGCACAGGCACCATCCGATCATTGTGTCTTTAAAACTGGCACTTTATACAGATTATATGGTTATTGTCTCTCAAGAATTTGAACATCAAGCCTGTTCTGTCTGCAAATGAACCCAGGCTTTTCTCAGTCCTCTAAAGCACTCTGTGCTCTGTACTCTCAACAGATCTGGAGCTCAGTGTCTGTACTCAGCACGCAAAACACCACAGGGTGTCAGAACCTTTAATGCCTTTCTGTTGCATCTCTCAAGGTGGAAACATGGCCTAAGCTCTTAGACTCCAGCAACCTCACTGCAGTTACACCAGCAACTTGAGAGATTTATGTAAACAGCCCAGTGCTCTGTTCATCTGCAACAGCAGTGGCAGAAATACAACAAACAAAACAGAACAAAGCTCTCTCTTAAGAAAACAACCAAACAAGAAAAAACATTGACATGCAAATACATGAGGTCAGAATGACACAAACATCATCTTTCCTGGGGCTCCATACACACTCGATGGCCACGATACCAGATTTCAAATGAAAGGCTAACAATAAAGAAATGAAACGATGGGACTGCAAACTTCTGGCCTCAGACTTGAAAACTGAGCATTGAAACATTTACCCCTATCCCTAGTAGAGCAAATTCAGTTATCATTTGTGTGATATGAGTCTCCTTCTCTGGAGACGTTCCAGACCTGCCTGGATGTTTTCCTGTGTGACTTGGTCTCGGTGATCCTGCTGTGGCAGGGAGATTGGACTGGATGATCTTTTGAGGTCCCTTCTGATCCCTAATGATTCAATGATTCTATTGCAGGTAACAGTGTTCAGGTTATCTTTCTGTTTCCCAAGTCCAGTCATTCAGGAAGTGTCATCTTGTCTCGCAAGTGAACTTCGGTCAATACTGATGACAGCAGATGATCAGAATCCAGATTCTATCTGCTCTGCTATGAAGAATCACGGCTTATGTTTGTTATAAACTGCACTGATACTGCCCAAGATTCATGTAGGATACAGATGCGTGTGTGAGCTGCACTCTGTCTCTTAGTCCCTTCTAAGCTACATCAACCATCTACTTGGAGTAACTACATCTGAACACTGGGCAAAGAACATGATCCCATTCTATCCAATCCTAAAGAGACATCCTATTTCAGACATGCACCCTCTCTTTGAGTGCAGCTCTGAAAGAACCTATCATATGTTGTCAGTTTTATATTCTCTATTTCAAATTGAATAGTTTGGAAGAAAATTGATTGAATTTAGTCTGATCAAGAGAGGATGAGAGAGCTGGGGTTGTTTAGCCTGGAAAAGAGGAGGCGCAGGGGGACCTTATCATGCTCTACAAATAACTGAAGGGTAGTTGTAGACATGTGGGGGTCAGGCTCTTCTCCCAGGTAACTAGTGATAGGACAAGATAGCAAACTTCAGGAGAGGGTTAGGCTGGATGTTAGGAAGCCCTTCCTCATGGAAAGGGTGCTCAGACCCTGGAATGGACTGCCCAGGACAGTGGTGGAGTCCCTATCCCTGGAGCTGTTGAAGGACAACCTGGCTGAGGCCCTTAGTGCCCTGGTCCAGCTGATGTGGTGATGTCAGGTCCTGGGTTGGGCTGAATGAGCGCAGAGATCTTTTCCAGCCTCAATAACTCTGTGATTGTGTTCACGTACATTTTCATATGCATTTTATTTCTATATATTCCATGTCTGTAATAAAGAAGGGCAACGTCTTTACTACTACAAAGATTAATGATTTCTCACAAGCACTGTTTGTGCTATTATGCTTTTACAGGGAGGGATTGTTCTGTTGGAATTGTACCACTAATTAGCAAATTATTTCTTTCTGTATCTACTTAAAACACTTCCTATGAAAAATTATTTATAAGCCTCTCTTTCCTAAATTCTAGCTAATGAATTTTTATTTTACTGATTATGGAAGCTTTCTAAACATATGTTGAAAATGCCTGTTTTATTACGCTTGCTTTTCACAGACTGGTTCATTACACAAAATGAAAAGCAAAAAGGAAAGAAGATAGAAAATCATAATAATTTCTACTTCAAGCAACAAAGATGGTCAAGAAACCAACCGACATACATATCTAGTCAGCTGCTTTGTCTCTAAAGGGAAGTGCTCAATTGGACAACTGTTGTCTCTAACCAAGTATTTTCTGGTTTTGCATCGCATTTACCTACTGGAACAACCTGAAAGTTTCTTTTTCCAGGTATTTATTTGCCTTCTCTTAAATACTTCATGTTTTCTTTCTATCACACCCCCAATAATTAAGCTGTGAGCTATTTTGTTTTCTTTTCTCTTCCTCAAAATTTAAGAGGTAGCATCTCAGTAACTATTTTTTGTAAGGCTTTTTACAACTATCTGTGCTTCATCTCACATTTTGATTCACAGATTTATAGAATGGTTCAGGATGGAAAGGACTTTAAAGATCATCTAATTCCAACCCCTCTGCCATCAGCAGGGACATCCCCTACTAGACCAGGTTGCTCAAGGACCCAACCAATGTGGCCTTCAACACTTCCAGGGAATGGACGGGACAGCCACAACCTCCTTGGGCAACTAGTTCCACTGTCTCAGCACCCTCATCGTGAATAAATTCCTTCTGACTTCCAGTCTAAACCTCCTGTCTTCCAGCTTGAAACCATTCCCCCGGCTCCTACCACTCCAAGCCCTTGCAAACAGCCCCTCCTCAGCTCTCCTGTAGCTCCCTTCAGGCACTGGAAGTCCGCTCTACGATCTCATCAGAGTCTCCTCTTCTCCAGGCTGAACAGCCCCAACTCTCTCAGCCTGTCCCTGCAGGAGAGGTACTCCAGCCCTCCACTCATCCTCGTGGCCCTCCTCTGGACATGTTCCAACAGCTCCATCTCCTTCCTGTATTGGGGGCTCCAGAATTGGATGCAATACTGCAGATGGGGTCTAACGAGAACAGAATAGAGGGGGAAGATCCCCTCCCTCGCCCTACTGGTCACGCTTCTCTTGATGAAGCCCAGGAAGGATCTGGCTTTCTGGGCCACAAGCAAACACTGCCAGCTCATGCTGAGCTTTTTGTCAACCAACCAACTCCTTCTCCTCAAGGCTGCTCTCAGTCTGTTCGCAACCCAGCCAGTATTTGTGCCTGGGACTGCCTCAACCCAGGTGCAGGATCTTGCCCTTGGGCTCTTGAATGTCATAGGGTTGGCACTGGCCCACCTCTCCAGCCTGTCCTGGTCCCTCTGGATGGCCTCCCTTCACTCCAGTGTGTCTACTATACCACGGAGCTTGGTGTCATCAGCAGACTTGCTGAGGAGGCACTCAATGCCACTGCCCATATCGCTGACAAAGATAGTTCCACAGCCTTTCCTTCAACTCAGTACTTGAAAAGGTACGGTGGAAATAGATTAAGACTCCCCATTCTAGATGTACTATACCTTTTTTCCACTGCCAGTTGATTTTTCATGGAGCTGTTCTTACTGTTGCACCCCAGTCATTCAATCATGCCGTGACACATACATTTATTTAAAAAAACCAAATCCTTCTGCTCCTTGTGAAAACAGTTCTAGCAGGCATAACAGAGCTGTGTGTCTATCAGTGGCATTAATTGTGGCAATCTTTACAAGTAAATATTTCATGCAGCGTAATTCTAGCCAGAAGTGAAGTTCATACTACTGTTAAACAAATCTTCATAGCAAGCATTCTACTACTTACCGAGTGTGCATATGGAAATCTATTCAGGCATAATTATTTGGAGTATGCTTAAATTACAGCTAACACCCTGTAAATCAACGTTTGAGATTCATTCATCCTCTCACATATAAAGATGCCTTTTGGAAGGCAGATTGAGTTGTGCACATGGTGGGCTTGCAGCATTACTGCCCTGCGTGATGGCAGTTCATCAGTCACAAGTCCAAATTCCCTGACTACCAATGAACTGACAGGTTCTTGAGTACACAAGGATTTTCTCTTCTCTCTTTATGAATCATTGAGTCACAGAATCATTAGGGATTGGAAGGGACCTCAAAAGACCATTTAGTCCAATCTCCCTACACATCAGATCACCTAGACCAAGTCGCACAGGGACACATCCAGGCAAGGCTTGAACGTCTCCAGAGAAGGAGCCTCCACAACCCTCCTGAGCAGCCTGTTCCAGTGCTCTGGTACCCTCACTGGGAAGAATTTCCTGCTGATATTTAGATGGAACTTCCTCTGTTGCAGCTTGCACCCATTGCACCTTGTGCTATCACCAGATAACCTTGACAAGAGCCTGGCTCCATCCTCCTGACACCCACCCCTCACATCTTTATAGACATGAATGAGGTCAGCCCTGAGCCTCCTCTTCTCCAAGCTAAAGAGACCCAGCTCCCTCAGCCTTTCCTCATAAGGGAGGTGTTCTGCTTCCTTCATGACCTTCGTTGCTCTATGCTGGAAACTTGAGAACTTCCTCATATTTACCTATCTACTGTTCTATTTTGGACAGCTGATACTCCTTCCCAGACAAAATCATCTAAATATTTCAGCCTAAAGATGAAACTGCCCCTCTGGTGAAAATTTTACAGAAGAAGATGCTAGATTACACCTTCATGCATGCATCAAACTCAATCGCAAAAGTAGAGGCAGGGGGAAACTTGAGGATCCAGTGTGCAGTGGCTGGAAACAGATATTGTTTTCGGAAAGTGAGGGTCAGATCTTAAAGCAGAATTTCACTTTACACTATTCTTGGGTGGAAGGGATCCTCTTTTTTGTTCCACATGTTGCCTCTAACAGCATGATCTTCTGTCCCAGACTATGGTTTGTAGGGAATTATGAAATCCAAGTAATTATAAATTCTGTAGAAATTGGACTTAACACTCTTTGCTATTAGCAGAGTGTGCCACGATACCCTCTAGAGTGTTATCCTGAAACCCTGTTTCAGAAATAATTTTCAAGGGACACCCTGATGTCTGCACCTTCTGCATAACATTGATACTGACATCTCACATTGCTGAGCTTCCTGACTTGCCCCCAGTACAACAAAGAGGTTGTGACCAACAGCACCTTATTGTTAATGATCAATAAGGAGGTACATGGAGAGGGTTATTCCACCTAATGTCTCTTTTTATTACCAAGCCAGACTATAGGGTGTCAGCTTTGATTGTCTCACTGTTACCATCCAACCACGTCAATTCAGTTCCCATTTACCACGGTGATGACTTGTCAGTCAGCTGTCAGCTCGAGCCTGGTGTCGCATAACCTGTGTGTGACCCAGATAACATGTGTGGGAATACAGAACAAAGCCCCTTCCATTGCCCTTCTTGGCCAGTACAAAGCATCACTGGTGCAGGGTTGTACAGACTGATTTCTGCTCCTTGACAGCTGAAGATTATTTCTGCCAGACTATCTTTGCAGTGTGCTCTTGCAAGAAAAAATGAGTTCTTTGGTGATCTGACACGCAGCAGTACCTAGGTAGATACAGCAAGAAACAGCTTTTCTCTGGTACCCTCTTTTCTCCATGATTAGAGACTTAACTGAATACATGTGTTTTATGTGTGAGCAAAGACATCCACCCATAGGCTGAGAGAATCTGCTTCAATGGCTGAAAGAAAAAGGTTGTTTACACTAAGAGTGTCTTGTTCCTATAAGACAGAACACATGTAAAAAATAGAATGAGATGACAACTCTTATAATAGCTCTTTTCTAATGCAAACTGCTGCGGAGATCAATCTGTGCATATTACTTATATCACACAAGATGACCATATTCTAAGGACATTATTTAGGTTGGCAAATGAGACACTGAAGATTTAGGATTTAACTAGCTTTTATGTTTCTATCTTTGTTACCTGAATCAAGCTTGTCCTAAACTCATTCTGACTTTACCCTACAATCCAAACTCTACTTTACAAGGGTCTTCCTCTTGCTTAACTATTTCTTGGTGTCTCTGATTCTTAGCTCCTTATTCTTCACCACAGTTTCCTGCAAGGATAATTCAAATGTCAGAATTTGATCCAAGTCCAGACAACAGGTAAAACTTGCCAGACTAGCAAAGTCTTGGTACCTGGTCTCTGCCTGTCAACCCATATTTTAGTCATTCTCCTGTTTCCACGGGGAGCTACAGAAAGGTATTTGCTGTTGAAAGTGATACTTGACAGGTCTTGGAGAAGGTACAGGCAGCCAAGCTACCTGACGAGTAGTTAAAAGACTCTAACAGACTTGAATAATCAAGTATTCATTGAACCTCCAGAAAAGTAAATGCATCTCTGTAAAATCACCCAGCAGATTTTGGTAAAAGTTAACAAGCCTCGGTGAAATTACCCAACAGACTTCATAGAAATTAACTGGGTACCACTACTCTGTCTGGCAGTGCTGACTGGCTCCATTATAGGCTGCCTCTGTTTCCACTTCAGCAGCAGACAGGGAGACATCTCAGCAAAGTGCAAATGGGCACAGAGGCAGTTTGGGAATTTGGTAGTTAGAGCACTCGCGTCTCTGCTTGCACAGAACATCACCACGAATGCTGCTTTTGTTGGACAATGACTGTGCTGGGCAGCTTTGCCTGAAGTTTAGTACTACTGCTGTAATATTAGGAGAGCATTCCCCAGCCCAATCACAAACCACTGCAGGCTCAGAAAAGGCCATGTCAAAGCTTCAGACAGCAAAGAGGGGAAATCATAGAATCATTAGGGATCGGAAGGGACCTCGCAAGATCATCCAGTCCAATCCCCCTGCCACAGCAGGGCCACCTAGACCAAGTCACACAGGAACATATCCAGGTGGGTCTGGAACATCTCCAGAGAAGGAGACTCCACAACCCCCCTGGGCAGCCTGTTCCAGTGCTCTGCTACCCTCACTGGGAAGAAGTTTCTTCTGATATTGATATGGAGCCTCCTCTGTTCCAGCTGGAACCCACTGCCCCTTGTCCTATCACCAGATGATCTTAAGAAGAGCCTGGCTTCATCCTCCTGACACCCACCCCTCACATATTTAGAGACATTAAATCTTGCATAGTTTCAGCACTATACCAATAAGACAGCAGTAGTTACCTTGTACCACACTACGTCCGGCTCTTGCCCGCCTGTTTTGTAATCCTCAATGTCAGGACAGGAGATTGTCTTTCTTTTAGTGACTTCTGATTTTTCCAGGTATCTGATCTTGCTGTTGTAGCAAAGCCCAGATTCATTCTCAGCCACCGTCAAGGACATGGACACCTTCATGCAATACGTGGAGTTTCTGCAGGGACACAATAAATGGTTTCATTTATCCCACCTCCTATTTACCATGTTTGCTCCAGCGCAGGACGTTTCTTTGTTAAGCTCTCATCTTCATGAACACTTCACCTACACATTCAAACAGTGTCTGCATTTCCAACACAGACAAGATACTAGGAAATGTAAAGACCCGTTTCTCATTTACTATGATGAACGCTGTAGAGATTTTGTTCACAAGCGACCTAACCCAGCACAGCAACACCTTAAGCTGGCAAGTCTATGAACACAGGAACCCGTTGGCATCCCAAATGCTGGATACATCATCCCATTTCCTCTGTGTGTCACGCACACTCCTCCTCTCACTTTTCCTCTCCCACCTTCAGGAGATTTCACTCCAGTACGCAGTGCTATTCATTTGAGAAAAGGGTTCTGTGCTCCATATTGCAGGATTGCCTCCCTCTGAAGGAGCTGCTATATAAAATCCTACAGCATGTGGTTTTGTGATGGGATGACCTGGACCGTCTGCCAGCTGCCCACTCAGCTGCTCTTCACTCCCCCTCAACAGGATTAGAAAGAGAATATAAGATGAAGAAGCCTATAGGTCAACGTAAACACAAGGAGATCACTTACCAATCACTGTCATGGGCAAAACAGACTCGACTTGGGAAAAAGTAATTTAATTAATTGCTAATTAAAAGGGGTTTGGATGGTGAGGAAGATAAAAAAGTAAATGAGTTTCCCTCACCTTTTTTTACTCCTCTGTCCTCCAAAGAGCTGCTGGGTGTCCAGTCCATAACAGCTCCCCCTGTCACCTTCTCCTCCTCACACCTTCCCTGCCCCAGCACCATCCCACCATGGCTGCAGTTCTCATCAGAAAAAACAGCTCTAAAGTGCCTCCATGGCCACAGGGGATGCTCTGTGCTGGGGCCTGCTCCCCCTTCAGTGTCTGGGGCTGCTTCTCATCCCATTCCCCATTCCCTGAGTGCTGCTAGCCCAGCTGAGGGGCTCTGCTGGACCCTTCACTGAGCTAGGCTGTGTCTGACTTGGGGCAGCCCCTCTGACCCTCTGGAAGGGCCCTGCGGCTCCAGTACAGCCAGCACCGAGCACAGCCACCCAGAATTCAGACTGGTGCTTACATGGATACATTCTGGTCTTAAATCCTAGAAAACATCATCCCTTAGCATGTCAAAGCAGTGCCCACTCTGTCATCAGAGAATCCCGACAGGGAAGCCCAGGCAAGAGATCGTGAGCTACACTTCATTTTTCTCACTGATGGGGTAGAATAAACACGAGCAGCCCTCACATTTAACCCTTCAGGATTAAATTAAATTCCTTTACACTTGCATCTTTCACAGAGCTATCAGACACACAGTAAAGCCCCCCAGACTGGTGCCTGTTGTGGTGTTACAGTGAAGCTTCTGTATGCTGCACAGGGTTGTTGTAACCAGACTGTCAGCTTCTGCCTTTCCCTAGCAGTGACAACAAACCACAAGTACAAGCAACAATATAATGAGGTTCTTCCATAATCCATCATCTCAGAAGGAACTTCTTCCCAGTGAGGGCTCTGGAGCACTGGAACAGGCTGCCCAGGGGGGTTGTGGAGTCTCCTTCTCTGGAGATGTTCCAGACGTGCCTGGATGTGTTCCTGTGTGACTTGGTCTAGGTGGCGCTGCTGTGGCAGGGGGATTGGACTAGATGATCTTTCCAGGTCCCTTCCCATCCCTAAGGATTCTATGATCTCAGGACTTTAATCAACACAGCCAAAAAGGCCTGTAGTGCTGGATGGCCCAGGGTGCTGGATGGTAACTCCCACTGAAGGGAGGCATGGAAAGCTATCCCAGTTGCTGCTCTGAGATCACCACTCAGACCTCTCATCACATCTCACTCCATCACAGCTCTGCGGCAAACTGGTTCAGCTGAGGCTAGAGGGTGGTGTGGCAGACAAAAACTGCCCTGTGCTCCTGGAAAGTGATCCATCAGTCAAGCCCTGACACCAATGCTACTGGCTGCCTAATCCCTCCAATTAGACTCCTGACATTGTTTTGAATTTAAAAAATAAATAAAGAAACCCAACATGCTCCATAACAAATCTTTCCTTATGCAGCATTTCAACATGTCATTCTGTCAAGTGAGTCGGTAGTTAGGAAGAGAATAAAGAAGTCTACTGGGACCCTTCATCACGGTGCTAAGCTTCATGCTAAACAAGCACTGACAAAACACTGCAAATGGCTTCTTGTCAAAGGTGTGCCACAGGCAAGTAGTTGTAGAAAGAGGTATTTGCAAGGCAAATCAACAGGCAATCTCCAGAAACCTTCAATTTTCAGGGTGGCTAGTGTTACTATCCAGCAGGACTTCAGATTTCTGCCTTCCTACTCCCTTCGCTTCAAAGTGCCACACGTACATCTAGATAATAAAATCAGGGGATCATTTTCTCTGTCCCTCAGCTCAGAGTGGAAAGGCTGGCTTTGCAGACTACCGTGGTGTGTTGTCAGTTGAAAGACTTTTTAAAAGTTTCATCCTCACAAACTGTAGTAAATGTAGTATTTCAGCTGTTTGTATCGAAGCAAAGGTTCTCTGAACTGAAAAGAAAATGCATCATTCTAGATGAGCTTTTCAGAAATAGATGATTTAGGGTGTTTGACTCAACTTCTCCCAAACTTTTGATTTGAAAAGGGTTATTTTTTGCCTGACAAAACCCCCCCCCATATTTGTAAAGTTTCAACACAGCACTGAAAATCCTCAAACTAAGGATACAACAGCTTAGGATAATCAATGGTAATTAATCACTAATGATTATTTAAATTTCCTGAACGACTGACTATGAGTATTCCCGAGTGCAAATAAGGTCACAAGTGCTCAGTAAGTACTAATGATCCAGGCTAATGAAGAATAATGACTTTGTATGGTTACCCATTACTTGGTGTTATTTAACACCGCTGTATTTTCTGCTACCAACCTTGCATTATTTAGACTCTATTTTGAACAGCGCTGGAGGCTACTTCTATTTAAAATGCTTCCTGGAACCACTACCTAAAAATGTAGTACCCTTTTCATTAGTTACAATTAGAGTCGAGTAGGGTTGAGAAACTAAGTGCCTGGTGAGTAGTATCACTTTTGTTCGCACTCCTTGACCGAGACACTAAGTCTATTCAGGCTCTTGCTGAAGAAAGCCCTCACTAAGCCAACAGCAACAGACTTGAAAGCTTGATGAATGCTTCTCCACCGGCCACTCACATTAGTGCTACTGCTGCTAATTCAGAAAAGAGAAACTTCTGCAGAAATTCCAGTGAATGAAGCAGAAATAATGTATCCTTTAATTATTGCCCTTTAATTAATTAATTATCCTTTAATTCGGATAACTGCAGTATTTCAGTCACGTGCAAAAGGCAACAGTGGCTTGACTGGTCACACTGTTCTTCTCACTTATAGGGAAATCTGGAAGCTGAAGTTTGTAGAAGAGAGGCAGGCTGTTCCGCAAGGACGGAATAGATTTCATCACTCCTGTCCTCTGAGCAGGTGATGGGTCTATGCTGACTTTTTCATGGAGACTCCCTTGGCTTTCACTTTTCTCTCAGCTCTGATACCACAAGGTGAAGCTTCCTGAGAGGATACATTGCCTTTTAACAAGCAGAATGCCGCAGAATTGACCCAGTTCACTCTATGCGGGAAGCAGTAGATGAACTTGGTTTATTTTACTAGAAAAAAACTTGTAATTTGAACTGTAACTCTAACTGAAATGTAATACAAATGTGCCTTTGGTTTCCCTGGCACATAGGAATGTGCTGTCACAGAATTATTTTGGTGGGGAAGAAACATTTAAGATCATCAAGTCCAACCTGTCTCCCCTCCCTTGTGGGACCAGGGGCTCTCTAAAAGATGACACTTTAAGGGAGAACTCAGGAAGCAGATCACGAAACAGTAATTGATCACTACAGCATTGGCTTTGCCACCTAAGTAAACAGACATGAAATTATGGTGCTGGTCACCATACAGGTCACTGAGGTGTTGATGGGCACTCACCTATATAGGTCCCTCAGGAAGCCCATACAGCTGCTGTACTGGAAAAAACCAGTTCCTTCTTGTACCAGTGTATCTTGGGGACTGACCGGTTGGAGAGCAGTGTAGGAGAAAGGGACCTGGGGGACAGCAGGATGACTATGAGCCAGCAATGTGCTCTTGTGGCCAAGAGGACCAACTGCATCCTGGGGTGCACCATCCTGGGGGTGTTAGCAGATCGAGAGAGACTCTTCACCCCATCTACTCTGCGATACTGAGACCACATGTGGTATATTGTGTCCAGTTCTGGTCCCATCAGTTCAAGAAGGACACAGAGCTGCTGGAGGGTGTCCAGCNNTGGAGAGTCTCCTTCTCTGGACACATTCAAGACCTGCCTGGATCCTTGGTCTAGGTGATCCTGCTGTGGCAGGGGGATTGGACTGGATGATTTTTCGAGGTCCCTTCCAATTACTAATGATTCCATGATTGTATTCAGGACCTCTATATCTACAAGTGCTCTCCTTGATGAATGCATTTAAGTTGTTTATGGTTAAGGGTTTAGCTTTTTTTATATTCAGGCTTTTTGTTTAGGTGTGGAAACTGGCTAGCATGAGTCCTCCACTTACTGTTTTCTTCTTCCAAAGGCTAAACAGACGGCTGATGAATTATAAAAAGGAGGATCCACTTTTGTTTTCAGCACATGGAGCCCGGAGGGGAAGGTCAGTGCTCCCAGCAGTTTGCAGAGTGGCATGAAAGGTTATATGACCATGTTTAATGAGGAAAGCTGGAATTGAAGAAGACAACAGATAACAGCAATACTGGTAACCTGGGTTTTGCTGTCAAATTCATTGGCTGAAAGGAAATAAAAAGGACAGATGTTCCAGGTAGATGAGGAAGATGCTGGAGGGCTTCCAGTGGCAATCATAGTTTTGTGAGTCCAGGTAAGAATATTTGTATGTAAGTGAAGAATATCTGAACCCAAAAGAACGTGGTTGCAGGGAGCCCACTCTCCACATATAAAACAAACAAGCACGAGTCCAAAAGTTAGCTTTCTAAGAAGGTATCTTTTCTCAAAAGTTTCCAAATGATTCATTTGCCAAGGGAGTCAACTTCCAATGGATTCCATTCTCATGTAGATGAGATAGCAGTGGTGATATGAGGAACAGAAAGAGAGGAAAAGAAAGAATCATTCCATACTGCAAATAAAGAAATAGTCTTGTGTTTTCACACTCTAACTAAGGTCTGTAATTCCCCATTGCAAGGGACTAGCTAAAAACTGGGTCTACTCTCTCAATTGGAAATACAAAGAAGGGTTTAGCTTTGCCAGAGTTCACAATGCAGTTTCCTTTGTTCTGATGGTAAGGCATCTGCAATCCCCAGGCCACCTGGAACCACTGGCTGAGGCCAGCTTGGAATCCAACAGAAAACCACAGGGAAAAAGAAGGGAATTTAAGAGGTGTCCAAACAAAAGCAAGCAAAATTGTGTGTTTGGTTTGACTGGAAGCAGGGACAAGAGGGAAAATGGGATGATACAGGGAAATGGATAACCAAAGTGCCAGTCCTTACATTGTGTTTCATCTTGTTTTGGATTCCAGACAAGTCATCAGCCTGAAGGCTGGATTCAGATTAAAGGAAATATTCTCAATTTTTGAAAAAAACCTTTTGGCATCTGTGTTTCTGCTAAGTGAAGATGGTTTGTTAAAAGAAAGAAGTAGAATAATTTGCTTCTGGTATGCACAGAACCTTCCCCTCATTTATTAATTTTCATATAAAAAGGAGGCAGCGAAGTGGCTGAGTATTTTCTAGCTCCTAGGCTGAAAAAAATCCCTAAATTTGAATTGCATGTTAATTCTTCTTGCAATACAAGAGCTGTAATGTTACCTTATTTTCCTGCAGGTTTGTTTTTCAATAACTGTTGGGGTATTTATTACACTCTAAAATTTCAGTCTTAGAACTAAGACTATTGTGGTAGAACAACGAAGATGATGAAGGAAGTAGAACACCTCCCTTAGAAGACTGAGGAAGCTGGGTCTCTTGAGCTAGGAGAAGGGGAGCCTGAGGGTTGACCACATTCATGTCTATAAAGATGTGAGGGGGGGGGGTCAGGAGGATGGAACCAGGCTCTTCTCAAGGTCATCTGGGGATAGGACAAGGGGCAATGGGTGCAAGCTGGAACAGAGGAGGTTCCATATCAATATCAACAGGAACTTCTTCCCAGGGAGGGTAACGGAGCACTGGAACAGGCTGCCCAGGGGGGTTGTGAAGTCTCCTCTGGAGACATTCCAGACCCGCCTGGATGTGTTCCCGTGCGACTTGGTCTAGGTGATTCTGCTGTGGCAGGGGGATTGGACTAGATGATCTTTCGAGGTCCCTTCCGATCCCTAATTGGGTCTATGATTCTATGCAAAAGCTGGAAAGTGTACTTATCAAAGCAGTGCTCAGATCTCTTCCGCTGCACCTAAACACTGCTGTTTTAACAACATTTTCTTTGGCTCATGGAAAGACAGACAGCAGGACTGTACAGAGTTCTGAGTTAAAGCAACAACTCTGTCCATCTGAAGGTCCACAGAAGTTAATGCGCTACCAGATGGACTACTAGCTACTTATAGTATATCATGTACTGTGTTATCAGCCTTCAGACTTTATCAATTGATTGTTTTCCTTTCTCTTCACATGACTTTTATAAATGCATTACTCTCTGAATCTGACGCTTTACCTAATGGTCAACAGGAAGTTTCACTGCTATCTGAGCTTGTTTCATAAAGCTCACTGAAGTCACGCTTAGGTGATCTGTTCAAAGAAAAATGAGGTGTTTATTGTCATTGATTTTTTTCAGATAAGACAAACATAACATCTTTCCTAAAAACAATTTGATTATTACTCTTCCAAGGTTCCATTCACATGCAAACGTATTTCTCAGTGATTATCAGTGCTACGGGATCATTGTCTAGAAAAGATGATAGAATCATAGAATCCTTAGATATCAGAAGGGACCTCAAATGATCATCTAGTCCAATCCCTCTGCCACAGCAGGATCAAATTCCTGCTTACAGTGTAAATCACTCTGAGATTACAAACCACAGGTACTTCAAAGATTTGGAATTTGTCCTTCTTGACTATTTGTCATGGGAGAGGGCAATGCCTGAAAAGAAACAATTCAACAGATGGCTGGCACTGCTGCTGTTGCTCCTTGAACCATTGGCCAAGAGGCGTGGAGATTCTGCTTTATTGATTTAGTTGCTCCTTGCTTTTATAACTGTGAATCTAATACCAACTGCTAAGAGTGATGAGGAGAAATCCTATTCCTTGTTACCTTTCCTTTAATATCTGACTGGTTTTTAAGATCCTACTAGGACAAGAGAATATCAAGGTATGGTACTATCAGGAAATTAAGTGATGAAAGAGTATGATGTTACAAATCCACTGTTGCATTATCTCTGCTTTCTTTGATCATCTCACAGAAACCCGCACTGTGAATCCAGACAGAGGCATCATTCAAGCCCCCATTCCCTTCAGGTAGAAAAAGTATTTGTGCTGAGCTAACACCTTAGTCTTCAAGAGTTTTTATTCTTTCTGTACTTACTAAGATTCAATGACTACACAAAACTTGTTAGACACAAGATGACAACTTGAACTTGGCTAAAACATACTAGGTGTCCCAGAGGTCCATGTTTTGGAAGCGGGAAAGGTTATGCCATTGCAAGAAGCCACTTCTGAGCTAAGTCACTGAAAGGTAATTTTAAAAGGCTCACACTGATGACAGCTTGAAAAATAAATATCCAGGGATGTCTCCTCAAGTTAACCATCAAGAATATAGTTCTCACCAGAGGCACTTAAAAGCAAGACCAGTAGTCCTTACTGTGAGTTCAGGCCTGTTTAGGGAATTTTCAGGCTCCTTGTATACTGGGATAGGGAGAAGAAAAGTGTTCACTTCTGGCACTTGGGTAGAGTTTCTAAGATTAGGTCTCTCTCATCAAAGCTTAGATGTAGGTTTAAATTAGAGTTGGATTTCAGCTAGCATCCAGATAAATATGACACAAAAATGTCACAACAGCAGTGTGTGATCTGAAAATTCAGGGATAATCTCAGGTTCCTTAAGTCTCTCTGAGAACAGTAAGGGACAGCTAGCTTGATTTGCATGTAGTTAAGGATCAGAGGAGCTATTTCGTTTCTGGTTATCTTCACACAGAGCTGCACTGGTCCTGCTGACCACTGCACTGTGACAGAAACAACTGAAAACCGAATGCATGACGGACAAGTTATTCCAACAGGAACTACTCAGGCACAGAGAGAGATCTTCCTAGCATTGAAGTTTAATCACACAGATCAACAGTGCTCCTGGCTTTGGGGTGTTTTTTTAAAGTCTTCAAATATGTTAGCTATTAGAAAGGAATACATGAAAATGTAATACAGAATACATAAGGAATGCAGACGGCAATAGAACACCAAGTTACTTCACATCTAAGTTTATGAACTATCTGGTCTCTATCAGCTTCAGCACATCCAGTTCCAGCAGAAGAAATCCTGTAATTGGCTGTGTTTGCTCTCAGGAACAATTTTTTCCTTGCCCTTAAGAATTGCCAGGTAGCGATTTGCTCTGAAGTTTGCTGCTGCAAATGACTAAGATCTTTTCATTTATTTCCTAGTCATTTTCTATTAGATCTCTGGATATTACTGTTAAATTATATTGTCTTACTGAAAAGCCCCATTACCAATGACATCAGTCTGAAGCACAGGGACAACTGCTCCCAAGAAAGTATTAAGAAATCCCCTTCCAATAATTTTGTATTTGCAATACCCTGTTTCTGAGAGCACTGAACTCTTTCTCCTTGATTTCTTCCAAACCACAGAGCATGTGAACTAGCAGATCGACTCCTCTGTGCTTTTTTTTTATTAGACATCTAGCATGTAGAAGAAATGTTGTGTTCAGGATACCCATCACACTTGTCTGCATTGCTAAACCTCACTGATTTTGTTGCTTCAAGGAATAAAACCTGTGCAACACATCCTTCTTTGTGCATTATAGTCCTATTCCATAGATGTAATGAGGAAAAGCAAGACTCTCGCAGCTTTTTATATGGGCAATTGAGCACATAAACCAGTCGTTCAGGTATTATCTCCCAGGACATACAAGAAATGCTATCATGAAGAATCAGGAAGTGAATGTCCTTATGCCAATTGGCAGTGAGAGCTGATTTGAGTCCTGCAGCTGAGTCTTCCTTGCTGTGTCTTCCCTTAAGAAAAGAAGAAATTATCCTTCAGGATCACTTCCCTAGTTCAACTCCATAAGATTCTGTCACCTTATACTATGGGATTGATGGAGTTTCTTAGGCAAGCTCCATTTGTCTGTCTGCACACAGTGCAGCAGTGCCTACTGGCATGTTATAGTTACAGCTGGCTTGATGGGGTACCTGGGCAGGCACCTCCTCCATTGGTATTTGGAGAACAGAAGAGAAATGAAAACACCCTGACAGGTTGGAGAGAGATGGTTGAAGACGTCTAAATAACATCACAGCAATCGGTCTCCTGCATGCAAAGCCCACTGCCTGAGGAAGCAATCACCCTGCTCTACATAATTTATATCCACCAGGCAATGTTTGAAGTCCACCACAGAGGCCACTTCTTCCACAGGCAACCAGTGACAGTGCCCTGAATCATTACTGAGGCACTGCAGCACATGGAGCTTTCATTCTGACGATCTGCAGGGACTACAAAGTAAGGTTGACATTATATAGGTACCTTAGCTGGGATTTCACTATTAGGAAACTGAAGGATACTTAATGTTCTCATCCCTGTGCAACAAGGAAATCACTGGATGCTCTCTGATCACAGAGAATTTCTCCAAACACATGGGCACTTCTGTTCCTGCAGCTTCTCACCAGCAGTAAACACTGGCTTTCAGAAAGACAGAGGATGGATATTTTCTCTTTTAAAGCTTTTGAGATGGAGGGCAAGTGAGCAGAAATATACATATCACCAGGGAAAAGAAACAAATCTTTGCTTTTCTGCCAGTGTGAGTGTCAAAAGAACAGATAGAACTGATTTCTCTCAATAAAGACAGAGTCATCAAAATGATTTGCAGGAACACCATCAGTTTTTACACAGTTTTAGATAGAAAAGTAGATGCATTCTGATTCTACTTTCCCCTGCATTTTGATAATGCCAAAACATTACATCTCAGTAAGTTAGATTTTATATTATCATGAATCATACTGACTTTATACTGTATCCGCTCTAACACGGTATTCAAGTATTGAATACCATATATCACTGGGATTTTGTTTATACAGGATCAGTCACTTTTAATGTGGGAAATATCACACACTTTTAATGCCTGACATTTAATGGTAGTGTCACACAGAGCCTGGAAGATTGTGCCATGCTGAATCCATGCTCTTGCTCTAAGTGTAAGAATTGAGCTGATTTCTACAGATATGACAGTACAGCCGTGAATGCTCATCATGTACCAGTGAGCCAGTCCCAGAGGTAACTAGGAGATGTGCTCCTCCTGGACATGTGATGATTAAAGGCACTGGACCACTAGAAAGTATCATCTTTCAATCTTTTCAGAGGACGTCTTGGGAAAAATCACAGAATGCATTGGGTTGGAAAGAATCTTTAAAGGTCATCTAGTCCAGCCTCCCTGCAGTGAGCAGGGACATGTACAACTAGATCACACTGCCCAGATCCTCACCCAACCTGACCTTGAATGTCTCCAGGGATGGGGTTTCCACCAATAAACTGGGCAACTTGTTGCAGTGTTTCACCACTATCTTTGTAAAAGATTTCTTCCTAATATCACAGTATCACAGTAATGATGAGGCTGGAAAAGACCTTAAAGATCATCCAGTCCAACCTACAAACAACCAAGTAAACCTAACATCTGACATCTAGATCATGCCACTCAGCACTTCATCCAGACTAATCTTGAACATCTCCAGAGACGGCGACTCGACCAGCTCCATGGGCAGCCTGTCCCAAAAACGGATCACTCTTCCAGTGAAAAACCTTCTAGAGTCAAGTCTAAACCTCCCCCAAAGGCAGGGTTTAATGTACCTTCTTGTAGATTAAAACCATTACCTCTGTCCAGTCACACCAAGCTTGGCTAAAGGAATGCACTTGCCAGTGAAGCACATGGAAGGAGGTGTTCTGTGTACTGGAATTAGCCCACTGCATTCAAAGGCATTTCAGATAGGAGATCACTGTTGTCACAAACAGTTGAGCACTGAATAAAGCCAAAGCACCTGGAATTTAAGCATTCTGTAACACGAAGATATTACAGCCAGTGAAGTGAATCCCTGTATTAAAACACACATTGTAAGAGCTGTGAGAGATGGCTGCAGAGAAAGCAACCTTACTCCTACACAACTCCACATAAAAGAAAAAGAAAGCTGGCTTAGTCCAGCTTTCTTGTTTGGTCACTGGACTATGCTCTTTCCTTTCACTTGCAAGCTAGACTTTCAGTGTTCGTAAGAGTGGTGCAACTTTCCTGAGTGGGCACTGCAGTCCAGGTCACAGACATTTGGAACAAGTTCCTCAGCTCCACCTAAAACCTTCTGAAGTGAGAGCACAAAGGTTATGCTGCAAATGAAGTTTTACTGAGAGCTCCTCCAGGAACTCTAAATCTGATTTTTAGTTGCTGGTCGTGTGCTCCACAGACATCTAGAAGCCAGAAGGCTTAAAATCTACTCTTTTATTACAGAAGGAGAAGCAATAGCTCAGAATTTCACCAAAGGCTTGGCAAAGACTTGATTCTGCTGTTCATGTCCATAGCAATGCTGCTTGGTATTAAGAACGATGCAGATAGGGACAAATCAAGGGGCAAAGGATACACAGGCTTCCTGACTTAATTTCTTGGCAGTTCTCTGACATCAAATGCTGATATTAAAGATCTGCAGGCTTATCACCTCATAGGCATTCAAAGCCCATTGTTGTTCTGCATCCTGTACAGAAAAGGAGACAACTCTAACAGTCAGGTTCCAACCTCCATCTCCTGCTTTCCCCATCTCCCCTCACAGCTCAGACTTTCTATCCTCCAGAGCCACATTATGGAAATTGAGTTCTTCTATTTCACCAAAAGCTAACTAACAGAAAATATGCACTAATGTTTTACTGATTTACTCATAAAGCTTTTATTCTGTTTATTTTGGAGATGGGCCCACTTAGAAGAAAGGGCTCCAGAAGTATTTCACAGAATCACCGAACATCTCTGCTTGCAAGAGATCTTCAAATTCATCAAGCCCAGTCTTCAACCCAGCATTACCAGGTCACCACTAAACTACTTCCTGGGATGGTGATTCCACAGCTGCCCTGGGCAATCTATCCCAATGTTTGTTAACCCTTTCGGTAAAAAAATTCCTCCTAATATCCAACCTAAACATTCCCTGGCACAGCCCTGCTGAGGGCAAAGGCAGGGCTAAACTTGCTGAGATTTCCTCCCTAGCTGATCTTCCCTTCTTTGGACAGGTTAAAAAGATCTAAGTAGGCACAGCCTTTGTTCCCTCTTTTAAAAACAAAAGCTTTTCTAACAGAAAAGCACACGTGTTTGTTCAGAAAGCAAAAGCAGCACACGGTTTGGAAAATTTCTGCCTTGCTCAGAACTTTTAGGAATACCCTATACATTTAGATCTGTTACCATGTTTGGTTTTGGTGCTCTCATCTCTAAACCCTTCACTGAAGATGCTTTAATCCAGAGCACTGATGTGAAAATTCCAGAACAGGAAACCTCTGTAACAGAGTGTTGGCAGCTTTATCAGAAAGCAACACTGGCAAATGCTGGAGGACTAATGGAATATCCAGAGCCTGCGCTGAAGAAGGACCTCCAGAACAGCATTTCACACTGCACAGCAAGATCACAACGCAAACCAAGCAGCATTTATCTCAGAACTGTAATGAAACAGATGTCTACCCACTAGTCAGGATTCCTTTTGGATGTCACTGGATCTTGCTCTAGGAATAGACCTGATTTGGTAAGGAAAAGGCACCTGAGAACAAAGCAGATCCATGGAATTACTGTGAATTAGCTAACACAGCTCAACTCTGAGCTCTTTCAAAAGCTCCTACAGAATCAGGACTCCTTAATGTGTGACAGCCATGCTCAACACTGCAGAAAAACACCACACTTTGGTTTGCATCTCAGTGTCAGCTCAATGTCAAAATGTATCCTGAGGAGAGAGAAGTTTTCCTGCAATAATAATTCTCTCCTATTATACACCCACACCTGCCTATGGAACAATGTCTAACTGGTTCATAAAGGAGAGGCAATGTTTAAATTATGGTATCAGATCTCTTCAGCTTGGAAGAGCAATCTCTTTTGTTGAGGCTGCTCTAATATTCCTTAATTTCATTCATATTATGGGTTCATTTACAAAACAGACAATAGTATTGTCTGTGTAAGAAACAACTCATTGGCACATTGAATTTTACCCTTCTCCAAGTCACTGTCATATCAGCCTATTCTTCACCTGCTTATAGTCACTCTTTTGAAGCAGCTTCAGAAAATTCCTTTTCAACAGCTTTAAAAACGCTCTTGCCTTGTGAGCAATCAGAAAATGCAGCTTCTTAAACACCACAGGTTGGGGTTTTTTTAGAATTGCAAAGAATCTTTCCAATAAATAGGAAATTTAGTGCAATGTGCACTTGTCACTTTGCACACACAGCTTTCTTTTTTGCTATGTGGTGTGATGGAGGATAAGTAGCCAGTGTGGGGAGAGCGAATTAGTGGAGCTCCCACTATTGCCTGTGACATCCGTTATGCACAACTTGCTAAAAAGCTTAGTGTTTGATTCCCTTCTATCACAGAATTTCCTAGCTAGAAACTGTGGCCTTCTTTCAAACCCTAAACTTATGGGACAAGGATTTCTTGTCCTCACTTTTCCTCAGCAGTATATACAAGCATCTCATTCCCCTGTGCCCTTTTGCATAGACAAGTACAAACTCCAGACAGAATAGTTCTAAGGCAAGAGACCTGAAGAGTTTGAAGACAGCAGCACATGCTGGTCACTTATTCTATTCTTTATTTACTGTCTGCTGATAGAAATTGTTCTCCTTATTATAAAATTTGCTCCTGGCTTCTCTGTGCTTGGGTGACCCTAAGAAATCCAAACCACCACAAAAGAAGCTAAAGCAGGACACTGTTGTGACACATAGGAGTTTTTACCCTTTGTGCAGCAGAGGGAACTGCCATAGGGCCTCTCATACACTCTGTGAGCACGTAGAAAGACATCATAGAATCATTAGGAATCGGAAGGGACAATGAAAGATCATCTAGTACAATCCCTCTGCCACAGCAGGGCCACCTAGACCAAGATGCACAGGAACACAGCCAGGCGGGTCTGGAACGTCTCCAGAGGAGACTCCACAACCACCCTGGGCAGCCTGTTCCAGTGCTCCAGTATCCTCACTGGGAAGAAGTTCCTTCTGCTATTTATACAGAACCTCCTCTGTTCCAGCTGGCACCCAGTGCCCCTTGTCCTACCACCAGGTGACCTTGAGAAGAACCTGGGTCCATCCTTCTGACACCCACTCCTCACATATTTAGAGACATGAATGACATCACCCCTCAGCCTCCTGTTGCCTGAGCTCCAGAGACCCAACTCCCTCAGCCTTTCCTCATAAGGGAGGTGCTCTACTTCCTTCATCATCCTCATTGCTCTACTCTGGACACTCTCCAGCAGCTCTGTGTCCTTCTTGAACTGAGGGGCTGAGAACTGGACACAATACTCCAGATGTGGCCTCACTAGTGCAGAGTAGAGGAGGAGAAGAAAACTCCTGCGATCTGCTACGCAACAGCCTTCTGATCCCTTAGATTTGAACTGCCTCGGACTTTCTCTCATAGAATCTAAATAAAAAACTTGTTTGATGAGAACCATTTCAAAAGCATCTTGGATCCAAAGCATCTTCCTCCCCAGTTTTTTTATTTCAGCTAGCAGACCGAAAGACTCAACTATGCATGCAACCCTCAATGCAGTGTTGCACACTGATGGACACAGTCACCTCTTCATTTCCAGTGCACTGAATTCTCTACCAGTCTCCACTCAGACTACAAACGAAGGCATTTGTAACAGAAATAGTTAATGCTCCTAGAAACAAAATCACATATTAGAATTACTGCTCTAGGCGTGACCTCTTAATTCTCACAGAGCAGGTGATCCTGCTCTGCTAATGCAACAACTAAATGCAAACATCTGCATATCCACCTCAAATAAATGGATTAAAGTAGCTGAAATTATACAGTTAATGGGGCGGACAGTCCATCACAGAAGTGTGATTGTATTTCACAGCAGTATATCTCACTCAATTTTAATGAAATTAAAAGAAAATACTATTGCTATTTCATCAGTGATTTTAAGCCACCTATGATTTCAAGAGAATTAACAGCAAAGTCTTAATCTGGTAAATGACTAAATTCAGTCTTTTTAGATGCAACCACTATAGAAATACCCTGCACTTTGAAATAAATCTTAAAAAGGTAAAATTCTCTGCAATTATATAAGAAAGTTCTAGCCCAAGCACGGAAAACCACACAACTGACAGCCTCTTACTGCTGTGTCCTGCCTTCCAAGAAGCGTGCCATGGAGTCATCTGAAAAGCAGGAGAATACATGAATTATGTAAGAACTTGCCCATTTGTTACACAAACTACTTTGCCATGGAAATGAGGAGAGGATTTTAAAACTTCCCGGAAAAAAAAGGTATGTCTCCGAATTTGATCCAAGATCAATACTTCACTGTTCCCAGATGATTTGCATTAAAATTTGCAGAGCATTAAACTAATACCTTGATGAGCACAACAGTGACTTCTTATCAAAAACCTATTGCTCCCTGTGCACACGTATATCAGTGTCTTCCGGTAACATCTTGAAATAATACAGTTTGCATTACACCAGATCTGTGACAGAGCAGCTGATAAAAGAATAACTCCAAGGGCTGCAACATAGACTTAATAGTGAGTTTGGTAGCTGCATCTGATGCTTAGACTAGACCTTGGTCCCCAGTACCAACCACCATGCACCACAGCAAGGTCTTTGATTTTAGTAGCATTCTTCAGGATCCAAATGACTGAGGCAGCCGAGACAAGGCTTAGCATTGATGAGAAGAGTGCACAGTTCTGATCTCCGAGCAGTGCTGTTATTTTGCTGCAAATATTTATTAATAAATTGATGAAACGCACTATTTTAGTATAGAACAGCAAGACAATGATGAAGCTAATGTCATTTTAAACAAAACAGTTTAAAACCAAATCATATCAGGCATCTATAAACTCTTTTTGATTCAAAACAGAATCATTTACTGAATATTTATTCATCCATTCTTAAAGAGTCCTCCTTTTTTACCTTCTCATTTTAGGCATAGAGCTGACATCAACATCCACATGATGGAAATCACAAGCTCCAGCACATGCTTAATTTAAGGCTCATCCAACAGTTCCAAAATACTTCTGAGACACACATTTCAGTGCCTTACCAAACTGAAATTTACGACAAATCATAACTGTATATCAAAATAAACATTCCTTCAAAACCAGACAGAGCTGTAACTCCCCATGGCCTAACCCCATCAGAATAATTCAAACTGTGTCTAACTCTTGAATAACTCAGAGGATTTAAAACCCAGCATTACTTAACCAAAACACTTCATGATTTAAGAAGTGCCTAGTTCTGAAGGTTTATGGTAAATTGAGATTTTGCAACTGCTGGACTTAAAAAAATGTAATTAAGTGAAAGCACATGTTTAATTATAACCATTGAGAGAGGTAACTGTAATTACCAGGGAAATTAATTTTGAGACGAAGCACTATGTGACATATATAATTACGAGAATAAAATTATGAGTATATACTAACTGGAAGAATCTCTCCATCCTGAGAGCTAAATTGAAACAATTTTTTTACAGAACAAGACAATCTATACAATCTTGGTTAGATGCGAACACGATACCCACCTTAGAACACACGTGTAGAAACCACTGTCTTGCAACTCAACCGAGTGAAACCATATTGAATCTTCATCCTTGCTCATCCTAACTTCAGAAAATATAATGGGTTCTTCTAAATCTCCTTTGTTTTTGTACCACATAAGCCTAAGACCTGTGCTTTGGGCCATGCTATAATTAGTTCTGATATAGCTGTAGAAAAGGGCACATTTCACTCGGACTGGTTCACCTGCCAAAGCCATGTATGTCTTGAGATCCACTGACCAGTCAATGCAACCATCAACTGAAAGCAAAACAATAACAAAGATATATTAGATACAGAGATATTTTTGCAAGAGAGTGAAAGGCAGCTTGTGCAATGCAATTAATTAAAAGAAAAGGACCTTTGTTTCACAGCAATGTGCAAAACCTGAAGCAGCTTTTGCAATTAGCGGGTTTTATATGCCTCTTTTAGTTAAGTGTGAATGAAACTGTGCAGGTGACGCTCAGCCTGCTCAATTCCATTTCTTTCGAATATCAACACTAATTATTTAATAAAGAAACCGAGTGTTTTCACATTAACTACTTGCTGCCTGTGCAATCAAGCTCAATGCAGGAATTGTACACATATCAGATGGATCTTTGGATGTTCTGTTCAGCAAAAATTTTTTAAACTATTTTCTTGATAGTTCACTTAAAAAATTAGTCTCTGCCAGTCTATCAAAAGATTAGTTCTCACTGCAGTTGTTTCACCCGTTATGCTGTACATAATCTTAGGCACAACATAACCCTAGAACATGCATATGCAGCAACATGTAACTTCCCTCCTCGTTTAAAGTCAGAGACTTGAATTCAATCTTTTTGTATCATTGGAGAGACTGGAACCCTGAAAGTGAACTAAGAACACAAGCAAAGACAAAGACTGCAAAGGCAGATCATCAATAGGTAAATAGCTGCATAACATTAATAAACATGATAAATAATGAAATGAGCAATTTTCCAATGTATTGATCACATCCAGATACACGAAAGAGGAACATCTTTACCCTTGATGCAGCTCATCAAATTCAACTGAATAAGGTTCAGGCTGCCTCTTCTGCATTTACAAGAGGGATTCTCTACACGTTAGACATTCTCATCGAGTTTCATTTAATATAACTCTTCAACAGCATCCACTCATCCAGTGATTTTTATTTACTTCCAAAACAAGTGTAGTGAGTCAAAATATCTACATGTGGACAAATACCAAATCTATAGGGTTTTTTACTGTCTTTAAGTTACATTTATCATTTTTTCAGGCCTCCCTTGAATCCTCCAAAACCAGCTCTGGTAATGGAAATGTTTCATTTTCCCTTTGCATCCAATCAGCTTTAATTGCACTGCAACCACATGAACTCACCCAAGTTTTAAACACTGGCCACTGATCCATTTCTAACACAGAAACCTCCATGTAACATCTTACTGCAAAACAGACTTTGCTTCGAACACAAACCAACATAGACTTCAGAGGGAAGGGAAACCCATAACTCAAAATATACTTCTAATTTACCTACTGTCATGAGGGTGCTGACAGGCAAAGGGATGTCATACAATATGTTCACCCCACGTGGCTGTGGATCAGGCCACCTCCTGCCGACGCCCACTGCAAGGGCTATAGTTGGATGTGCTAACTGATTCTTTCCTTCAACTAAAAAAGCCCCCCCAAACCAAAACATTCACCCGAAGTTCTGTACACACACTTCTGGTTAAATTCAATTTTCATTGCCACTCTCGTTTTGCTGACAACATCCTCCTGATTTAAATTAGAATTCATCGCTTCTTGCTTTTAACAGCTACTGTTAATGACAGAAAAGGAGACACTGGTAGCAATTTACTGACTTTTGCCTATGCCTGCAGCATCGCTTTTTGCTCTGGGTTCCCCCTCTCATGGCTTAGTGCCACTCAGAACAGGACGAGTTTGGATAAGAGCTGCTTGAAAATCATATGATGAAAGTATCTGTCCTCAGAGCTTCCCCTCCAGGTTTAGACCATCCTTCATCATAACCAAAGCCACACACGGTAACTCAAACATTCTCTTGCCAGGACCCCATGAAACACTGTGTTCACCTCTCCCTGCGATGACACAGGCAACCAGCTGCAGAGCTGGATAAAGAACCCATCACTCCCTCCCAGCCCTGTAAACCCATCCAATCCACCTTTACACTAAAACATGGTTCTGATATAAATTATTTTATAGAGGTGGCTTTGAGGGCTTCTATATGGAGCAGTTATCAATGTGCTCCATACAGAGCTTCTTCACAAAAGCTCTGTGCTTTATTTAAGCCCTACTCTTTAGGCTGCTGTGAGTTAACAATTAAAGAGCAGTATAGAGCTAACAGCTGCCTTCTCTCAGCAAAGGATGTAGAAGACGATACTGAGCTCTCCAGGGGGCTCACCCCTCTTCCCCAGGACACACAGCTATTCTCAAATGCACCCTTCCTCCTGTGCCTCAGCAAAGCCACAAAAGCCTAGGCAAGGGGCATAAGCTGAAATGAATAGGGGAGCCCAGAACTGGAATTTAGATCTGGACTAGTTGAGCTGATTGAATTAATTCTGTCAATCTTGTGCCAAGCTAATCCTTCATGACATCTAATGGTTTCAAACCTATGCTGGTTCAGCAAAGTTAAACCACACTAAAGAATAACCAACATTCAGACACACATGGAAAGCTTGTGGGTCAAGCAGAAAGGTGCCAGTTAACTCATTTATTTCACAGAACAGAGTCACAACTAGGAACAGCTACGGAGCTTGGAGCTGGGTACTGACCCCATATGGAAATCCAGCTTTGGAAGCTGAAAATTCTTCTGCTTACAGAAACATTTCTCCTATATCCATGCCAAACAAAGTCAAAGCACAGCTCAAATAAACACTAAACATCCTTCAGTGTCACTCCATCTGCCTCATTTTCCACTCTCCTTGGAAAATTTCTTCTCCATTCTGGTGTGTACTTTCTCTGCTATTTTATTTTCTAAACAAAAACTGCTGGAGTAGATAAAGCATGATGGAATAGATGAAGACATTTGAATGGTACTTCATAGCCAGGTCGTTAGAGTGGCTACAGCCCTGTGGGGCCAGTGTACCTCTGATCATTGCCAGTGCTCCACTGGGATCACCAGGCACAGTGACCCAACCCCAGCCCAGAAGTTGCTTCTCAAAAGAGCAGATAAAAGAACAGGAGATGTTTTTCCCCTTAACTGTATCCAAATGGGAGAATTTCAGCAGCCAGAAGCAAGGCTGACCCCACCATGGTGAGCACAGCAGAGGGGGAAGGTGCAGGCAGGCTGCCTGCCCATTGCCCCTGTCTGCACCCACTGCTCCCTCCAGCACACTGGAAGGCGGTAATTACAGAGAGGAGAGCACACAGGGAAAGAACAAGCATTCATTAGAGGGTTGATGACATCTGCAGAGGGGAGAAGTCTCAGAGAGCGCTTTGACAAATCTTAATTATTGAAGAAAGACTAATCAAACAGGAGGTGACTTTTCCCCCTTGCTCTTTTTAATCTTGTTAAATACACAGTCAAGGATGTTTCCTCATATGAAGCCATAGAGGCTAAAATGTAGGTCAGGCTCCCCACACTCACGTGGAAGCTGGAATTTTTCCTCTTGCCGCGCTGCCAGTCACTGGAGCGTGAGCATTGTTAGATTTGTTTGGAGTATTCTCCAAGCTGTCATTACAAATGACTGGAGCTGCTTAGGTGGAGCTCAGCACTCCATTATCCGGGACAAAGTTTGCTGTCATTTCTGTTGTCAGCTCTCGATAGGTAGTACAATCAGCGTGTTAACAAAAAAGAGAAGAATGGTCCTGGAGAGAGGCGTTTCTAGATAACAAATGTATATACACCCTTTCTCTGCCACCCAGTTATCAGCTGATCCTTAAGACGTGCCCGATTAAAAGCCTGTTTGTATGAAATCCTGTCTGTCGTGGGGGTACTTTAGACACTTTCAATAAACGATTATCTGAAATACTTCCTAAAATTTGGAGCACGGAGAGGATATGGAAAACTCTGTCCCACTTTTAGCCTGGCTTCCTAAAGAAAAGAGTTTTGCCCATCTGTCTGTCAGTCCCCCCACTCTATTAATGCAATTTCTGATCCAACTGACTAAATTAAATCCTATTCTATAGAACAGAAAAATGTTCAGGTGCATGAGAGCTCTACATGGGGGCAGGGAAACTCAGCAACAATTATACACGGGGGGAGCCCCAGTGGGCACATCCTGCTTATCTATCCAGGCTAATGCAACCTGAGGAGATAGTGAATTGAAAATGGAAGGTTCCCAAATTATTAGGCGAATTACAGATGAAGCTGTCTGACAATAGGTGACTGTACTTTCATGTTAGCAATCACCCGAAGCGTGTCCTGCATCTCCTTCCCCAATTTTTCCTAGTAATTTCCCATTATTCTCATTTTAAATAAATCTGACTGTCTAGGGAGTCGAGATGCATTTTAACATGAACCCTAATAATTTATGAGCAATTATAGAGGAGCATGTACATAGTCTCTGAGTAATTTGTCTTTCTGCTTGCTGTCATATAAATAATTTTTTGCTTTGCGAATCTGCCTGTAATAATTTCTGTAGGGATCTGTCACCTACAGCAATTTATATCTTAGCATTGTTAAACATGTTTGCCTACCTCGTTACCTGAAAATCTCATTTTAAATTGAAATAATCTACAAATACATAATTAAAAAATAATATAGTAGCTAATATATTAAATTTATTGCTCCACGGAGTGAGCGATGCTTGTGACTGTAAATACATAGTCAGAACAAAACTAAACCAGCCATTTCTGTGATACAGGAGTTACATATATATATAAAACATACAGAACAGCAGATTTTGGGGGCTGATATCCATCATGTTCAGGCTTTGTAGACATGTAGCTACGATAAATGTACTCCATTAGAGAATTCCAAATAGGGATGCAAATTTCTTAGGCTCCTGAAAAGGAGAAATCAGTTACAGCCCATGAGTTTTAGCAGCTTGGTATTTTCAGTTCTTGTTTCTGGAGAAAAGGGAACACACCGAGCTTTGAGCAAACACAGTAATGGCTTTAATAGCTCTGCCTCAACGTGATCTTCGTGAAGGGTCAGGATCTTAGATCAGGCTCACCATACCTAATTGGTTTCGTATCTCTGGCTTTCTGGCTGTGCTATGCTGATTCTATTGCTCCACTTGCAGACCCCTGCCAACATCTCTCCACAGCCGGGTGCTGCTCTATTAGACCTGTCTGTCAGCTGAGCCCAGCGCATGGTCCCCTGCCACCCTGCCTTTTCCCTCCTAGAGCCCTTCCCTGCTCCTCACTCCATGAGCAGAACCAGGGAGCCGAGCAGCCTAAAAACCGAGAGGAGCACCTTTCCCCCACCTTCCCCCCACAATCTGTGCTTCTTTAAATACCCCAGTATAGAGATACACATTTGCTGGACACATTTCAAACAGAACGGTCTATTGACCACTCTGCGCACCCTTTGCTGACCTACTGAACAGGACAGCTGGAAAATTAATAAAACTCCACTACACTAAAGCCTTGTGAGCCGGTATCTCTGACACAGAGAGCGAGAGACCCTTGGGACCAGGGAAGGAGGAGCCTGTACTGGCAGTACTTCAGAAGGTAGTGGAGGGTGACCTTCTCTGGCAGCAGGGCAGCCAAGCTCAAATAACAGTCGGGGAGAAATAGAGAAGGAAGTTCAGGTGAACTGCCTGTGATGTTTCTTTTCTGTGAGTTAGTTTCACTCCTTTTGGAGTCAAGTGAACACCCATGTTTCACTGCACATGCTCAGATTTGAAACTGCATTCTGGAAAAAAAATCAAGTAGTTGTCCCCTGAGAAATATAAGAAGTAATAACAATAATTTTTAAAAAGCCGTTAGAGAAGGAGACCTCTTAGAAAACCACCTTTCATCTCCAGGGAAGAACAAGTTTAGCGAGATTTAAGCTGGGTAAATTTTGCAACGTTTCCGCTACCGCACTGTTAACAACCTGAATCACTCTGATTGGGAGAGACCCTTGGGACCATCAAGTCCAACCATCAATCCCACTCTACACAGTCCACCTTTAAACCTTATCCTTCAACACCACATCCAAACCATCTTCAAACACATGCAGGGATGGTGACCAACCACCTCCCTGGGGAGCCTGCTCCAGTGTCTGATCACTCTTTCTGTGAAAACATTTCTCCTAGTACCAAGTCTAAACCCACCCTGTTGTAGTTTGAAGCCATTCCCTCTTGTTCTATCACTAATTGAGATGAGAACAGCACCAATCTCTTCACAACACTCCTTACAGGTAATTTTAGAGAGTGATGAGGTCTCCTCTCAGCCTCCTGTTCCTCAAACTAAAGAGCCCCAGCTCTTTCAATCGCTCCATGTAAGATTTATTCTTCAGACACTTCACTAGTTTCATTGCCCTCCTCTGCACTCGCCGGTAAAAATAACTGTCACTTTCATGACTTGAACAAGTGCAAATGTCCTCAAATTCCAAATGCAACAATGATGAGTGAAAAAAGCCCACTTCATTACCCCGACCAATATGCAAATATCTCTCCAAACCTGCCTTATAAATAAGGAAAACCAAATTTGCTCATCCTTCTACAATAGCTGACTTCTTTTCCAAACTTTGATCAAAGCTTCCAACTCCTGTGAGATGGGCTAAAAGGTTTTTAAGACTTGTATATGCTTCATTTCTTCTGACCAACTTTCCTTATGAGCCACAGCTAAACAACCCCACTCAAATGTCAAATATTCCAGCCGAACATTCATCATTTCCTTTGAGGTCAAGCAAACTGTAGATATACACTGCCAGAGGTCCAAATAACAATGGGTTGCTCTGTCCTGACTCACATATGCATATGGAGCCAGAAGCATTTTAGTCTTACATTGAAAATGGAAAAGCATGAACATACTAGTAGCTGACCAATCTGTAAAATTCTCTAGGGAGAGAAGAAAACAGCTTGAGCCCTGAACAAATCCTCCGCTTGCAGGAGCTCTGGCATATTGATGAGGTCGAGACTCGGAAATTATACTCAAAGAACAAAAATGCAGCAATAGTGTCAGTAGGAGTTACTGGACAGGGGCATTTCATCCTGTAACACTTGTCACAGCAGGCTTTTCGGGTTGCCCCTTATCACAGGGATTTTGGAAAATGCTTGCTGATGGAGAGAAAAGCAAATCACAGCTGGCAGGTTAGATTTTGCTGGAGACAGGGAGCTCTCCAACACATTCGGTGATGGAAAGGAAATCTCTGATCTCGTCATATTCTTCACCACCTCTTCCAAGTCAGATGTTCCTGGAGACAGATGGACCTGAACTGAAGTGCCCTTCCAAAGCTGCTTTAAGAGGATTGCTCTGCTGAGCACACAGAAAGAGAAGAGGGGACTAAACAAACTGTTAAAAATGCAGCATATTTACCCTAAAAATGAGTGTTTGGTGACCTTGATCTCCTAATCACTTCAATGTTTGGCAGGCTTTTGAAGAGTCTGTGTTGAAATAAAGGGTACAGAAACTGGAACTTATAAAGTGGCTTGGTTTTAAATATTCACTGTAATGCCTTGATTCTCTGTGGCTGTCACCACGTCAGAAAATTATGTAAAAGGCACCTTGAAAAAGAGCAGCAGTAGAGCCAGCACGTGAACAATGACAAGATCACACATCGTGGCTTCATGCTTTCATACATTTTGAGAAGCCCAACATGGGTTCAAGGAGTCCAGTCCAATGGTCCCAGCCCATCCTGTAAGTGTGGCCCCTCGTGCCCTGCCTGACCCTTGCCATTCAGTTCCCTTCCCTCACCAGGACAGGCAGATTTGGAAGAGCTGTGAGCAAGTTCACTCACAAAGCTCCTGACTCGGCCCAACCACGATCCTTGGTCCCACAGAGGTAAAGCTGAGTGGGTGATCTGCAGTGAATTTACCCAAACGACTAGAATTCTTTCTTGTTTGTGGACCTGTAAGTGAATCCCTGTTTCTTCAAACTCAAAGATGGAATACTGCCACTAAATTAGCACTGCTCGCTTTTTAATTTATCCCTCCAGCAAGAAAACACCATCTAAACAAGTTGTTACTCTAGGTTGGAGAGGCCAGATACTCTGCATGACATCGCATCTGCTTCTTGGGCTGGGTAAGTAATGAAACTTTCCTCTTAATGCTAAAATTTAAATTCTTTAAACAACCAGCTCAGGTGACAAAGACCTCAGTGCAAACACGAGTATAGGTTCAGTAACAACTGTAAATTAGCTGCTCACCCAGCTCTGAAACCCATACTATAACAATACATGCATGCTCTAAGCTCCAGACTGGGGGAATAATACTTCTCTCTGCTGGAGGGTGTCCAGCGTAGAGCAACAAAGATGATGAAGGAAGTAGAGCACCTCCCTTATGAGGAAAGGCTGAGGGAGTTGGGTCTCTTGAGCTTGGAGAAGAGGAGGCTGAGAGATGACCTCATTCATGTCTATAACTATGTGAGGGGTGGGTGTCAGGAGGATGGAGCCAGGCTCTTCATCTGGTGTTAGGACAACAGGCAATGGGTGCCACTGGAACAGAGGAGGTTCCATATCAATATCAGCAGGAACTTCTTCCCAGTGAGGGTAACAGAGCACTGGAACAGGCTGCCCAGGGGGGTTGTGGAGTCTCTGGAGACGTTCCAGACCCACCTGGGCGTGTTCCTGTGTGACTTGGTCTAGATGATCCTGCTGAGACAGAGGGATTGGACTAGATGATATCTTGAGGTCCCTTCCAATCTGTAACGATTCAATGATTCTATGATATTCCACAATGAATATTGCCATTTTGATTAGCTCCTAGGATTCCCAAGGAAGACAATGAACAATGGAAAAACACAAGGAGAGATTTCCCAGCATCTCTAGTATTACTTTGGTGAACAGAAGTACCTTTAGAAAAATGAAAAAATAACCATATTGCAAGAAAAAGGTGAATAAGAGCTGATTTCTTTACAGAATAAAACAGAATGAAAATACTCCATTGAATTTATAAATTAAAAAATTATCCTAAGAAGATTTTGGGTAAGGAGCAACACAATGAAAATGGGGTTTATAACTGAAAGCATATGCAATTAATATTTTAAGTTCTGTTGACTATACACAAGCTCTTTAAGGACACTCACCAAGATGGCTTTTAATATTCTACAGCCAACCACATTAACCCGCTGAGACTTTCTCACAATTCTGTTTTTGAGTCTTTAGAAGCACGCAAACTTTAGGAACAAAGATGAATTAATTTCAATAATTGATGAGTCTCTTTTCATTAGACCCTTTGAATAAAGTTACGGAAGGTAAAGTAAATGGAAACTAGATCCAGGTAGTTGCAGCCTCAAGTAATTACACGATTGGGAAACTCTGCATCCACAGCTTGTTATTCCCAGCAGGGAATTGTAGGAAAGAGCTGTGAATAACAAGAATGTTAAATTAAAAAAAAATGAAACTCTATTAACTTTATGGTCCATGTGAGGCAGAGGGATTGGTGCTCATGCACGAGATTATTTTGTTTCTCATCTGTTTTTCAAGCGTGTGGACAGGTTGGGTTGGATTACTGGCCTTGAGGGCTCAGACCTCTCACATTTGGATTAGGATAGGAAAATGAACTCCCCATAGCATATACTGGGCTAAATTAGTTTCTTCTTCTGTCTGCAGAGGGGAATCCTTGAGGGAGATGGGTCTGCTCTAAGGGCTCTTGCTACATTTCACTAGTGCAAAGGAAGGCTGCTCAACAGAAGAAGAAAGTGAGGGACAAATAGAAGAGCCTTGGGATAGTATCACACTCCACCACAAGAGGAAAGCTGGAACCCATTATTCCTGTGGATTTGTGCAAGGTTTAAGCAGTTTTTCACTGTGACACCACAGCAGGAATGTTTCTGGTAGTCCAAGTCCTCCATTTACCGTGGACAACTCATGCTTGACAGACACAACTGCCCTGCCCATACAACCAGCCATGCCATCACTCCAGGCCTTCAAGAAGGAGCCCAACCTCCAGGCCTCCAGAGTCCTCATCCAAGGTACCTGACCTGGCTTGACTTTACCACTGACACAGCTTGCGACCCAACTGTGACCCTGGCTGATCACAATTCACTGACACATAAAAGGAGCCTTTCACATCAATGCCCCTATCTGGGAGCACATGCTCTCCACTCTACTCATTAACTGTTCACAGTCTGGCTTACAAAGAAGGATGCAGTGAACCCATCAGATAATTACCAAATGCTTTACAAAACTAAACCCCCCTCACAAACACACTAACAAGAGTGAATGTCCGGAGACTTGGACGTTTTCAAACTTCTTGATGAACACACTGAAATGTTAAAAAGAGAGAGAATGCACAACTTCAAATCGGGACATGCTCATGAACATAAAGGAGTAAGTCACAGAGTCACAGAACAGTCATGACTGGAAAGGATTTCCTATGTCATCGAGTCCCACCATAGGAGTCCAGTTCATCTACACTTACTTGCAGCCATTTGCTTTGCCTCCACTCATTTCCCTTTGGATATCTGGCCACACTTACCCTGTTACAATTGCTGTACCATTCCTCTTGCTGTCTAGCACAGACAATTTCAGCTGCAGTAGCCAATTACTATTTCCACTAGCATGACAGACAGACCTCTCTGCTTGAAAAGGTTGCGACCCACTCTCTAACCTAGGTTGTAATTCCTCCTCTCATTTTAATTCATTAGCTGCACGTGCACAGCAGAATTTCAATAGGAAACCCTCCTGCAGAACTCACCCGATTCCACTTCAGGAGAATGAATGCTCACAAATCAAAGCAATATTTGCCTTTATAAGGCACCCATGAACAGAAGTGTTAGAGGTTTATTTGACTACAATGTGTCTGTAACTGATGAATTATAAAGTGCTTTCAAAATGAGATCGTTTTCAACAGTAAATGTTGTTCTCAAGACTTTTATTGCTATTTAAGGTAAACAAACCTAGAGTTACCTTGATTGTAAGTATTACACTTACGTGTAAGAGCACTAAGTGAAGAATGGCTGGAAAACGAGCAATTACAAGTGCTACCTGTGTTACAGACTCGTCTCTCCAGGCAAAGCGGCACGCAGTACCGCAAGGCCAGTCTCCAGAGCACAGCAGGGCACGTTTGCTTAGGTTCACCATCACCATTTACACAAGTTCCAAGACTTGCCTATCACGACCCCCTGCAGCACTGCATCCAGCAGCAGCTCACATCCCCCAGTACTGCATCTATCGTGAAGACAAACACTTCTGGCTCCCATGAGCTTTCATTCCTCAGACACAGACTGTGAGTTACTCTACTCAATCCTCTCTCAGGTCCTGTTCCTGTGGGCTTTACTCCTCCCTAAGTCCCAGTCCTGATGCCAGCTGGTGACATAAGCCACATCCCTCACCTCTCAGTAGGAGTGAGGGACTGGTTTGTCACTACCAGGGCTGCAGCCACCCACATGGCCATGCTCCCAGGGACTTCACTAGCTTTCCAGTTTTTAACCTGAGTCTCAACTCAAGAGACTCAAACCAGGACCAATGACCAACTGAAACCCCACAGGACCTGGCATCACTTCAGCACAGAGTAGTAACTATTTACCTTTAAATAAGAACCATCATAAAGCCGACAGACGCCAAACTAGCCCAGTTTACAGCTTTCTCTTCTCAATTCTCTGTAGTTCCAGGAGCCAGAAACAAAAGCGGCAGCAGGAATGTTTCATTTATTAGGAAGCAAAAGCGACTAACTGCAAATACTTCATTACTAATACATCATTTGCTCAGAACAACACAAAACAAACAGGTCTGTGTTTTATTCATGGACCTCCTGTCATCCTCAATGGCCCTAACTCACTCTGTAAAACACGTGGCAGCCCTGTGTTTCACCAAGCAGCTCCCAAGAGGGGGATGGGAAGATGGAGAGATGTTTGAGCTCCAGGCTGAGGACAGGCAAAGACAGGAGTTGGGATCCAGAATGCAGAAAGGAACTGGAGAGCCCTTGGCACGTGAGCCCTTCTTCAGATGTCACCACATCCTCCAGCTGAGACATGGCCCTGCAGCCCCACCACCCATCAGCACATCGCTATTGAATCATCACAGCTCAATTTTAGAAGATTACCCTGAAAGATTATCATCAAAGCCTCATGATAAACCAAATGACATAACTGGAGGAGCTGCTTAAAATAAAGTCTTTGCACTCATACTGTCTGGTTACTCAACACTCAGTAAGCAACGTGACCACTGAGCATTTCCTAACAAGTTTCTTACTCTCAGTTTCTTCACATGACCCCCAACCATCGTTTCCTTTCCCAGCCTTGGGACCTGACTGCTGTAACAGTTTGAGGACAAGTGTTTTAGAAGGTTTTTGAATGATTAATACAATGAAGTCTTGAAATGGCTACACAAGATTGGCTTCCTGAGAGATCACTCACAGTATCACAGTAATGGTGAGGCTGGAAAAGACCTTAAAGATCATCCAGTCCAACCTAAATCCAACCAAGTAAACCTAACATCTAACTTCTAGATCATGCCACTCAGCAC
>VZRI01002031.1:366989-378684 GCA_013397515.1 Upupa epops
GGTCTAACCAGTGCCAAATACAGGGGGAGGATAACCTCCCTCACCCTGCTGGCCACACACTCCAAAGATAACCAATACATTATCCATGTAGGAAACCGCAGTTTAAAATACAGTAGAACAGAACTTAAATTCTCAAACAGAAAAAATCCACAGTGATTAGAGAAGACAGGACAAAAATATCAAGCTGGATACTTCATTCTTCCATCTTCTTCACAAAGAGGTGGCTCATTTCCAAACCTAGCTGCATCTAGCTACCTCAACATGTTTGAGGGCCTCCAACTGCTCAGTGCCACGGGGAATCCTATCCCTGCTCAGGACAGGCATGCAATCCCTGTTCTGTTTAGCAGGCTTAGAATTATAGAATTATTTAGGTTGGAAAAGATCTTTAAGATCATAGAGTCCAATCATTAATCTAATCTACTCTTGAGTGAGTCTCCCAGCTCCCAGCACAGGGCTTGGGGCTCTCCTGACCTGGCACAGTCCCTTGTCCTCCCCTCATGATCCCTTCTAAATGCAAGTTAAATTCAGCAAATTGTGTTGGGTGGAGAAGCTGGGGATAGGTGAGGATTACGCCTGACAAAGCATTGTGTGTGGATGTATTCCCAGTTAGGAATGTTCTTGTTCTGCTTAATTCGGCCAAGTCCATTTTATTATTATTTGGACTGTATTATTTCTGTATTATTTCCCATGATGACAGAGTTTTCAGTTCCAACGACAGAAATTGTCATCTGTCCAGTTCATTCTGTGAATCCGTGAAGAAGACTGTTCCCTGCCAGAGGGCAAAAAGCACACAGGAGGTGTGCAACCTCAGGGTAGGGATTTTGGGCTACAGACAGGGAATTGAAGCGAGAGGTCTCTGACAGGATAACATCAGCTCCCAAGGCATAGAAAACCCCACTTTCAATCTTGTCTCATCAAGGTTAAAACAGAATTTGATGGCACTAAATTAGTCTTCTTTTCACAAGATACAAGGTCCAGCCTTAGAGGTGTAAATGGATGGACGTCAATGCAAGCCCACACAGCTTCTGCACCCTACAGCGCCACGCTGGGTGCCAATACTCCTGAGAGCACATCCCTACAGCAAACCCTCTTTGTGAAAGGGGAAGGAGAAGAAAACAGAGAGAGACTGTGTTAGAACCAGGGGCATGAGTCAGAAATAAAGAGACACAGACGTCATACGAACTGTGTTAAGGGAATTGCTGATAAAGAGAAGCTCTTCAAAGATGAAGACACTTCTTGTTGTGGTTCTGTTAAAATTAAGACTCGCAAATGCAATGATTTTTTTTCCTGTGTCACTTACGAATTACATTACATTTCACCGTGAGGTTGACAGCGTAAGAAGAACTATTGGAATTATCTGTGTATTAATGATATTATGATGTCTTCATTGCAAATGTTTCCATCATGATGACTTCGAACAGAATCTTTACAAATGGAAATATAACTAACCACCTGCCAGATTTCACCTAATCTGAAATCATGCTGTATCAAGTTGTCAATTTTAAGAATTCTCCTAAGCCATTACAAAGCTCATTTTAATCTCTCTATAGGCTCATCTGACTTTACACAACTGAAAATAACCACTGCTTGTAACGTGTTCATTTTGATGTGCAGTGAGTAACACGGTGCCAGAATCCTTCCAGCCAACCACTATTTTGCAAAGCTGTGCGNTAACCCCAACTAACCATGCAACTGCTTGCTTTTTCTCCCCACTCCTAGTGAGATAGGAGAATTAAAAATGTAAAACTCATGGGTTGAGATAACATTGACTTAATAACTAAACTGTAATAACAACAATGCTACTACTAGTGCTAGCAAGCATAACACACACACAGAAAAAGCTTAACAAAAAGAGAAAAACCCAAAAAAGACAAGAGTTGCTCGGTGCTGTTCCTCACCACCTGCTGACTGATGCCCCCCCGGCTGATTGTCCCCAGTTCCCCAGTTTATACACTCAGCATGATTTTCTATGGTGTGGAATATTCCTTTGGGTGGTTGGGACTGGCTGTCCCAGCCATCTTCCCTCCCAGCTTCTTCTTAGGGAGAGCCTGAGAAACTGAAAAATCAGTAAGTGAGGATAAACTCTATTTAGCAACAGCATCAGAGTGTTATCAACATTATTCTTACACTAAATCCCAAAGACAGCACTGTACCAGCTAAAAGGAAGAAAATTATCCCAGCAAAACCCAGGACACACACTTGAAGGATGAGAGGAGTGACTGCAGTGTCCCACTCAATCCAAACCAACAGACACACAAACGCAGGCATGGGCAAAGGGGTTTGGACAACCTGAATCTCAAGAATATTCATCAATTTCCACTGCACATACAGAACCACAGAATCAAAGAATCTTAGGGATTGGAAGGGACCTCTAAAGAGCATTCAGTCCAATTCCCCTGCCAGAGCAGGATCCCCCAGATCCAGTCACACAGGAACAGTCCAAGTGCATCTTAAACGTCTCCAGAGGAGACTCCACAACCCCTCTGGGCAGCATCTTCCAGGGCTCTGGCACCTTCACCAGGAAGAAGTTTCTCCCCATCTTGATGTGGAAACTCCTCTGTTCAAGCTGACACCTGTGGTGCCCGTTGTCCGAGCACTGGGTGCCACTGAGCAGAGCCTGGCTCCTGACACCTGCCCTTTCCATGGTGATCAACATTCATGGGGTCACCCTCAGTCTCCTTTTATCCAAGCTCAAGAGACCCAGCTCNCTTCACCAGGAAGAAGTTTCTTCCCATCTTGATGTGGAAACTCCTCTGTTCAAGCTGACACCTGTGGTGCCCATTGTCCGAGCACTGGGTGCCACTGAGCAGAGCCTGGCTCCTGACACCTGCCCTTTCCATAGTGATCAACATTCATGGGGTCACCCTCAGTCTCCTTTTATCCAAGCTCAAGAGACCCAGCTCCCTCAGCTTTTCCTCATCAGGTAGATGCTCCACTCCCTTCATCATCTTTGTGTCTCTGCACTGGACTCTCTCAAGCAGTTCTGTGTCCTTCTAGAGCTGAGAGGCCTAGAACTGGACACAAGACTCCAGATGTGGTCATGAACATAAATCAAATGAACATGGTGTAGGAAAGAAGGACTTCCAACCTGTTCCTGTCAACTTTACCCTAATTATGAAATGATTTCTCAAATGCCTATGCATCTCCAAAGTCAGTGCTGGGGAGACCATTTACTTCTAGATGACAAGTGTAGGCTGCACACAAAACACTCTCAACTTGTGGTTCTCTACACTACTGTTAACCCAACATTAGTCCTGCCTACCTTGAGTCTTTAAATGGAATTACATGTAGCCTGCAGCTTTGAATCTAAATGAAAAATGTAGCTCCAACTGAACCTTAGGAAAAAAAAGGCAAAAGTTAATGAGGTTTAAATTAGTAACAGCCAAAGCTTTCCCTTAAAGAAAACATTATTGATTCTAAAGAGCTACCTAATGAAAAAGAATGGCACTCATTTAAGACTTTGCATGAACTACATTAGAGATTCATTTATAATCATAAATAAGGATGTGCTTTACAGTGCAATGAATCAGCAAAATTTATGTACGTAGCTTTATGAGTTACATACACATTCCTTGAGCCTTTAATCACAGTTCTGGGTGAACTGTTCATGTAGTAAGAAATTACAGTTTCTAAGGCCCAAATGATCATAGATAATTAAGTGTCCATTCCCTTTAAGAGTTAAAACGCCCACACGACTCTGTGCTTTATAATCTATTCTTCATTTGTAAAATGGAAATGGATACTGATTCCCTGTATCCATTATTAAACAATGTTTTTATTTTAAGTTCAACTAACTAATTATTGGGAAACTCTCCTCTCATGAACGCTCTGCAGGTTTTATAGCATAAGCACAATGGATGAGTATTGCCAGGGGGAGGTGTACGTACACACGCTATTCCTACATTCCTTGAACAGGTACATTTGTCAAGCTGCTGCTTTTCATATATTTTCTTTCAAACACAATTTCACACAATTTCACACAATGGTGATATAGTTCATCATATTGGTACTGTTCAGGAATGCAATATTCTGATCCTAAGACATTTAAATATGGAACACTGGTGACAGTGCCCAGGTAATTATCTGTTTGTATTTTGTCAGCTTACCAGCTCCAGTTACGGCTCTGTGAACTGTTGCAAAACCAGATGAATTCTAAGGTCTTACAAACAAATTTTAAATTCCTTTTAAGATTAAACTATTTATACAGAAAGCCTGGATATTTATACAAATGCCTGTACCTAGTCCAAACAGAGTTTCATCTCAAAATTGGCAAAAATCTTATGAAGAGAGGCTGAGAGAGCTGGACTTTAGCCTGGAGAAGAGAAGACTCAGGGGGACCTTATCCCACTCTGTAACTACCTGAAGGGAACTTGCAGACAGGCAGGGGTCAGGCTCTTCCTCCAGGCAGCTGGGAGGGCAGGGCCTGAAGCTGCCAGGGAAGGGTTAAGGTAGACGTTAGGAAGCCCTTCCTCACAGAAAGGGTGGTTAGACACTGGAATGGTCTGCTCAGGGAGGGGGTGGAGTCCCCATCCCTGGAGGTATTTCAGAAAAGACTGTATGCAGTACTGGGTGCCATGGTCTAGATGATTGTGGTGATGTCAGGACACAGGCTGGGCTTGATGATCTCAGAGGTCTTTTCCAGCCCCAATAATTCTGTAACTAAAGCTTCAGACAATATCCATCAGAAAAAAAGGACCACTCTGATCATTTGCTGAGACACCAAAAAGTGCTAAAACTGTAACTCCATAAATGGTCACATTCCCTGTATCTCAGGTGCTGAAACCTATCTTGCTGGGTGGGGGGTCCTACGTGGTCCTATATATGGGCAGGCTGATCTTTATGTGACAAAAGATAGTGTTTTAAGTCATCACAAAAACCAGAAGAAAGATAACTACAATTTTCTTAATAAAGCAAGAAATATAATTGTGTGTCTGAAACTGAGCTCGTGTATAACCATACAATAAAGAACGTATAACTGTCTCCCATCGAGTATCACAACACAGCACCACACTGCTTTTGCAGTGCAACTCACCGAGACATCATTTCACAGGGGTGATAGTACTTGTCAAAACATGTCTGAACTGTTGGACTTCGGTTTTGCTTCCTTAAAGCAGTGAGACATATATATTTAATCAAAATATTTGTACATGCCAATTTTATCCACTGCAAGACTGTGTCTTGAAGAAACTGCTTAACATAATGAAACTGGATTGATCTGTTTTGTAGAGTTAAGAATTACACCTGTATAGATGTGAGCTGATTCACGCAGCCCTGGCAGACCTCCTCAGTGAACTTCAGCGTCCAGCTGCTGTCCACCTTCACTGTTGAAACGGAGGGCAGTAGAGCAGCTGTGATTCAAGTAATCTAACATAGAATCTTTGAAAGAGACCAAGATCATCTAGTCCAACTGTCAGCCCCATGTCACCATGCCCACTAAACCATCTTTTCAGGCACTAGATCAACACGGTTTTGAACACCCCAGTGTTAAACTGAGTGATTCCATCACCTCCTTGGGCAGTCTGTTCCAAATCCTGACCACTCATCCAGTGAAGAAATTTTTCCTAATAACCAAACTAAGCCTCTCTTGGCACAACTTGAGGTCATCTCATCTTGTTCTACTACTGGTGACATGGGAGAAGAGACAATTGCTCACTTTTCAACAGCCTCCCTTTCAGGAAGCTGTAAAGAGCAGTCAGGTCTTCCCTCAAGCACCTCTTCTCCAAACTAAAGAATCCCAGTTCCCTCAGCTGTTCCTCATTACTCCTGCCCTCTGGGCTCTTCAATGTTCTTTGGACTCACTTGAGCATCTCATTGTCTTTCTTGTATTGAGGTGTCCAAAACTGAACACAATATTCAAGACGAAGCCTTGCTAGTGCTGACCACAGGGGCACAATCACTCCTCTCTTCTCCCAAGTTACCAGCTATAGGACAAGAGGAAATGGCCTCCAGTTGTGCCAGGGAAGGGTTAGATTGGACATCAGCACAAATGTCTTCCCTGACAGAGTAGTCAGGAGTTGGAACAGGCTGCCCAGGGAGGGGGGTGGAGTTTTCGTCCCTGGAGGAGTTCAAAAACCATGTGGATGTGGCTCTGGGGAACAGGTTTTAGTGGGCAGGGTGAAGTGGGGTTGATGGTTGGACTGGATGATCTTGGAGATCTCCTCCAACCTTAATCATTTTGTGCTTCTCTGCTGTTGTTGTCCCTTTCCTCTCCCAGTTTTATCCACAAAGTGGGTTTTGGTGTGTAGAAAGCTCCATTTTATCAGGAGAAGATTACCCCACTGCAGGTACCCATCCATGTGCACTCCCACCCCAAAAGAAGACAAACAGGTCTGGTCTTGAGATCACCTCAAAGCAAACATGATATTGGGAGACACATTCAATCGCAGGGATTAGCAGAATCCCAGGAGTCACTCTGGTTTGCACCAATCCCCACAAACCACATACCATTTAGAGGCAGATACTTCTGCCCCAAATGTTTTGTTCTAACAATCTGCTCTGGCTGCACCAAATTACAGGCTAACAGATCTAGCCCAGGGGAACCCAGGATGGGACTTTGCATTTAATTTGAAAGCGATATGCTTCACATTTCATGTCTTAAAATAAGAGCTCCCCGAGGCTCAAACACATAATCTTTGGGACAAAGTTTCAGTGGAGAGAAGGACGTTGTAATTTAAATACACTAGGTTGGTTTTGTACTTTGTTCTTCCCTTTCTTTAATTATAAAGTAAATTAATAATCGTGAGCATCATGTTTGTTTTCAACTGTGGTGTTCCCTGAGGCAGGACACAAAAAACTGGAGACTGTAGGAACTGCATCCCTGAATGGATCTGAAGGGAAGTAATTAATCAAATCTTCTCTATCAGTGCTTGTTTCCCTAAAGTATATATTCTAGAAATGTTCAATACAACTCCTTGGAGATCAACACAAGCCAGTCCTGTCTACCCCATGCAAATGTGACCAGAGTACATTGCACATCAGTGAGATGCATCACAGAGGAACACTGACGGCTGAGGAGAACGGTGCAGATGGGAACGGTCACTTCTGTAACCCCTGCTCTGGCTTAGATCTAAACCGAAGGGACTAAGAATTGCCAGTGGACACAAGGCATCAGCTGCAGCTGAAACAGTCTTAAATTGAAGAATAACCTAAGTGAGATCTGAGGGAATAAACAGCTGTTACTCAACCTGCTGCCATAGTGATTTTCACATCAAAACAAGCCTAAATTTGAAAATGCTTCTCCTGCTTCCATTCGGTTCCACTTTATGTCAGGCTGTTTCTTTTAGTACTTTCATAGCTCTTGCAGGGGTTACTTTCTGAGCTGTTACAAAACAGAGCTCAAGAAACCCCAATTTAAAGCCTGCTCAGCAAACCAATGCAGCTCAGCCTCAATGTGTGTCTTGCTAACATCCTCTAGATTTTAATTGCTACCTCCCATACTCAGTGAAGAAAGCTTAGCTCTTCACCTCTGACTTCCAAACTTTCAAAGGAACAGGCTTCCACAAGCTTTTGAGGGGTTTTTTTTTTGCTTCTTTTTCCCTAATGTCTCCAAGAGGTTGGGTTTTTGCATTGTTTCAAACCCACAGAGTTTATCTAGGTTCATCTGCGCTCTATACACCAAGAAACACTTCCAGACTTGGACATTTCAAGTCTGTCTGCCTCCCCAAGTGCCTTCAGAAGAGCTTTTGCTCTGTTTTAAACATTCCAGTGAGAATTCCTACAAGCACCTTGCCCTTTCCTTTCTGCCTGCAGGAGGATTGCTGCTTTTAGAGCAGGGAGAGAACAATGAAAAATACTCTGTCCTTACATACCCAAGCTTCCCTAATGGAATGATGTACAAGTGAGATGGTATTGCTTTGGGGATGGAAAAGACAGCGTTTCACAAGCAGGTGGCTGAATCACTCAAGCATTAGTTATGCCTGTAACTTTTCCAAGTCCCTTTTGAGCTTTGACAAAAGTTTCAGAGTCAGGTGAGACCAAGCACTGTGCTCTTTAAACTTCAAGCTGCAAAAGAAAGCAGCTCTCCTTCAAAAAGTGTGTGAAGAGCATTTCTTTCAGCTTCACCAAGGCCATGTTTTCTCTGGCCTTACATGCCCCTGGATGGTAAAGGCTATCTCAGGACAGCCTTCTCTAGAAGACAAAGTCTGCCCACCAGTCAGAGACAAAATTAATATGCTAGCAAAATCCTTTGGCCATTAAAGATGCAATTTAGACTCTGATTTTCTTTTGTTAGAAAAAATGATCTAGCATGGACTTTGTCAAAAGAGCTTTGTTAACACTAACACTTGCAAAACAACTATGCTAATATGACATTTTCCAGCCACTCGTTCTGGACTTTTATGCCACTTAGCAATGAACCTCAGCAATTCCCTCCCAACCTCGAGTGTTTGGCCACATGGGTATGTGGGAGGCTACTTTCTAATTACTTCTACTGTGCTAATTTATTGCCATTTATTACTTACACAGAGTACACTTGCACTTTAAACCCAACTAAATGTGCTATCTGCCCAATAGTCTTGTTGACACAATGTTGGTTTAGTAAAAACAGTTGTTACACTGGTAAACTAGAAAGAAAAACATTAGGGGAAAGATAATCTCTACACGTGCACTGTCCCCATGCTCTCATACAAAACATGTCCTGAGCACACAGAGCAGCTTTACCTCTCCCCTCTTAGTCTCACCTTAAAAGACTGAATGAAGCTGAAAACATGAAGCTGTGGGAATTCCTGTGATTAAAGAAATAGCATCTTGCTGTGACGCTGGCATCACATTTGGAAAGTAAATCCTTTCCTAACTAAGATTGTTTAAAAGTCTGAGTTCCACAATTGAAGCATGCAGGTAAGCTGGTACCATACAGCCAACGAGGTTTAGCCACACAGCACTTGATCATCTCTTCTGTGCGGTTACTATGCACAGCCACCACTCACTGTGCTGCATAAAACCACGGTGCATGCCTAGATGTTTATCAAACAGATAAAAATAGCCTTAGCCCCAGGAATATACAAGCTTGATAAGAGAAGTCGATAAAAGGAAGCAATCATTATCCGCATTTTCTAAAGAAAACAGAAATGTTGAAGCTCCGAGGCAGGAAAATGGTTTTGTGCACAGTAAGTCTTTAAAAAAGATGCTGTTTGGGCAGTTCCTGATGAAGGTAATTGTAGTGGAGGGATCCGAACACAGAGCTGCAGACCACAGTTTTCACTGCATGAGCATCCTGCTCACGGCTTTCTCAGTCTCCAGGTTAACAAAATAATAACTAACTAAAAATAAAGCTAGACCGAAATTATCAGCCTTCTACATTATTTTAGCATCAGAGTTTTCAGAGTCCAAGAGCAAAAGCTGCATTTTATACTCACTCCCTGTATGTCCTGAACGCTGGATTCCCGCATTGAGGGTCCGTGGCCAGAGCCCTCCGCAGAGGGGCTGTGTGCACCCAGCACCACTGAAGGGACACCTCTTCCCACCAGCATCCTATCCACCACCCCCAAGCTCTCTGAAGTTGTCAGTTTGGTACGTGATGCACTTGCAATGATCTCCCTTAAAAGGTTGGGGTTGTTTTGGGTTTTTCCATCTTAGCTCCCACACTTTTCCCCCAACAGCTTTTCCTTTGCAATCCATGAGTAACAATATTCTAGCTGAGCTTTCAACACCCCAGTCTGCTCCTTCAGATAGCTGGCCCCACAACTCTGACTACTTGCAACTATTCTAATATACAGATGAAGAGGGAGGCATTTAGAGAGGCTGTCCAAGGACTGAAAGTGCACTGTTTAAAAAGCAAACCATGAAGCTAAACCCAGCCCCCTCTGTATCACTTATCTATTGGATTTCCATAGCAGCTATTGTGATTCCCAGATTTAGTTTTCCATTTCATTTATAAAGCTGGCAGCTTTTTTTGACTCATAACTACCTTTTCCACTCAGACAGCTCTTAAACAATAGCTGCCCCACCAGCTCAGTGAGGAGATGTCAAGCATTTCTATTTCACAGAATCACAGAATAATCCTGGTTGGAAAGGACCCCCTACATCACCCAGCCCAACCATCCCCACACCCACAAATACCTAAATACCTAATCAATGGAAAACACAAACTAACCCCTTCGGTGCTGCCACTCAAGCAGAGCATGAAGCACTGTGTCTACACATTTCTTAAACACCTCCAGGGATGGTGACTCAACCACCTCCCTAAGAAGGCTGTTCCAGTGCCTCACCACTCCATATGTAAACAATTTCTTCCTCAGATCCAATCTTAACCTCCCCTGCCTCAGCTTCAGACCACTGCCCCTACTTCTGTCAGCAGTCACCAAGGAAAAGAGGCCAACACCCATCTCTCTACAACCTCTGCTGAGGTAGTTGTAGATGGCAATGAGAGCCCCCCTGAACCTGCCCAGCTCCCTCAGCTGCTCCTCTCACAACTAGTTCTCTAAACCCCTCCCGAGCTTGGTAGCTCTGCTCTGGACCCATTGCAGAATCTCCATGTCTCTCCTGTAATGAGACCAGAACTGAACACAGAACTCGAGATGCGGGCTCACAAGGACCGAGAACAAGGGCATGAGAACTTCTGTTCTGCTGACCACGCTATTCCTGTCCCAGGCCAGGGTCCTGTTGGCCTTCTTGGCCACCTGGGCACACACATATTCTAAGGAGACAAGCAGAGAACTGCACGGGGATGAGATGTAACTCAAATACATGGCTCCACACCACTCTGCAATGGACAGTTGTCCAGCACACCACCAGAAGAGAAACTGCTGCAGGCTGGTCTTCAGCAGTGAGACAGCCTATAGAGAGATAAGGGAGAGGTCAGCCACTTGTGAGCCAGTGGGGAATATTCAGTGCCATATGGATGCATCATTTTGAAGATGATGTTCTTTAAGGCGACAGTGTTGTAACTTGCTTTTATTCTCTGAAAAGACAAAGCCCTAAAACCTCCAGGCTGTCAGTTTAGGAAGAAAGAAGAAAGTTATTCGGACAATTTCTTCACACCATGTTTTTTATTTGTATTTTAAAGCTTTCCTCCCCAAATCACATCAAAGGCTAATATCACCATCCCTTAAAAAAAAACAGAAACAGGATTCCAGCTGCACCTTAAGTGCATTAGATCTGTGAAGTTATAGCTCAGAAAAGACAAAGCTTTTTCCAAGAGGCATAAAACCCCTTCCCATTGCTGTGGACAATCACTGACGTACACATTTCGTACAGGTAGTGGGTAAGCCAGCTGTGGTACAACCCTCCTGCAGAGCTAGGATGCTTTGCAGGAGTTTAAGGTCTTTATCTAGTGGAGTCCCCTAAGGATAGGTACTAGGACCAGTCCTCTTCAATCTATTCATTAATGACTTGGATGAGGGATTAAGGTGCACTGTCAGCAAGTTTGCTGATGACACAGAGCTGGGTGGTGTCACCGACACCCCAGCAGACTGTGCTGCCATTCAGTGAGACCTGGACAGGCTGGAGAGCTGGACAGAGAGAAATGGAATGAGGTACAACAAGGGTCAATGTAGAGTCTGGCATCTGGGACCAGGATAGGTTGGGGACTGACCTGATGGAAAGCAGTGTAGGAGAAAGGGATCTGACTGTCCTAGTGGACAGCAGGATGACTATGAGCCAGCAATATCCTGGAGGGGACCAGAAGAGGGGTAGTTAGCAGATGGAGAGAGATTCTTTTCCTCCTCTACTCTGCACTAGTGAGACCACGTCTGGAGTA
>VZRI01002031.1:388750-478767 GCA_013397515.1 Upupa epops
TGACTTGGTCTAGGTGATCCTGCTGTGGCAGGGGGATTGGACTAGATGATCTCTCGAGGGCCCTTCCAATCTCTAATGATTCTATGATTTAGGAACATGCACGTGAACACAGAGATGTCAACAGCTCATCTCGTCCAACATCCACTGAACAAACACTTAATAAATTTTGCACCTTGAATCCTGTGTTCAGTTTTGGGCCACTCACTGCAGAAAGGACATTTTGGTGCTGGGCACCAAATAACTGCAACTAATCCTTGAAGAGTCTGAAATGTTAAGTCCTAGAAGAAGCAGCTGATAAAACTAGGGTTGTTCAGCCTGGAATAAAAGAGGAACAGGGGAGACTTTATCGCTGGCTACAACTACCTGAAAACAAGCTGTAGTCAAGTATGAGTTGGTCTCCTGAGTAACAAGGAACTAAAGAGGAAAGGGCCTCAAGTTGCACCAGGAGAGGTTTAGGTTGGGCATTAGGAAAACTTTCAGACGGGTTGGTTGCCCAGGAAAATGGTTGGATTGCTCTTTCTGGAGGTGTTTAAAAGTTGTGTAGCTATATCACCTAGGGACAGGGCTTAGTGGTCGACCTGGCAGTGTTAGATTTATGAGGTGGAGTCAATGATTTCAAGGGTTTTTTCCAACCTAAATGATCCTATGCTAATACAAGTAATGCTCTCAAAAGTTGAACATTTTCTATCTGTATCTTTTTTAGTTGATTAAAAACAACAATAAATGTCAATGTGCAAGTTGTCACAGTGTTTCATATTGCACAGCACAGCCAAATAAAACCATCAGTGTCTTTAACTGGAGGAATTCACTTATTTATGTGGGTTTTCAGTGTTATTAATGTTAGATTAACAGTAGTTGCCTAATTATCATGAAAGGATCACAAGGAAAACAATCTTGTAACAAACCTAACAGCTCACGTTAATAGGAAGACTACTGGAGATAAAACTCTTGTTTAAGGGTTTTGAGTCTGTCTGTCATGTTTATAGACTGGGAAAGGAGTGGGGATGACCTGTGCTGCATCCTTCATTTGATCCTCCAGAAGATCTAGTCCTGCTACCTGGATGTGCAGTATGAGGATTTCCAGCCAAGTGCTTACCCAACATTTGTAGGGTTTAGATGCAGGGCATGAGTTCTTCCAGAGATTTACCTGGTGAGGAGGAAGGACAGTCTGCACCTCCCAACTATTAGTCACTTACTACCAGTCTCACCAGGAATTTAACTCTCTCAGAGCCTTTACACACTTTTTCACCCTCAAACCCTATTCAGCAGCTTTTCATAAATACAGTGGAAGATCCAGTTTAGGAAACCTTCATCCAAAACAAAAGCAGGACTTTGGCAGAGTCTGCTGACATAGTGGTGAGGAGTAAAGGGAGGGATGTGAAGTGTCAGGAGCAAAATCTCCTTTAAAAGGTGGATGCTTGTGCCTGGAAAGCCAAGATAGAAGAGAACCATTCCAAGGGGCTCTCCCGACTGCAGCCAGAGCACCCCCATTTCAATCCAAAACCAAGCATGCTTGAACTACTGTGTTTCAAGCACTTCAGGTTCATTTTCACAAGTAACTACCATGATTGATAGTGACTAATTTGATCATCGGAGATGTTCTGAAGTTAAGGAGCTACCCAACATCTATTACTTTTACTACCGTGTTGGGAAACCAGCGCCTGAAGCTAAGATAATTTTTATCCACTGCAGCCGGAGTTCAGGGGAGGGAGGCTCATTACTACTTGCACTTCTGTCATTCTGGCCTATTTCCAATTTTCAGCTCCTGCTTAGATCCCTTCATTCACCTTGAGTTATTGACAACTGGAGGATAATTACTCTGTCATTGCTTGGGAAAACTCGGGTTTCTGTCTTTCTTTTCAATCGCTTAAGCTGGTATAGAGCAGCAGCACCTTACACCACATTTTGGCACTTTGCTCTTATTAAGGTCTTTCACCTCCTGTTTCTTAGCAGTGAGATACTCAGAAATTCCTTGGCTTCATTCTAAAATAAAAGTTACATCACATTTGAGCTGATGCCTTCCAGCCAGTGTCTGCCAAATACAATTTACTTAAAAAACCCAAACCTATCTAGCTGAGGTTGGATAAGAAACTTGTGTCAAAAGCCGCTTTAGAAATAAACCTTGTACCCTTGCACTTGAAAATAAAGATTCACACAAGGACCAGAGAAAGCCTGACCCCACATGAACAGAAGAGGCATTCAGCTGTATCAATGCACTTATCCTAAAACTTCTGCTAATTAAAACCAAATGACTCCTTACAAATGGAGCAGCAGTTTAGCTGGGTTTGAGTAGGCAGCATGTGACTCTCTGCTTTCAGCTCCTGTAAATGTGACAGACATAACAGACAGACGTTGAGTGAGAAGCCACTGCCTCCACAACGTGCTGAGGGCCAAACTTCGACTTCCTTGGAGTGGCACTGCAATTCATAAAGCGAGTTTGAAGGGGCTGGAGGTTTTTCTCCCTGAACGTACTTCTAGCTGCATTAGAATTGTTCTGATTGCCATCTATTGCTGTCTTCTGATGGAGGAAATCCTCCATGGGGCTTGTTTCAATAGATCCGTTTGGAGCAAGACAAATTAAAAATGCAGATTTTAGACTCAATGGTACAAATTCATCTTAGAATCATACAATAGTTTTGGCTGGAAGAGACCTTCAAGATCAAGTCCAACCTTTCCCTAGCCCTACCATCACCACTGAACCCTGTCCCCCAACGCAATGTCTACCCTTCTCCTAAACACCGCCAAGGATGGTGACTCAATCCCCTCCCTGGGCAGGCTATTCCAGTGCCGGACAACCCTTTCAGGAAAGAAATGACATCCTGACATTCAACCTGAACCTCCTCTGGCGCATCTTCAGTCATTTCCCTTCATCCTATCGCTGTACACTAGGGAGAACAGACCAACCCCTGCCTCTCTACAACCTCTTTTCAGGTAGCTGTAGAGAGTGTGTACCCATTCAAGCCAAGAGCATGCTGTGAGCAACAATATCAAAAACCATGGTGAGAAAGCACTGAATGTGTTTAGAAGTCTGTCAGAGTATTTCCCAGATGCACTAGGTGTTCTTTTTGATACCATGAATTATAAAGAAAAATCAGATGCTAGTCAAAAACCACACAGGCTAGTCAAACATCTGAAAACACATTTGGTCATCTAGTCTGTAGGTGGTTCGAATACCGCAGGAACAGCAAATGCTGATGTAGAACACCTCCCTGATAAGTAGAACACCTGCCTTTTGAGGAAAGGCTGAGGGAGCTGGGTCTCTTGAGCTTGGACAAGAGGAGGCTGAGGGGGGACCTCATTCATGTCTATAAATATGTAAGGGGTGGGTGTCAGTAGGATGGAGCCAGGATCTTCTCAAGGTCAGCTGGTGATAGGACAAGGGGCAATGGGTGCCAGCTAGAACAAAGGAGGTTCCATATCAATATCAGAAGGAACTTCTTCACAGGGAGGGTAATGGAGCATTGGAACAGGCTGCCCAGGGGGGTTGTGGAGTCTCCTTCTCTGGAGACGTTCAAGACCCACTTGGATATGTTCCTGTGTGACTTGGTCTAAGTGATCCTGTTGTGGCAGGGAGATTGGACTAGATGATTTTTCAAGGTCCTTTCCAGTCCCTAACGATTTTATGATTGATCTATTTCAGACAAAGACTGTTCTCAGGTAATTACGTTTCACTAGTTTCCATTCTCTGCATAAATTTCAAGTATTCAGTGCCTCTGAATGCTCAACATTTACTAAAGATATTTGGAAAATAAAGATTCTTGGAAAATAAATCATTAGTGACACAAATAGGAAACACATTCTTGTTCTCCATGGTTTTGAAAAGGAAAAGGGGAGAAAGTCAGTTTTAAGAGAAAACGAGTTGTGAAAATCCTTGATAAAGAAAAAATTAGTTGATTATAAAAATTCCAGTTACTTCATCCTCTAAGAAATCTTTTGGACACCATAACAAGTGGTTTTTTAATCAAACAAACCAACCCCCCTCCAAGCCCACCATTCCACTGCACACACTAATTTGTAAAGCTCTAGGTAATCACTGCTAGTTCCTTCTTACTAAACACTCAGTGTGTTAGATGCAAAGTGCTTTTGTCTTGGCTGCCAGCAAGTAAAAAGCAGTTATTTGTTACCACTAGAAGCCTGACAGAGCTACTTTCAGAGGCTCTTTTCTGTTGATAGAAGCCAATTTGTTTGAAAGAAGGGAAATCTGGACTCCTGAACTTCATTGAGCAAGTTAAGTAGGTAGCTACCTCACTACCTGATTTATTTACAAAATGAGTTCATTAGTCTATCACAAATAATTAGTCTTCTAGGTGACTACAGAAAGGAAATGGAATAGCAAGGGTAAGGATTTAGGCTAGAAGCTTGATAATAAGCTAGAAGTCATTTTGCCTTCACAGGAGTCCAAGAAGCTCACAATTCCAAGCCTCCACCAAAAGGAGAGAATAAAAATCCTGCAGATGACCCCAGAGTGTAACTGTGAGAACAACTCCCACATATCTAACGGGGAATAGATGTGTGTGTGTATATATATATTTATAATGTAAAACACATACATATATGTATAACAGGGAAAAACTCCCACAGCAAGTCTAGCTGCAATCAGGCCAACTGATGTGTGTGGTTTGGGATAGTGGTGAATACGCATGAGTGTATGAGAGAAAGACACTCTTCCAGGAATACCATCTGAATCCCAGGGAAAACAGAAGAGACAGGAGCCTGCAGACTGGAGCAGGTTGCTGGTAATAAAGGTCTGGCAGTGCTGGCCCCTAGGCTTCTTCTTCAGCCTGAGACATGGAGATATCTGAGTACAAGGGGGTTATGCAGACCACAGGCAAGTCACAGCAAGTCAATGTAGAGCATGGATGAAGCAACACATGCCCACACGAGCAGACAGACTCTGGCCCTGCATGAGAAAGGAGAAAACCTGCTGCAACCTGGAAGGCCAGCAAGCAGGGATCTGCTACCCATTACAGCCTGCAGCATCATCCCTGCACATCCACAGCACCATGCCAGTCTTCTCAAGGGCTCCTGTAAATAATTAACTTCTGGATACAGAGAAGAAAATGAAGATGAGCATAAAAGACACCAAAGCTGCAAAGCTTGCTCAGTCTCTTGCACTGTGTCACAGTCATATGCAATAAAGCTGCTGCTGCTGCATAGAGTACACCTCCTCCTCCACAGGGTCTGCTGGGCACTGAGCTCAGTATCTGTCTCCTTGTCACAAGCAAGTTTGCACAGTGTGATTTTCTATCTGCCAGTCCCTCATTCTGGTCACCTCAAAAGAAAAAAGCAAAAAACATCCCGACAACAAAGACCAAACTATAACTGAATAACTGACAACTTCCCAAATCAGATGTGACTGCAACCCAAATCAGGAGGGGAAGAAACAGTAATTTATCCTGGCACACTAATTAATTATCACACAGATTGCTTATTGATTTTCTTGTGTTGACTCTGATACCTTAATGAAGTGCACTCATTTCATGCAAACTTCTCACAGGACAGCAGACAATGGAGGATTACAAGTGGACACTAATGTACAGGTAGGTCAGGTCTCCACTTCTGCAGAGAGGCAGGGCCAGAAGCAAATCCATCCACCCTCAGCATCTCAGCATCATGAGACTCATCTCTAGTTCCACTCATAAAGGCAAAACTTTTCCTTAATGATCCCCCAGTGGAGAAGCAAAGCAGCCCTTGCTAATAAAAAGCAGGCAAATTGCCAAGGTCATCTGAGTCACTTCAGTTTCTTGAAAGCTTCCTACATTGGACAATAGGCTGAGTTCCCAGAGAAGTTATTTAACATGACATTTTCTAATTATAAAATTAATTACTGCCACAGAATAAACAGCAGAGGCATGTCAGGCTGGAGGTAATGATTTGTACAATTAGCCTTCACATCAAATAAACATTTACAGCTATTCTTGAACTGGGAATTTGTTATATTAGGAGGTCCAACTGTTAATGATTCCTGGAATATCCTGCCACTACAACTGTGTGAAAACCATTTACACCTTATTTTTAAAATAATACAAACAGATGTCATTTAAGTTGTTGATTTTCTCTAGCACATTCTACAAAGGTTTTAGTCTACTTTGCTGGGTAACAAACTGGTTTGCAAAGCACCGTCACAGAGAAACTGCTTGTTCCTAAGATGTTCATACAACAGATATGTCCGAGTGATGAAGGAAAACTTTTGTGGGCATCTTCTTGGTTGCTTGTGCACAGGGAAATAGTTACCCTCTCATTTCTAGCTCTTTGCACAGCCAGTACAATTGAAATCATTACAGTGATAACAGCAGCCTCCTAAGATGTTTCTGTTGAGCTAAAGACCTGTCAGAAAGGAAGTACAAACAACCTCTGAAAGGGTGTAGCATATGAAAGGGCCTAATTTTGTGGTGAGAAATAAACACAAGTGAGCCAGCCAAAGCACTTACAAAGTCACAAAGCTACAGTTCAACAAAACATTAATAGAACCTCAAACCAGTACTGGTCTGTCATCATGCCTTCAGAAATGACAGTGCCCCATACCATGCCATATTCCACTCCAGATGCTCTGGATTCCCCTTAGTTACAGGACAGCCAGTGTCTGGCAATGTCTGTCTGAAGGCACAGGCTGAGAGAATCTCTGATGAGCCAAATCCTGAGTAGCTCACAGGAAGGGCTCAAATAATGTCAAAATAAGACCATTTTCAGTTTAACTAGGAGAATTTTTGAACATTAGACAAAAGGTATCCAGTCTTTTCAATAGGTTGTCTGGGCTCTAGTTCTTCTCAGAATTTGCAATCTCCTTTCAGACAACAATGACTGTCTCATCTTGGTTTGTATTTCCCCCTCACATCTGTACATTCACCACGAGGATCCTGCACAGTCTCTATATACTGAAGACAAACCCTGTGCTCAGAGACAACAAGACCAGGGAAGTCTAATGGTGAGTGCACACGATGCAAGTGCAACCATGTAATAGTCAGCTAAATGGCCTTCCTGCTGTGTGAATGCATCATCCTCCATCAAAGTCTTTCTTGTGCAGGAGCAGCAGCTCTGTAAATCTTGTAAAACCAGGCTTTATTGTGAGATTGCTGACAGTTGCTTTGAGAAGTGGAGAAGCACAGCAAGGAGCATTCCAGTGGGAAATAGATCCCCTGTGTGCCCAGAGCAAGAAGCCAGGGTCAAGACTTCAATATCCCACACTCCTGAAAGGACAAGGTAATTCCTGAAATAAATGATTATCAATGACCATGAATAAGATACACAGTCCAAATCTACTAATTTCTGCTCCAGGTTGACCTGCAAGTGTTTTCTTTTTCCAGAAAGGGTTATGAAATCTGGGAAAAATTGAAGAATTTGACCAATGTATAAACATGGTGAAACTTAGGATTTACAATAAGATTGTGGATACATGTGAAAGGCAGCAGGCTTATTCTGTACAAATGAATCCATACAGGCACATGAAACTATTGGAGACATAAAAGTTACCTTGACAACCTCACTGTCTCTAATGTTACACAGCCTGCCATGGGAAGGATGTCTGCCTTCGAACTGCTCACTGAGACAGGCCTGTTGAGGCAGGGTTCCTGTTGAAGGCTCACAGAGCCAAGTAGCACCTGGTGAGGGACTGGAATTTACAGCTCTGTCTCTGACACAGACACAATGGTGTTTGTGATGACAGCAATTTATTTTGTCAACAAACACACATTAGGGAAAGAAACAAATGGTTCTGGGACTAGCACATACAATGAAGTCTGCTTCTTCCTGGACTTCTTTCCTGTAGTTGTTCTCATAGAGTCGTACGGGATCAGAAGGGACCTTGCAAGCATCTAGTCCAATCCCCCTGCCACACCTAGATTACTTAGACCAGGTTGCACAGGAACACATCCAGGTGGGTCTTGGAACATCTCCAGAGAAGGAGATTCCACAATCAGGACTCCTTTGTGTTCCAAAAAGAGCAAGTTTGAATCCAAGCTTTTCAGGTTGCTGGTGCCACTTTTGATTCCCAAAAGGCCAGTAAAGAAGCTGCTTCTTCAGCCTCCTCTGTACTTGTACCTGGTACTCATTTTCATAAAACTGAAATGGCCTGTAGCACCTCCTCTCTCAAACTGGGGCAATGGATCTTAAGTTGTTCTGAACAGAAGACAGAACAGCAAGTGGGTGTGAACACATCAGCATTTCCTTAAGTGTACAGGCTAAAAAGGATGAGATAAATCAAACTGAAAAGACATGAGCTCATGGTATCTCACGTGAAACACCCTAGTGGAGAACACAAACTCTTCAATTCCAAAGTTCTCTGCAACAACCTCCAAACAAGTGAATGCAGGTATGCTCATGCAGACCACAGCAAAGCCCACTGGACACCACTGAAAACCCCTGCGATGAACCAGTGTAAATAGCAAGCAGGTGCCTGTGGAACCTGCAGTGCTCTGCTAAGCTCCTGTGAAGACCTTCCCAGAGCTTAGCTGCTTCCCTGCTGTGAACTTGGGAACAGCACATCAACCCAAATCCATCTCACAGGATCCTCTAGAACATAATTCCATGAAATACTCCAAATTAACCTACAAATCAAACATCCAGATGGGAATAACTAAGAAATCCTGTCTCCTTTTTCTTTTAAACGATTTTGGACGCAATGCCCTCAGATGCAAAGATGCGGTTTCACGGAAGGATATGCTTAGACAGAGGGTCTTGGTACATTTAGTGATGGACACCTTGATCAAACTGGTAGGTCTGCTTGTGAAAACTGCTAAAGATTAGAGTGTGCTTTCCCCGTTCTAGAAGAAAATATAAGTCATTTACTTAAAGGAAAATCAATTTTAGATGTTCCTTTATTACACTTTATGATCTGTGAAGTCCTGTTCTTTTCAAGCTGTCGCATGAATGGTATGTAATTCCTAGACTGGTGATAGATTTTCCTTTAGAAAAGTAGTGAAGGTCTTAACTTTTTAATACAAATTACTCCTTAGGAACCCTTAGCTGCTATTCAAGCAGTTTAATCCAAAGAGTTATATCTCTCATTCAAAACACTTTAAATGACATTAATCAGACCCAGCTATTTTTATTATTAGTGCACAACAATGCTAATCTGGGTCTTTACCCAGAGTATTAAGGGCTTCTTCTCCCTAAAGTGGTATTTAATAATAAAAATTAACATTTTTGCATAATCTCCTTACATTTGCTGCAGCTACTAAAGATGAGCTCCAGCATTTTACTCTCTTTTCTGATCCTCGGCACAGGCATGTACATCCTGAACATGAAACTATAGGAGCCTGTTTTGGTGTGCTTGTTGCGCATGCATCACGCACTACCTGGATATACACAGTGCCTGTGATAAGGGGGCTTCAGCTGTGTCCCAAGCACAAGCCTCAGCAGTTACACAATCCATCCATTTTCATGTCACTTTACATTTGGAAAGACCTGATAAGGCCTCCCAATAGCAGGTCTGGGTCTTTTAAACCATTCTGGTCACCTTACACAGGACCTGGCCTCCATCTGTCATTGTTTAAGCAGATGAGACATTGAATTAATGCAGGTACCTATTTTATCTGTGACCAAAGCCTTACAAGTAGTAAACTTTAAAGAGACACTCAATACAGATTGAAATTCAAGCATATTCAAGAGCCTGCAGGGGCCCAGCCATAAAACCGCTGAATTAGGTTGTGAAATACTTTTATCCATCTTAACTCTGTGTTGTTGCTGAAGTATAACCAGACTCCTACACTATCACCCACTCTAATCAGAACTAGGGCACAGAAATCCAACTCCCTTCCTTGTTTGATTTTGACTAGTCAAAGGTAAGAAGCAGACAATAGAGCTCTTGTGATGTCTACACAAATGATGCTTTTTGTCTGTAAGTTGTTCTCCCCTAACAAAAGGCACCTATGCTGCTTTTCCTTTCTGATCCCTTTTCAGCAGAGCTCAGAGCTGCTCATACCCAAGGCAGCAATGCAGCCACCCATCCCCCTCCAAGCCACAGCTACACACCCAAAGTGACAGAAACACAGAATATCCGTGATTGGAAGAGACCTTTAAGATCACCAAATACAACTTTTGACCCAGCACTAAATCATCTCCCTGAGAACCAGGTCACACGCTCTTTAAATCCCTTCAGGTCTCTCTGCAGCTTTTGCAAACCAGCTGAACCAAAAGACAAACAGATGCCTCACAGACCAGAAAGAGATCTTGGTCTCTGACATACAACCTGGCCTCAAATGAAGAGTTCAATACCTGTACTAAGAAACTATTTAGGAAGCTCCTGGCCACTGTGTTTTTCCATTTGAACAAGTTCATCTCATCACCACAGAGCTGGGTTAAGAGCAGTCTCCTTGCCACAACCCTTTCCACAGGCCCCCACAGCACAGCTGGTGGGGGATTAAGTGGGAGCAGGTTGGGAGCTCTCCTCACTGTCACCAATTCCTCCAGGAAAAAGCAAAGCAAAACAAAAGACCTGTGAGAACCGCATTCCTGTTACACCAGAGACAGAGCTAGAGGACTGCCAGCCAGGGACTGACTGCCATGTGGGGCACCTGAAGGAAATAGGAAATCTACCAGTTCTCCAATGGGGGCAAGCTACGATTCTGGTCCTCAGAATCCCAGGAGCTGATTAACAAGTTTGCAAATTATCTTCCACTTCCTTGAAATACGTTTTTGCCTAGAAACCTTTCTCACTTGGATTTTAAGGGGTTTCCCCCCAATTAATCTCAAACCTTTCTTTCTAGCATTTGCCCAGCTTTAAAATGTGTTTCATTAACACAAAGCATCTCAGAGCTGAAAAAGGAGATTTCCAATCCCTTCATTAACTAGTGACCTTAAAACAATAACTGTACATCAGGTATATGACAGTACAGTTTGCTATGCAGCTACTACAGCATAAGAGCATGGCACTACCACAACATCTAATTCAGGTTTAGAGAAAAAAGCTAAGTCATTTAATCCAAACAGCCAAGAGGTTTCTGTGTCTCAAATATACAGAAGTACTGATTTGCACTGCCCAGTGCCAGGCAGCTACCTTCAGCCTGGAGCTGGCAACTTCATTTGGAGCTGTGTTTTCTCTTCTACAAGCAGGTCAAGCTGGTTAGCTTTTAAAAAAGTGAGGTGAAAGGCCAGGTACACTGCATAACCAGAAGCAGTTTTCTGTGTGTAATTCAGCTTGCATTAGACCAGGATGGATGAAGAGTTTTGTTATTCCCAATTGTCCTTCCTGCTCTGCCTTAGTCCCCTCACTTGCTGAACCTCTGCAAACTGGGTCTGCTATAGTATGCAAGAAACAGATGCTGCCCTACATTACCAAGTCAGGCTGTATAGTGACATGTTGAGAGCTGTAAACGATAACTGCAGTCCTACCTTGCTCCTTAGAAAGTTAAGGTCAACAGTGGTCCAAACCCTGACCAGGCTCTGAAGCCACCTGTCACTTGAGCTTCTCTAGTAAAGTCCTTTCTGCACAGCACTAGTGTCCTGTGCAAGTGGAGCATACCATTTCATCTCACATCAGCAAGCAGGACTGAGGGAGAAAACACCAGCTTTATGAGGAGAAAGCAACCCGTGCTAATAAGATCCAACATTTGAGACACTGACACTTATTTTATCATATTCTTCCCATGTTAATTTTGACTAATATGGTGTGACAGTCTCTAATACGATCAGTCCTTCGTACCCTGCTGGTGACAACTAATGCTAATTCAATACGATTCTTATGTGATAGGATGGGTGGAAGATTGTTGATGAGTAAAAGAGCAAAGTGCCTTCTAGATGACTTTAAAATGATCTGATTAAGGTTTGCTAGTCATTTTCAAATAATCAGATAATGTCTTCTCAAACTGAATCATAGAATTTTAGGGATTGGAAGGGACCTCAAAAGATCATCCAGTCCAGTCCCCCTGCTAGAGCAGGATCTCCTACATCCAGTCGTACAGGAACAGTCCAGGAGGGTTTTAAACATCTCCAGAGAAGGAGACTCCAGAACTTCCCTGGGCAGCCCCTTCCAGTGCTCTGCCACCCTCACTGGGAAGGAGTTTCTTTTCGTCTTTCTGTGGAACCTCCTGTGTTCCAGCTGACACCCATTGCACTTTGTCCTATCATTGGGTGCCACTGAGCAGAGCCTGGCTCCTTCCTTCTGACACCCGCCTTTTCCACATTGATCAATATGAATGGGGTCACTCCTCAGTCTCCTTTTTCATACTGGTACCAGGTTGTTCTTGTCCAGATGCCAGACTCTACACTGCCCTTGTTATATTTCATTGAATTCCTCCCTGCCCAACTCACCAGCCTGTCTGGGTCCTACTGAAGGCAGCACTGTCACTCCTCCCAGCTTTGTGTCATGAGCAAACTTGCTGACACTGCACTCTAATCCCTTGTCCAAGCCATTAATGAATGGAGTGAATATCACTGGTCCCAGTACCCAGATCCTTGTGGGACACCACTAGATCCAGGTCTCCAACTAGACTCTGTTCCATTTGACCACTGCTTCTATCCTGCAGCCAGTTCACAATCCACCTCACTACCTGATCATCCAGACAACACTTCCTCAGTTCTTCAGTTCAGCTGTGCGGATGCTGTGGGAGACTGTCAAATGCTTTATGAAGTCATGATGTGTGGATACATAACACCTCTAGTGTTGGGATAATTTTTCTTGTGCCAAAAAAAATGCATGGAGATCTAATAATAATAACCCTTTGTACAGCAGCTTCATTAACTTGAAATTACTTTCATAGTTTCCAGTCCTTTTCAATCCCCAGATTAGGATCTATCGGAGTAATTTACAGCAAATAAGCTGCCTCTTCTCATTTGCTATTTCAGTGCTTACATGCTTTGAAATACACAGGTTGTTCCTCTTCAGCACAGCTGTCCATCTGGGAACTGTGTTTGATAGGTTCTCCAGCAGGAGCCCCACACCCTGGTTCAGAGCTGCTGCTCTCCAGACACTACTCTCCATCCAGTGAAGCATAAGCTATGTTCTTATTCCTCTCACCTGATTGCTGAACTAGTTTAAAATAAATGAATCCAGTTTACTGTGTTGAATGATCTCTCGTCAATCATTATTTACCACTTTGCCAACATCTAATTCTTATATAAACTTAATCAGAAAATGTTTTACTTTAATGTCACTGAAAAACAAGAGTGGCAGGGTAAGTGCAGACCTCTGCAGAATATCCCAGCTGACTGTTACTCCCCATTAACTTTCAGCCCATTTGGATAAAAGCAAAACATTAGTAATCTTTTCATTGCAAAATCACTTCATGTAGCTTCTGATCTGAAACACAGCCCTCCATTAATCTGAAGAATAGATTTGAATGAACTTTTAGTTTGAACTTTGCAAATTAACCACAGCAAAGGATCCTTCATGTGGGACATCGTGCTGGCAAAGATGTCACGTTACATTCCATTTAGTGAATACACTGAAGCAAGACCTCAGTATTTCTGTGTGGTTTCATCAGAGCAAGATGACTTGTTTGATGGGATATTATTAATCCTGGGAGCTCACAGAGTATCAGACTTATCAGCACAGCCATGCAACACTTCATATTTCTAACACTATCAAAGCCATTATCTGGAATTTCTATCTTACGTAGATTAAAAACACACGATCATAATAGCAATATCTTTCCTATTCTTTTTTATATTCTCAGCCTGAAAAGATGGCAATTACTGACTAGCAATGAGAAGACAGTTACTAAAGTAACAGTGTGGATTACAGAATGCTATTTGATTTTTCTCCCCTGAACACAGCCCTTGCGTCATGAACAGCATCATTGTTTAGCAATCAAGTGGACAACACTTACACGGACTGTAATGAGCTTTGGCTCAAATCCCGTGTTGATCTGCTTTAGCCCACAATAAAATTCAGAAACACAAAGAAGTCTTTGGTCTGTACATGTGACACTAAAGTCAGATTCAAAGCCTCAAGTTCAATTGCTAAAGCCAATGTATGTCTCCGTGCTGTGGGGAGGAGATCTACTCAATGGAATAAACACTGACTGGTTCATTTGCAAAGATACAAGTGCTTTCTGCCATAGATGAAAACAAGTAATGCCTTGATAATACCTTTGAACAATGCCTTGGTAATATATTTATTAGGAAAGCTGAGAATCACAGCCACATATGCAGCAAAAACATAAATCTATCACATTTACTTTGAAATACATAAACCTCTGCCTGACAGCGGAAGATGACCTTTCCCTTTCTCACCAGAACCCACCCCCAGTGCAGACAACATGGTCAGGAGTGTTTTAAGTGGTTGCAGTAATCAGCCAAGTATACTCTGTACATGGTCCTCTGTCTTTACGTGTACCCCTATATGTCATTTTCATTCTAAAATCTGACAGGCCACCACATTCTACCTTGTACTTCCTGCCCGACAGACAGAGACTTCACATTTGTCTCCATGCCTTGGCCTTGCAGCACTCTGTATGTCATTTACAAAGTCTTCCATGAGTTTAACTGATTGTGAGCCATGGTAGGAGCACTTCAGGTGACTGCCTGATCAGGCAGAGGATGGCAGCCAGCAAAACAGAACTGGTAAGAGCACTCAGCAGTGCTATGCAGGCACAGCCCAGCTGTGCTGGATGACAACCAGCTGGGAAACAGAAAGCATAACCACAGTTCCTCTGGCCAGATGATATCTAAACCTACTGTATAGTTCAGAATAGACATATGTGAGGATAGAGGAAAGAGAACAAATCGGTACGGAGAATGAGGTAAGACAGGAAAGAAGCACATCCTGGGGATCTCATGTTTTGAAACCACACATATTTCCCAGTGCCCTGCTACTCGACAGGGGAAGTCTTTAGACACTGAGTTTTCCTAAATTAACCACCCTGCTATTCGACAGAGGAAGTCTTACAGAAACTTTAGATACTGAGTTTTCCTAAATTAACCACAAAAAGACGAGTCACACAGTTCTCCAGGAGATCCTTTCAAAGACAAATCAGGGAATCAGGCAGTCCAGTGCTCTAGTCTTCTGAGTGGTTTTGTTCCATCATGCAAAGTTAATAGCAGGTGTGAACAGGTCTTTTGGGCAAAAAGCCTCTTACCCATAGGCCTGTTTGCCCAGGGCATAGGAAGCCAAGTAAGAAAACTCCCCTGGTGGCCTCAGAAAGTAAAGTAACTTTGAATCCATGTCTTAAGCATAAAAAGCTTATATCAGAAGAGAGCTGAGACTGTCACAGAATCATAGAATCAGTCATTAGGGATCAGAAGGGACCTCGAAAGATCATCTAGTCCAGTCCTCCTAACAATAATAATAGTCACTAGAACTCCAATTCTCAGAATTTCTCAGAAAAGCTTATTTCATCCCGTGACACATCAATTTTATTGAGTTTGTGCCGTTTCACTTAATCATAATGTTAGATTATCAGCCCTAAGTACTGGGGTCACCAAATATTTTCCTTGATATCCTGGGATGAAGGCAGCTCTTTACTGGACATCTGTAGAAATACATGTTCAGCTTCAGAAGACAGTGGTTTTTTCCCCACTTCAGGGGGAAACCTCAGACAGGTTCAAAAAAGAACAGAGTACCGTGGCATGCTAGACATGGATTACACCAGGTCAATCAGCCTGAAACAGGCTGAGGTTGGAAACCTTTGGATTTCAGAACAGGCTGTTGCAGCCTCAAACAAGCACAGCATACACTGAACCTCTGGCTTGAAACCGCTCCTGGGAGCACAAAATAAATGCCCTGGAAATACATAGACATGCTGTGACAATAAAGGTAAGGGCTTCAACCCAGGCAGATCTGAAAACAGTTTGGGGGTAATAATATCTTTATGTTGGCTATTTTTGTCTATTTTAGTGGATGGATGCATTCCAAGCCAAAGGTAGTAAGCAAACTCTGAAGAATTAAGAGGTGGAATTAAGGATCTAATACTTTATGAGCCTGGAAGTGCAAAATCATCCGTAAGGATGGGCAGATTGGCCTTTAGCAGCATTTCTAGGAGGTTGTAATTTGGATGACAAGATCATGTCTTCAGTAAGACTTGTTGAACAAGCTGGAAGATGAGTGACTGAAAGCAAGTGAAAGTAAATCTGATAGCTCAGCAATCATTACATGTTGTTCAGCCAGTCTTACCCTTTTATACTCCACAGGCAGAGAAGGTCAAACTGCACAGGCCTTGAGCCACCCTCTGTCTGGCAACGGCTTCTGGCAGAGTAGGTGTCAAGTCCTCCACATGAGGTTAAGAGGGACTCAGTAGCCCCTAATTCACCCCCCCCCCTTGAAACAATTTTGATGTGCTAGAGCATGCTCAGGTGCACATCAAGGTCCTGGTCAAGGTCCTGTCTCTCTCTTACACAAATGCACTTCAAAACTGTCCAACCCAGGGAGCAGATTTTTGAGGTAAATTAACTGGTATCTGGATGAGATCTCACGGGAGAGGGAGTATGTTTGCATGAAAGCAGGGAAGAGCACTGCTAGTGCTGAAGACAGGTGACCTGTCCAGATGAAGACCTCTTCTGCCTCTTTAAAGGTCTCCTAGGGCCACCTGGCACCTAACACCAGTGGAGTGTGCAAGTGCTATAAGAAGTCCACTCAACATCACTTTCCAAACTCTGTCAGCCCTCAAGCATTTACAGCAGGTGGAGTTCAGAGTTAATAGAATAACATGCAATGACCTTCCTAAAATGTATTTACAAACACTGGTTTCAACCCTGTAGAAGTAGTGTTTTCAGTCATCACCACCAAGATCCTCATCTCAGCCTTTCAAGATAATGAAATATTTATTTCTTAAGCTAATACATTTTGTGTGCAGACTACCAAGAGCTCCTTGTGAATACTGATACTCGAACTATACAAACATAACTTTATTTACAGTAGAAACGTAGATTAATACTGATTTATTTAGACACTTTACCAAAGTGGCAGTTCAGTTTAATCAAATACTGAAGTAATTGGGTTATATTTGATTTTAAACTTGGAAAACCCCATAACTAAGATTTATCAAGGGCTGAATTTAGCAAAGTTATCATCATTAAAAATTGAAATGATGTAGTGGGGCTACGCGGGCTTTGCTGGCACATTGCCGAGCAGCAGACCTTTCAAAAGACTAATTGTCCACGCCTGCGTAATTCCCAACGCGCTCTGCACCGCGTGCCACCGTCTCACAAACGCCAAGTCAAACAGTGCCAAAAGCACCAGGAGGAACACATCCTTCCATTGTTGCCTGGGGGAAACACACTGCTCTTTCATGGTATAAAACAGACGATGCCAGCGAGCATCGTTTCCTCCCTGCTCCTTCCAGTCCCTGTCCCAAAGGCTGGTTCCTCCCTGACAGGGGAATGCAAGGGACAGCCAGATCCCTGCAGTAAAGTGCCTGCAGAGAGCTGCAGGGAAAACTCGTGACTCTGAGCAGCCTGATGAGTTCCTGGTGCGTTTACCAGCTTTAATGGCTGTGGGATATATAACAAGGAGAGAGCTGCTTCAGCTGCCTCCCACCAGAAAAGTTTGCATAGGCCTTTTCTTTAAATACTTTAAGCTCACACATCAATGAGTTAGGCAGCCGCCGCTACCGCTCCTGGTTTAGACTTGCAGGGACCAGCTAGGATCCAGGCAGACCCTCAAGTGCCTTGCCAGTCATAGCAGCAGGGTCCAACACCTCTGTCCATCTCCACAGATGGCCCCAGGAAAGCCAAAGAATGGCAGAGGGCTGTAGTGCCTCTCAGGAGTCACCACTAGCAGTGACATCTCAGAGGCACTGACCACCTCTCTGCTGGGACCCGCATGAGTATGGGGACAGATCAGATCCGCCGCTACCCACAAAGTCTCCCCAAAGGCATTGAACCCTTGAGGGGAATGGCAGCACAGTTCCATCATAGAGGAAAAAATACCATGGATAAAATGGTTCCTATGATTTTAAAGGAAATAATTCTTCTCAACTAACAATACTGCTACTGAAATCTTTATAGTTTTGTCCCTTTGATTTCCGTTTTATAAACCAAAATACTGAGGAAATACCTCAGTGCTAAGACACTGGCTTCACAGCTGTAGATCCTCTTCCCTGTTGCCTTACAGGTACATGACCACAGATATCTCCATCAGAGGTATTTCTGGTATGAGATTCCGTATCTCACTAGCTAGTAGCTGCCCCAAGAAGCATATTTCCCATGTGTGAATTATCAGCCTAGATCCATTATCTTCAATGGGGCCCTGGGCAGCTTCTTGCAGTTGGACACAAGGTCAGGATTTATCCTTAACTTGCACTAGTAATCTGACAATCCCATATGGGACACAAAAGACTCTGTGGTCTACCTCAGCCCTCCCCTTTGCCTCTCCAAGACATGCTCCATGGGTGAGGACTGACCTGTTGGAGAGCAGTGTAGGAGACAGGGACCTACAGTGTAGGAGACAGGGGTTCCTAGCGGACAGCAGGATGACTCTGAGCCAGCACTGTGCTCTTGTGGTCAAGAGGACCAACAGCATCCTGGGGGGGACCAGAAGGGTGGTGGTTAGCAGATCAAGAGAGGTTCTTCTCCCCCTCTACTCTGCGCTAGTGAGACTGCATCAGGAGTATTGTGTCCAGTTCTGGGACCCTCATGCAAGAAGAACACAGAGATGCTGGAGGGTGTTCAGCATAGAGTAACAAAGATGCTGAAATAATCGGAGCACCTCCCTTACGAGGAAAGGCTGAGGGAGCTGAGACCCTCTAGTTCAAAGAAGAGGCTGAGAGGTGACCTTATGAATGTCTCTAAATATGTGAGGGGTGGGTGTCAGGAGGATGGAGCCAGGCTCTTCTCAAGGTCATCTAGAGACAGCACAAGGGGCAATGGGTGCAAGCTGGAACAGAGGAAGTTCCATATCAATATCAGAAGAAACTTCTTCCCAGTGAGGGTAACGGAGCATTGGAACAGGCTGCTGCTGCCATGGGGCATTGTGGAGTCTCCTTCTCTGGAGACATTCCAGACCCACCTGGATGTGTTCCTGTGCAACTTGGTCTAGGTGATCCTGCTGTGGCAGAGGGATTGGACTGGATGATCTTTTGAGGTCCCTTCCGATCCCTAATGATTCTATGACTCTAATTCTCCATCTGTGAACTGTGGGGAACAACGTAGCACAGAGACTACAGAACAATGATGAGGAGCTGCCAAATTTAAATAAACAAAAGCTCTTGCCTGAGAGTCTGATACAGATGCACTCATGTTTAAGTATTTTTAAAATCTTAAGACTGTAGTAATGAGAAAGCAGTGACAGCTGGAGGAAAACCACTACATCTAACTAAACATTCATAATTATCTTCTGGAAGGAAGTATGTCCCATGGAACAAGATTTTTTTCATGTTAGAAATTTAAAAACCTCTTGACAGAGACAACAAAAATAGAAGACATCTAAAAGATATGAATCCTCAGGACAGCTTGTCAAATTGTTCTTCACCAATAAATGCTCAGCTTACTGGGGTTTGTACAGAGAGGTAAGTTCCTACCCCTATAAGAGCTAATTATATTCCATTTCAAGTGATACACTGCCCAAAAATAATTCTTCCCAGGATGTCAACACTTTCCCTAAGTGAAAACCTTTGAAAAACATTAGAAGGGACATGTAGAACTTGGAAAGTGCCTACTGCCTCGGCTGAAGCTGAATATAGCATTTTACAACATCATCTCAAAATTAAAAACTTCCTCCCAATCATCACCTCTAAACAAGAAGCTCTGTTCACACTGCTAGCAAACCTGCCATGGGCATCCAGCTGGCTGCTCACAGCAGTGAGAGCCCAGTGTAGATGATATCAGAAATTCTATGGCAACCTCTTGTACCCATGACGTCTCATTTTTTAGAGACTTTCAAAACCCAGCTGGACACATTTCTGTGTAACCTGCCCTAGGTGGTCCCGCTTTGGGTTGAGGGGTTGGACTAGATGATCTCCAGAGGTCCCTTTCAACCTCCATCATTCTGTGAGTCTGTGTGATTCTTTGAATTGAGCTTTGCAGCATTCAGACACCTTGCAAGAGCTGCTGCAGGTGCCCCCTGCTCTGCCAAGGACCAGGCATGAATGGGACAAAGATTGATGCAGCCTTCTCAATTTCAGAAATAAATAGCTTGAGACTCCCTGAAGTGGGAGCTGGATTCAGAGTACAATATTTAACAGATTTTGACAGCCCTATCCCTCCATTAACCAGGCCAGGGATTTTTTAACACCTTTATGTTTGTTCTTCAGAACACACAGCAGCATACTGTTTGAAATCTGTTGTCTCATAAAGTCATTAAGGTTGGAAAAAGCCACTCAGATCATAAAGTCCACCATCAACCCAACACCACCTTGCCCATGAAACCACTTCCCAAAGCACCATGTCCACATGCTTTTTAACACCTACAGAGATGGTGCCTCTGTCATTTCCATGGGCATCCTGTTCTAATGTTTGACCAGCCTTTCACTGATGATTTTTTTTTCAATTTATCCAATTTACACCTCCCCTGGCACAACTTGAGGCTGTTTCCTCTCATCATCAGTTGCTATCAACTGCCTTCTAGGCTTTGTGTCATGAGGAATGATAAATCATACTATCATAGAATTGTTTCAGCTGGAAGGGACCTTCAAGATCATCAAGTCCAACCTTTTCCTAGCCCTATCACCACCACTAAACTGTATCCCCTAACACAACATCTACCTCTGTCTTAAACACCTGCAGGGATGGTGACTCTACCACCTCCCTGAGCAGGCTGTTCCAATGATTCAGCTGTGTCCATACTGTGAGACCATCGTTCTTCCCATTAGTGGGATAAGCCCAGCAGTAACACAAACTAGGAAATTTCCAGGATAATTTAGAGTCCATCAGCTGCAGAAGTGACAGTCACCACTACTTCCAGTTATATGGGAGAGGCAGACTTGATTCTTGCTAGTTTCACTTGTCTGAACCGTAGAACAAGCTCATTATCCTGAAAGCTGCATTCTGTAGGCAAAGTCAATACCAGAAGAAATGTCGCACAGGTTATAGCTGATCGATCATCACTGTAATCAGCAAATTTTATCCTCTGATTTTAATATTTGTTTTCCAATCACTCTCTACTGTTGAAGTTCTAGATCTAGGACAATAACATAAAGCAAATACTATTTATCATTGTTTAGTGTATGAACTACAGTCTGCATGTTCATGACAGTAAAGCTAATGAGAATTTTGCTTGAGGAGCTACAGAGAAGACTACCAGATTTCTTGGCAGAATTAGGTTTGCCGTACTGAAATTGAATATTATCGAAAAAGCCAGATAAGCCTTGGGGAAGTTGTTTATACTGTGGCCTGAAGTCCATGATTTGTACATATCTTTAACAAAAAGTAACTTTCCTCTTGTAATACAGGCTCCAAACCCTACCTTCTCATGAGCTGTCTATACTAGCTAAGTATATACTGTACTACAAGTATATACATAGCAGTATAGTATATAAGTATACACTATACACTACTATGTACTACATACACTGTATACTAAAGTATATAGTATACATATATATATACTATTTATACATTTATACTATATATAGTATACTATACAATATTATTTATAGTATAGTATATACATAGTATATACTATATAAGTATATGCTATATACTGCAAATTTTATGAACCACTGACACCACAAAATAGATTCCAGATATTCATTCACAGTGAGGGTAACAAAGCATTGGAACAGGCTGCCCAGGGGGGTTGTGGGGTCTCCTTCTCCGGAGAAGCTCAAAACCCCCCTCGGTATGTTCCTATGTAACTTTGTCTAAGTGATCCTGCTCTGGCAGAGGTACTGGACTAGATGATCTTTCGAGGTCCCTTCTGATCCCTAATGATTCCATGATTCTATGATGAGAGCAGACAAACATGCAAAATACTTGCGTGACGTGCTCAAGTGAACCTGTCCATTAGCTGAAGCCAAAAGTTTAATATTATTGAAGGAGATTTTAACCTCTTTTTAAAGTTGTAATGAATTCTTTAAATATTTATTTTACTTTACAGTTCAGGGAAGCCACCTCACACTGGCCTGTTCCACAGGCTAAATGAGCAAACTTCAATTAATATTGGGAAAATGCTTAAAACTACACAGGAAAGGATGGCTTCTTTTTCTACAATATTTTGGTAAATTAACCTAATTTTCACACAAATTTCTTCTCTTATTCTCCTGGCAAAGCCAGCCCAAAGCTGCAATACAACTCTGAGATGCCCTGTTTGCCTTAATGATTTCTCTTGATAACACTATCTTGTAGTTTATCCAAAAGCACTGGTCTCCCACCTGACTCCAACCAAGAGAGATCACTCCCCAACCAACCCCATATCTTTTGCACCGTATTACTCTAAGGAAGCAAGGGTTTGCACTGTATTACCCTATTGAAGGCATAAGTGGCAAGTTAGGGCTTTGCACACTCCCTCAGCATCAAGATGAAATTCAGTACAGGTGATTAGCCTGAGAGTTCACATTTCAGACATAGCATTGACCTCAGCAATGCTCATCTCCCCATAGGAACCCTCAGACATGAATGTGACAACTAAAAAGAAGAAGAAAGAAGACTTTTGAAAATAATGTCTCATCTTGTACACATGAATGGATTTCAGGAGCTTTGAAAGAGTCTAACTATTAAAAATCAGTTCTAACCACTTCAAATGATCCACCATAATGCATTTCATAAAAGCCTTTCAAGACCACTTTAAAGTTCCTCCTCACGCATTGTTGTAGCACATTGCTTTGAGAGCACTAGCAGCTCAGTAGGTTGATTTTTCACGTAAGGTCAAAAACTTTCTATGACCAGCAATAGAAGTGGTTCAAAAGCAAGTAAAATATTGTTCTTTGAAAGTAGTTATCAACGGTGCCCTTCCTAGACAAGTTGCACGTACTCAGTGTGTTCTGTAGTAGTCTTGTTTTGGAGTCAGTTTTATTCCTCAATTCATTTCTACACATGTTCGTCCAGAAGACAAAAACCAAAACCAAACAGACAACTTGGCATAAGTGCCCCCAACCATCCCTGCATAGCAGAGGACAATCCAGCCCTACAGCCATGAGGGCATGAGCCATGTGTAAGTTTTCCCACACCACACCACCATGCTCACTCCTCCCAGCTACAGTTATCAGTCCCCAGCTCCTTCTTTTACCCCTCTAGCACTGTCAGCAGCCAGACTTCGACTTCAAGTGGATGAACCAACTCCACAGCTCACATCTGAATCTATGCAACTCTGACAGACACAACACAGGAGTTCATAGTCCAGGTTACAGACCAGGAGCCCTTTCAGACCCAGTGTGCACCTTTGGATAAATGACTGTCTCTCCACATGTTTCTCCCAACATTTCTCCTCTCCATGAGACACTGAGCCCCGACGACCCACTGTGGAACAGTGCAGCACATTAACTTAGAGTGTAATAGCACAATGTATTAACTTTTGAGTATGAAAAGGGAAGTGTAAGATCCCTGCAAATCACTCCTTTTCCCTTGGAAGCGTGAAATTACTGGAAGATGAAATCCTTTGCTGAAAAATCTCCGCACTCTGTTTGCTTTAACGATTCAATCTTTTGACCACCTTATGGTCCCCCAAATAAAATAAAAATCAATAGGCTAAAACTAAGTGCTGTGAATGTTCTGTGCAAAGTTCTAGAGTTATTTTAACTGTGACAGAGTTGGAAACCCATCCTTAAAAAAGGGGGGTGATTGAAAAAGATCTGACAGCACATCAATGCTAATGACACAAAGAACTGCTCTAATCAACAAACCATGAGGATCATGGACAGGTATGGTATTGTATTGGCAGATGTGGTTGTGATTGCATATATGGTATGGTATTGACAGATACTTTCCCTTCATTTTATCCATTTTCTGCTCAAACAGATTCTGAATCATAGCATCATCGAATCCTCACAACTGGAAAGGACTTTCAGGATCACCAAGTCCGGCTTTCATCCCAACATCTCCCCATCCCCTAGACTAGGGTCTCAAGTGCTCTATCTACTCATTTTTTAAAAACCTCCATGGATGGTGACTCCACCACTTCCCTAGGAAGCCCATTCCAGGGCCCACCCACTTTCTCAGTAAAGAGCTTCTTCCTAAGATCCAATCTAAACCTTCCCTGAAGCAGCTTGAGGCCATTTCCCTTTGTTCTATTGTTAGTAATTTGGAAGAAGAGACCAGCATCAGTGTCATGATACATGAAGCAGGGTTCTTATTGAAAAACCTTGACAGCCCTAAAATATGACATCCAGCTCTGGTACTAAACAGCAAGACAATGTATTGTTTAATTCTTTGAAGTGGCAATCTGAACTCTGCTAGCACACACAGCAAGTCCTCACATTTGATGACATTCAATATGCACAAAACCTGTCAAATTATGGCAGGGATTTCAAAAGCATTCAGTGTTCCCTAGAACCAGTCTTCGGCAACACTGGGACCACCAATACTGACCAGTCACTTCAAATCTAAAGGGTAGTAAAGTCTGAAGGAGGCTGAGGCTTGCCTCTTTCCTTCCCTACGTTGAAAATCTTCTCCCATGCTAAAAATCTTATCCCTGCTTTCAGAAACTATTTTCACCAACCAAACAATGCAGTGACCCCATAGAGCTGCACTCAGTCACAACCAGCTTGTTTACAGTTCTACAAAATCTGCTGCAGATGCTTTGCACTGCACCTGAGAATCTCCCAGCACTTCCCAGACAGCACTGCAGACTGTAACTTTTGTACCCTTTGTTTTGCTCCAGTTCCCTCAGGCATCTATCACCAGGACATTTAAGCATCCAAGCGTTGCAGAAAACACTCAGCAAGTCATAAAAGGGAAAACTGAGGTAAGAAATTTGTGTCTGAGATGTCCTAACAAGGACTAACGATGGAAGTCCACAAGGTTATCCTGTACGTGCCACACACCGTGTGTCATGGTGCTGCCACACAGGGAACCTGCCAGTACTTCTCTTAGTCCTGGCAAGACTGTGACATCCAAAGCTGACCTGTGATGTTTAAAACCCTCCTGGATGTGATTCTGTGCCACCTGCTATAGATGAAGTGGCTTTAGCAGGGGTTTTAGGCTTGATAACCTCCAGAGGTCCCTCTCGATCCCTTCCATCCTAGGATCTGTGTGGCTTTAAGGCAGGACCTCTTGCTTCTAAAAGTCACCCCATTTTCCCCGTTTTATGACATAAAACTGACTTTGCAGTCTACAGTGCTGGGTCAGACAAATCTGGTGTCTATGCTGCTGCAGTGGCCCAGAAATAGCTACCTCCAGACCCACTGAGAGGGTCTGGAGCTGCACCCAGTGACATGGTCGTGCACTTCCTGTGTCCCACTGGCTTGGGTTGGCCTTTCTCTGTTGCTTAATGCTGCTAAATAGAGAGATCAAGAGTTCATATAAAGAGTTTTTAGAGTAACACAATGATGTAGTCGTGAGCACCTTGCCTACCCCTGCTGTGAACTCTCATTCGAGTTTACAGATTCAGACAGCCCTTCCTTTGAGCTGTGCTTCACCAGCCCATTCTCTTTTGGTATCAACCACAGAAAAAAAAAAACCAACAGAAAAAGTCTGTTAAAATATCTTGTTTGGCAGGCAACAGGACACACAACCTACCAGAAAGGAGAGAGACTAAATGAAGAAAGTCAGAACATAGAAAACTTTAGAGCTAGTGCTTGGAAACACCAACCAGCCCCAAAGTGCACCTTAATAAATTCCATACAGCAGCGGGGAACAGCAGCAAGGAACAGCACATCCAGTCTTGTAAAATTTGCACCAGGGAGAGATTGCTCTGATGAGAGGAGGAAACCCTCAGGAGCAAGAAAAGTCAATCTATGCGTCTGCAGTAGCTGCAGACCGACACTGTTTCTCAGGACAGGGAATACGGAAAAGGTGCTTTGTACAGAGTTCCTGCAACTCAGTGTAGCATGGGACCAGACTACCAGCTGACCATCAGAACAAGAGCTTTTTTAACTCCCACCCCTGCAAACCCAGTTCCAGCATATACCTACACCAGGAATGAGACTTTGCAGCCTGCATTCGCTAAGTGACACTCTCGAACGGGAGTAGCAACAAGACTCTCCCAGTGTCAATACCACTACAGATTTTAAATACACAACAGTGGGTTTTGATTTTCAAGCTCCTAATACTGATTCTGAGCTCCTCATACTCTTCAGGCATAGACTGCAACACACACATTCTATGAAAATGTATCATCCCTCACAGGTCTTTGTCTGAGCTGCCTATGTTGAACCCCATCATGTTGGAAAATACAGATCAAAACGGTGCCAACCATCCCCAGCATTCCTGGGGCAGGTAAGACCCTGTGCCTTGGGCCACATGGCAGGATGGGGCCATAGCTGGATGCTGAGATTCGGTGAATGGCAGGACCAGAGAAACCTGCCTCCTGCAAAGGATCCTTGGTCACCATAACCCACAGAGCCATGACCTCTGGGAGACAGATGTGCCTTCTCCACAACATCTGGGCAGCATCTTCTAGAGCCACGCTGGCACAGGATAGACAAGTCAGACCATGAAGCTGCTCCACAGCAACTCACAAGCAAAAAGTCCTCAACAGATGGTTGAATTATACCTAGAGTTCATTTCTCCATGAGCGAGTGAGTGCCAGAACCTGGACCAGCACACCTCTCACCAGCACTGCCACAGACAGGGACCACTGTTGGCTTTGCTCCCTTGTTGTGCAGGGAAACATTTGGCTGCTAGACCTAAATCAAATGGTTTTATTTAAATGGAGAAGAAGGGGAGAGTGGTTTGTAAGAGGAGCATGCAGTTAAAACACTCAGAAAAAATAGTTATTAAAAGCATCTAGGAAATTATTCACATTTATTGACTACTTTGATCATTTAGACTTTGGTCAGCCTTGTGAACATGCACTTGATTTTAACACCACCAGTAGTTTTAAAAGCATTGTTTCCTAAATGGCAAAGAATAAATAAAAACCTTGGAATGAAAAGCTTGTAAATTAAACGTACAACCATCTAACCCCTCAGTAAATGTATATAATTTATTATAATAGCATTGAAGTAGCATTTCCTTCACTCAAGTTGGTACTTACAAATGTAGACGGGTATAAAGCTTTCATTATCTAAATGATACGCTAACACTTTTTGAATTTCACAAATTATAAGTTAGCAGCAGCTTCTATTGTACTGCAACTCATTTTAGCATGAAATCACCTTGTATAGAAAACAGTAGTGGGATTTCAATTATTTCTGGGAAACATTATGTATTTCCTAAAGTATGATTAAGTTTAATTTGATGCATTAAAAATAATCAATATTTAATTTTTGCCTAGCACTTCACGAGTGCTCTTCCTGGGGGTTTCCCAAAGAATTTTCATTAGCTAAAGAGGCAATTCTGCTCTGAGAACGTTAGTCATTAGAGTGGTTTAAGTGGTAAAAAAACATCTACATTTGTACTGATCTTAATAGTTATTTCTGTCAAACAGATGGTCCATTGTTCATCTCTATCAATTAAGTAGTCAGGGAATTGTAATGTACATGCTACTACTAATTGTACAGTACTAGTAACCTCTGTACAGTAATGAGTAGGTTGAAGCTTCTTTCAGATCTTAAGAGTTTCAGTTCTTAATAGTTGCATCTAGCAGCCACAGCACAGCTTTATATTACAAGACAGACCACGGCGGATGGAGAGGCAAAGTGACAACAGTCAGCCCTGCAAGGCAGGGGGTTTGTGTTTGCTGAGCTCTGAAAAGGACCCTGGCCAGTATGTCACTTCAGCTGTAGTTTGGATTTTCTGGTTCCCACACCTTGTTTCTTTGCTCCTTCATGGCGGCAGAGAGGGCACATGACCACACATGTCTTCTTAGAGATGCTAACTGACCACCGTTTTGTCTTCTTGTGACAAAGAAAGAAAAACAGTTTGTTGGACATCAAGACCTCATTGAAAATAGTGTCGAGACTGTCCTTTCAACATCTAATATTTGTAAACCAGAAATCAGAAAGCAGGTTGTAGAGAGGTGGGGGTTGATCTCTTCTCACAAGTAACAGGACATGCGAAAATGTCCTCAAGTTGCACCAGGGGAAGTGTAGTTGGGCATTAGGAAAAACTTCTTTATGGAAAGGGACATCAGGCCTTGGAACAGGCTGCCAAGGGACAGGGTTGAATAAACGTCCCTGGACATGTTTAAAAGTCATGGAGATCTGGAGCCTGGGGATGTGGTCTAGCAGTGGGGCTTCGGACAGATAGGTTTATGGTTAGAATTTGAAGGTCTTTTCCAACATAAATTATTCCACAACCAGAAGAAAAAGCAGTTAAAAAGAGCTCCTGAGAAGACTGGGGAAACAACAGAAGAATCAAGAGAGGCTAAAAGCAGCAAGTTGCACAGTGCAATAACTCTCTGGTCATCCACCACCACTGGGCTGCTGCTGGTGAAACTCTGTGCAGTCTGTTTGCAATGCGCCTGAGCAGCAGCACCAGGTTTAAAAACGTGAGGCAACTTTCAGACACTTACATTTGCAATTCATGACTTCTTTTCACAAGGCTTGGCAGCTTTTTCAAAGAGGTTTAAAAACCAGATGGGGAAAATAAGATTGCTAAAATCATTTGGCAGTTTAATAAAGGGGTGCTCTATGTTCCTAGGATAGATTTTCAACAACAGAGCTCAACAAACACATGAGAAAATGCTTTTCGGGCAAGCGGGAAAAGCTTTGAAAATTTAGCATCGTAGGAGAACGAAATACAACGTTCTGTTTATACCATTCGTGTTTTCTTTAAAGTATTTTTATCTATCTTCATGTAAACATCTTTTGAGAACTTTAAATCCTTATTTTATTTTTATTTTTTGGGGGGAAAGGATCAATCTCAATTGCTTCTGATTTCACTTGAGTCCTGCTTACGTTGTCGTGTCACATGCCTAGAAGAGGAGATGCCATAATATACATCAAGAATTGTACAAATAAGCATAATGTGAAAAACACAAATTACTATTAATATAATGTTAATTTAGAACCCAGGATGTGTAAAATCAAGAACAGGAAAACAATCTCAGACAGCAATTTCAAACATCTACTTGGCCAAGCCACCAGATACCATGAATTCAAGTACCACGGATGCAACCAACTATGTCACAGTATCACAGTAATGATGAGGCTGGAAAAGACCTTGAAGATCATCCAATCCAACCTAAAACCAACCAAGTAAACCTAAATATCTGACACCTAGCTCATGCCACTCAGAACTTCATCCAGCCTAACCTTGAACACCTCCAGGGATGGTGACCCAACCACCTCCATGGGCAGCCCCTTCCAAAATCTGAAATCTGAAGTCTGACAAGCCATGCTGCACGTCTCTGCCTTTATTCTCTGCCTTTATTTGCCATCTTATTTTACCTTCTCTAGATGTTGTTCCGGAAACATCAAACACATTCTACAGCATAAACCAGATCATAATGTTAAGACATCTGGCAAAGAGCCCATATGGTTCCTGAGGGGTAGTTAAACTCCTGCCATAGGCACCATTTGGGCTCTGCTCCTCTTAGGAAGGAGCCAACTGCATGTGAGAAGGCACTCAAGCCCACCATTAAGAAGGGTGCAGGAGCTGCTGGCTCCCCTCTCACTGCCAGCAGTGATGCTGAGCACCCACCGTAAGCAGAGCTGCTTTCCAGTGCCCTTGCAGCAGCTCCTTTGAGCAGCTCTCAGCCAGACACAGCGACTCTAGAAAAGGCAGAATATTATTACAGGTGGTACCTAGGACAAAAAACAACAGCACCTGTGAAAAATGAAAGCAAACCACAGCCAAACACACACCCAAACTACAAAGACGGTCTCCCAGTCAGAAGTGAAGCTTCTGTTATCTGCTTTAGGTACAACCGGAACAGAAGTCACACTCAAAAATGCAGCACATGATACAATTGATCCTGATTGGCAAAATAAAGGGCTGACCCCACAGTGGGTATAAAACTGGCAGTGTCACTACCACCTCTGTGGCCCCATCTGCTCCCCCAGAACTGACAGGAAAGCATGAAAGCAAACACAGACACACAGGAGACAAGAGAGGAGTGAAATCCACATATGGCTGGGGGAGAGCTGTGGTGACTCCAGCAGAGAGCTGCCTTGCTTTGAATTTCATGGGCAAGGTCTAAACACTTGGTCATTAGCGAGCGATCTGAGGTGGTATCGCTGGCTGGAGGTACTGTGCGTGCCAATTAAATATTCTAAGTTTATATCAAGATTATTGTCACCTATTTAATGGCTCGTTGCTTTTAGAAGCCAGACCAATTTTCTTTCCTTTCCATCGAGTTAGCTACAGTAATGACTAACCATAAAAATTAGATAACATGCTGAAATGTGATTTAAAAACATCTGTGCCTTCAATATCTCTACTTTTAAGTGAGAGATGAGTTAATATCCCCCTGCAAAAAGTTTTACCCCACATCATCCTCTTTGGCATATATGTGTCCAGAGACAGAGCAAAATGAATTAAATTACACTGAGCATAATTTAAAAGACAATAATAAAATCCTAGAAACTCAGCCATTTCTTCTGTGGTCCTTTGAAGCACCATGTCAGTACAGAATCAAAGAGCCCTCTGTTTGCTCTATCTGAACAGCTGAAGAGATGGTTCCCAGAGAAAGGCTCCAGCCTTCTCTGGAACCATTTCTGAAAGATATCTCAGAAACATGTGAGCTCCAAATCATCCCTGTGCCTGTCTCCAAAGCCCTGCTTCAGAACAGGCCAAAAACGACTGAATGGTAACATTTTCCATCAGAGGAACAAATGCTCAACATCTGATTTTTGTAGCATCGGAACCACGTTCTCATTTTTGTTTAGAAAGAGTGGAAAATATCTGGGAAGTGCAAACAAAGCACAGCTTCTCTATTTATCTAGCAGGATGTTTCGATGTTTTATTTGAAATAGACATTATTCAATTCACCAGGCAGCTACATGAAATACTGGCAAAAAAAAAAAATTAATGAGGTACAACAAGGATAATAGTAGAGTCCTGCAGCTGGGCAAGAACAACCCCAGGGACCAGGATACGTTGGGGACTGACCTGTTGGAGAGCAGTATAGAGAAAGGGACCTGGGGGTCCTAGTGGACAGCAGGATGACTCTGAGCCAGCAATGTGCTCTTGTGGCCAAGAGGGCCAACAGCATCCTGGGATGCATCAGAAGAGGGGTGGACAGCAGATGGAGGGAGGTTCTTCTCCCTCTTTACTCTGTGCTAGTGAGACCACATCAGGATTATTGTGTCCAATTCTGAGCCACTCAGTTCGAGGACACAGAGCTGCTGGAGGGTGTCCAGCGTAGAGCGACAAAGATGATGAAAGAATCAGAGCACCTCCCTTATGAGGAAAGGCTGAGGGAGCTGCGTCCCTTTAGTTCAGAGAAGAAGAGGCTGAGGGGTGACCTCATTCATGTCTCTAAATATGTGAGGGGTGGGTATGAGGAAGATGGAGCCAGGCTCTTCTTAAGGTCATCTAGAGACAGCACAAGGGGCAATGGGTGCAAGCTGGAACAGAGGAGGTTCCATTTAAATATCAGANAAAGAAAACTGAGACAATTAAACATCAGAAGAACACAGTAGAAATTTATTCCAATTAAATACTCTAACACAGAAAAAAAATAGGTCTTATTTAAAATTGTTACTGGCTTTTAATCTCATGCAGGGTACAAAAGGTGTGGAAAATGTTAAAATTCTTTTTCCCCATTATAGGGAAAAAATGTATTTTCAAACCAGGTTAGCAAATTTCTCCTCCTTGATTCCCATTTTCTCTTGATCTTGCTCATTTCTTCTACCTGCCTTATGGAATCATCGTATCCAAGTATTTGATTTAAGAGTAACATGGGGTTTGTGAACCTTGTCGAGGCATCTTGCCCCTATTTCTTCACAGCATTATCTATCATCAATTTGTCCCAGTAGAGTTGTACAAGGTCACATCTGCAGCAAAGGTTCACTTCAGATTTTCAGTTACATGTCCAGCCAGTGTGGAAACCCCACCAAAATTCAGTTGTAGCTGGCCAGGAGGGAGATCACCAGCATTTCTGAGGGGCTGAAACCACTATTCTGTGGTTTCATTCCCTTTCTTTTGAAATACAGCAAAACTTTCTCTTGGGAGAAGTGCAGAGAGCACTGTGTGTAACATCTCACCTAGGAAATAGGTCCATTCTGGTGGATGCTAGACACTCAATACCAGGAGGACATCAGCACTTGACTCTCCACCTTTGTGCATACAGTTATCCTACATTATTGCTTCCGCTCTGTGAGAATCTCAGTGTTCATCCCTTAAAAACAAGCATATCTTTGTTCTTGGCTACTTTTGGAACATCCTTGTACAGATCCACCACTCTTTTTCTTTGACTCCCAGCATTTTTATTGCTAGGTAACAGGGATGACCTTTGGGAATATGTCCAAATATCTTTGAGCACTTTTCCACCTCCCACCCGGGTCCTCTGTGGCAAGAGATCATTTGAGTTCATGTCCTTACTTTCACAACTTCATCTGTCTCACAAAAATTTATTTGCAAAATTTCATTTTAGGGGCAACTGATAGAGTCAAATGATTATTCAGAAATGCTCAGTGAGTGTCCTTTGCTTTGCTGCGTCTCCTCTCAGCACTCCAGGGCTTCCAATTACTAGACACAACTTCTCTGAAACAGTGAGAGTAGCTTGCAGACCATCATCAGTTCAGAGCCCTGAATGTTCACATCCTGCAGCTGTGACCGAAATCCCCTGACAACACAAACCCTTCACAACCTGCACGTGGCCCATCACAGACTTGCTCAAAACTCATTTACAAACGAGCTACAGGCCAACAGCTAATTATTAATAATAATTTGGCAAATGTTCTTGAATGAAACTTAGAAGAACACAGCTTTGGACTGTCAGGCGTTTCGCAGACAGCCCAACTAAATCCATTTGATAAATGACTAATTATCCTAAGCTGCATTACAACTTCATCTTGACCGTGATTATTACTGATTAAGTACTACTCTACACTCCAATTCAGTACCATCACTGTGATTCAGAAGAGGAGCAGAGTGCCCATTGCTCATGGCAGCATTAGCACACACTCCAGCCATAGCAACCAAACTGGTTTCTAATGTGACAGGTACAGGTTTTCAAGCAACTGAGATGATTACTGTCACAAAATTGTGCAATGATAGTCACAAGGCCGAATTCTTTTTGAGGCTTTCTCAGCCCCTCTTCAGTGCTGCCTCATCTACAGCAGTGAGCCAGTTCCGACCCCATGGTTATGTTCTCCATACACACACCCCAGTTCTGTTCCCAGGCTCATGCTTGAAAACATTTGGATCCTTTCTTAACCCTTCCTTTATCCTTCCTGCTGTGACTGGTATGTTCTAGCTACTGGAACTAATCTTACTTTTAAAGCACTGGAGCTCCTGGCAGGGTAACCTATGACTTGCAATCTCTGAAATATCTGGAAGGCCAAGATCTGGGAACTCCATAGAAGTAAGGCACCTTACTGCAGACCAAAAGAGCAGACGTGACTGCAAACAAGCATTTATAAAATAAAAAACCAAAACAATAGCAAAGTTCACAGCAAATAATAGCAGAAGACATATATGTAAACGGCAAGTGTCAGGAGGAAGGAGCCAGGCTCTGCTCAGTGATGTTCAATGGTAGGACAAAGGGCAAATGGTGTCAGCTGGAACAGAGGAGGTTCCACATAAATTTGAGAAGAAACTTCTTCCCAGTGAGGGTGACAGGGCACTGGAACAGGCTGCCCAGGGGTGTTGTGGCATCTCCTTCTCTGGAGATATTTAAACCATGCTTGGACATGTTCCTGTGTGACTTGATCTAAGGGATCCTGCTCTAGCAGGGGGATTGGACCTTTCGAAGTCCCTTCCAATCCTCAACATTCTGTGATTCTGAGGAGACACGAACGCCTGCACAAATGCCCATGCTACATGCTGACCAAGGCCTGCATTCAGATCATGAGTATGAATCATAGAATCATTAGTGATCCTTGGAGAACTCCAGTAGATACAGGTCTCCAACTAGGCTCTGTCCCACTGACTACTACTCCCTGGCTTCTATCCTACAGCCAGTTCACAATCCACCTCACTACCCAATCATCCAGTCCACACTGCCTCAGTTTGGCTGCGAGGATGCTCTGTGAGACTGTCAAATGCCTTAACTGAAGTCAAGATAGACCACATCCACTGCTCTGCCATCATCTACCTACCTGGTTATGCCCTCGCAAAAGGTTGATCAAAACCGACAAAGGACACAGAACCACAGAATGCTTGAGACTGGAAAAGACCTCAAGAGGTCATCTGATCCAAACCTCCTGCTTAAGCAGGAACACCAAGAGCAGTTTGAACCTTCAGGTATTTCTATAAAATGATCTAATCAGCCCAGGACCCATTCACCTCCTTTGTGGCAAGGGCTCATTAGCAGGCTCACAGTCAGTTTGGTATCCTCCAGGACATCCATGTTCTTTTCTGCAAAGCTGCGTTCCATCTGGGCAGCAAAAAGTGATGGACTGTTAAAGCTGAGCTCAAGGCTTTCACAGATGGAGGGCTCCATGTTCAGCACGCTGCAAACGAGCACTTAATTCAAAAGCAAGTATTTCATTTTGCTCATAGGCCCTGACCTAGATGGTCTAGATAAGAATGGTCCAAGTTCACTGAATCATTGCCACTTCAGTAAGACTTGTAATCATCTCTTCATCAGCCACTGTTTGCCTGCCTTTAAAATGTATATGTGGCCGAAATACTTGTTGATGCTGAAGAACAAATCCACCTACTGTATTGGTTGAACACTGGTGTTTCATTACATATTGTACATCATGTAGATAAAATTAAATCCTCTGTGAACAAACTTCTTTGCAAACGTGAAATCAAAGCAAACAGCATTATGTTGAACCACAGCTGATAGCGCAACATTAATTTCATTGCAAGGAAGAGGTTCGATTCTGGGTATTTGATTTTCTCTGAATAATAGATAGTACCTATTTACCAGTCCTAGGAGTAAATCATTTTTCCAATTCTCTACTGCACATAATAGTACAATCTTGCTCTATTATTAAAAAGAGGGTCAGTATTTCAGTAGCGCTGTTGTTATCAATAAGGTTACTCAGCAGGCACGAAGCATAAGCTGAACATCCTGTGACTCTGAAATGTTAAAACATATCATTCCAATCATTTTTCGGCTCCTCGCTAAGTACCACTGCAACTCAGATTGCAGTGTCAGCTGCCGAGATAAGGATTATATAACTCAGGGAAAAAAATAGCCTGAACATCTAACTGCAAGTCAGCACGAAAATAAATGACTGAAACACGGAAGAATTCCAGTTCTGAGGCTGGCACTGCAGGTCATGTCTGGGTCCGTTTCTGTGTCAAAAACACATGTTTACCACCAAATGAAAAAAGATCTTTGCATTAGCTTCTGCAAAGAACAGATATAGTTCACTGAAATATTCAGCTCCCAGACTACGATGTCATCCAAGAAATAGTAGGAATATTATCAGCAGAGAATAGAGTTTTGGTAGCTCAGAGCAAAATTATAGTGCTTACACTTTGTCCAAGAAAACACTATAGAAAGGAAAGTCATCAAGGGGCAGACAACACAGGTAATGAAAATGGGAAACCCTGCCACATGAAGTTTTCAAGAATGGAGATATATTTGCTTTAAGAAGAAATGGTTCACAAATGGCATGAGCCATACTCAAGCCTCAGTACAAAACAGAACGTGGTTGTTCCTCTGTCATAAAATACTACATGTTGTCTCCTTCTCTGGAGACTTTCAAGACCCGCCTGGATATGTTCCTTTGTGACTTGGTCTAGGTGATCCTGCTGTGGCACGGGGGTTGGATTAGATGATCTTTCGAGGTCCTTGTCTGTTTTCAAATCCATATGAAGTAAATTTTAGAATGAAACGGGAAACTGCTAAAAAAGCCCCAAACCTTTATGACCGTCCTGTGAAGCTGGTTATCAGTGCTGCAGAAAGCTCCAGAACAAAACTGGTTTAGCACACCAGATTTGTCTCTCATGAGCTACACCATTAACCAATGTTCTTGCCTATCAAAGTATCACTGGCATTCCTGTGTTTTCAGAACTGGAGGTTCTACTGAACAAACTGTATCTATAAATACATTGCACTGAGCTACGTGGGTCTCCTCACTGCTGAACTTTCACAAAGCAGCAACAAACTGTCTGGTAAGAAATACAGAAGGGTTGAAAGAGGAAGAGAAAATGGCCTCAAGATCTCTCTGCCAGGAGCAGAGTAAAAGGGGGAAAAAAGGGTAGGACAAGGAAGATGAGATTAAGGTACTGTAATTCAAACAGAGGGAGGGAGGGAGAGAGGGAGGGAGGGAGGGAGAAAGCGATGAACTGAAAAGAGCCACCTTCATGCAGAAACATTTGTTCAGGGAAACACAAAGTGTTTACGGAAAGTCTAAAGTTGGTATTTAGTATTTTAGATTAACTTTATCCTCTAGAACAGTCTGACTCTACCATTCATAGGCTGGTAATATTCATACACAAACCCACGGAGTCAGACTAAGTAGCCATGCTGAGCTGTAAGCTGGATGATTAAGCAGAGGTTAACGGTCAGAGGAAGAGAGCACAGTGAAGACTTGAGATGGACCCTGAAGAGACGCGAGGCAGTAAATGGATTTGAAAAAGATGTTCAAGTCTTCAACTTCGTTATGAGCAAATGAAAATCTAATGTAGCTCACAGGCTGCAAAGCAAACCCGTCTAAGAATCATGAAGAAACAGAAAAAGAATAATCTGAGTTTTAAATCAGTGGGGAGTTTTCTTATTCATCTACTGGTATAATGGGAAATGTCCAGCTCTTCTGATCACTTCAGCTAGGTGACAGCTCCATCAAAGGCCATTAGAGACCTGAGGACTTCAACTTACATGCAGATGAAACAGTCTTCTCAAGAGCTTCTAAACTGAATGAAGACACAAGAAAAGCAAAGGCTTTTCTAGGGTGCAGCAATAAAGGAAAATACCTGGGTGAAACCCAAACTACTAGCACTTTAGAGGCCTGAATGTCATTAACACTGAAAACATTAGAAGCCTTGGAGAACAGAAACGTGAGGCTGATCTTCTCACCATCATTCAAATCCATCCATTACTGGCCACCATCATACCTGTGATACTGGGCAAGCATGACCTGTGATCCAGCACAGCGTAGTTGTTCTTACAGCACGATGGAATACAAAACTTATCCACACATGCTGGATTTGTATTTACTCACATTTGGAGGTCAGCCCCACCTTCCAGCATGAATATTGTTTAAAAAGAAGATGACAAATTATCATAAAAGGGAAAACATCTCTGTTCTCATACCAAAAAAACAGCAAGATCTCCTAAGATATCGAGTAGCGTTCCATCTGAAACAGTTTTTCCTCTGAAGCTGTTGACCTACTTTGTTAGCCATACAATTTCTTACAAATTTACTGTATTATAACAGCTGTGTTCATGCTGTTCTAGTGTCAGCACTTCTATTCTAAACCCCATTTTTTACACATTTCCGTAATAACTCAATTATAAAACTTGGCTAAAATGTGGCTCTCCACAAGCATTTTCTTCTCCAAAGTGTATTTGACCATCCACAAAAATGCACCACTGCAAAATGCCAGGTTGATCTGTCCCCCCAAGAGTGTGATGGGACTTTGCCCCAGGGTGACTGGTGAAGACATGGGAGCCTGTCTGAAATCAAAGACCTGCTTTTGTCATTGCCAGGCTGTTGGCAGATGTGTGGTGTGTGGCCATGCACTGGTTATTTGTGTTCCCTGGGTGGGTCTGCACAGAGCCCTGGCTCCCCTCTGGACAGCATGTTGCTGTTCAGCAGACAGGTACTGCCTGGCAAAATAGTGGGGTACAGTAAAATGGGAGATCTTGGAAGGGCATACAGCTGAATGAAAGGGAGGTCTGGTCAGGACAGCAGTTGTAGGTGAGGAACGGATGTACAGAGGGAAAGAGCAAAAGGAGAAGGACCAACAGTCTGGTTTCCCATGAAAAGCAAGTACTCCGGTAATCCAGTCCTTGCAGCGCAACAGCTGGGAATGAATAGAAGACCTGACAGCTGCACAGACAAAATGGCAAGAAGAAATTGACCTCTCAGAGTCAACTATGGCCAAGATTTGGCTCTTCTAATTCCCTGCCTGTCTAGGTGGTATCTCTGTGCTCCTCCTGGAAAGCCCATCCTGGTCACTTCCACGAGTTTATGGCTCTATTAAAGTGGCCCTTCCATAAGTTTATTCCATTTTATTATATTCCATTTCATTGTTTTTTCTCTCCTACCTGATGAAAAGGCATCAAAACTACATGAATTATTCAAGGTGCTGGAACAGCACAGACCCATACCTTGACACAATAATGTGTCTACAGTTTGTTTCCTATTTCTTTCCTAATCACCCATAATGTTCTGTTTACTTTCCTGCAGCAGTCTAACTCCCACCATGCTGACTGCTACAGTCCAACATCTCACTCCTGTATCCTAACTGTTTGCTTAGTCAAGTTGAGACGGGGAGCACAGACTCTCAGGTGCTACAGTCATACCAGCAGTAACCTAGAAGAAATGCTATCGTCAATTAATATCTTCTTTCCCAGCCCCTTCTGAGCTCCAAACAGCAGCAGATTACTTTTAGTAAAACCATCAGAAACTCTTCATTCAGGAAATGGGAAGATACTAAATAATGACCGTATTTCATATAAAATATATCTTGAAAACATTTTCTGTAAAAAGATTGACTTCTACGCAGAGGCAATGTCCTATTGAAAGAAATTAAATTCCACGTCTGCAAAATTAGCCGTGACCAAGTCTGGTAGGATTGAGCATTGCAATGATTCTCTTTGACTGCTTACACTAAGGAATCTTGCTGTATATTAATGTTGATAAATGACAGAAGTTAGATTAAATTCTACAGTTCATTTTGAAATGCCAAAGAAAGCCTTTTACTTGTTCCTTCCTTCTTTAGATGCAATGACCAAGTGAAAGAATTCAGCTTCAGTCCATCAGGGGATCTTCCCAGTTGCTACCTAAGTACATACATGACAGCTGTCAGCTCAGAAATCAGTTATCACAACCGAAAGATGACAGCAAAACACTGACTTGATGTGACAGCAATGGCAGGCATCCCTGTAGGAAACCTTTCCGTACTACAACAGATGGCCAGTAGTTAGAGGAAACCATTAAAGCCTGAATTGAAGAAATTGGTTAGATTTTTCACAGCAAAGGGGAGCAGATAAAAATAAACAAACTTCACCAACCTTCTGTGGAGATCCTGTCCTTTCATAGAGTGCAGGTACCTATCAATAGCACAGGGCAGACTAGATTCTACAGGCACGCTGCTATATCGTATAATTAAATGTATCCTTTCCCCATAACACACAGACAAAATAGTCACACAAGTGTCATCATTGCATAATTACTACATTAATACACACAGGCAGCAATTACAAACACTACAGCTCTGGTGAGGAAGATGCCACAAGGCTGACAGTCAGTGTCCCGTAACCCCAAACACTGCCCTGACCTAGAGCCCAGCCCTGCCACCAACATTTTGGCTGTGGATCTGCCATGGAGCCCAGGAAGGTGGGGATGAGAAGAATGGGATTTTGCTCTAATGTTTCAATAGGAACTGGAGAGATGTACTTTCAGCTCTTCTGGAACACAGCGGTTCACCTGACGTGAGATGTGAGCAATACGCAAATACAGAAGTTCCTTTATATTTGGGGATTTTCACAGTATCAAGAGAGATACTGGCAGCACACACAAATGTTCTGTATGTACATGCAAAACATCAGAAAAGGCTGACTCACAAAGTGATCGCCTGTGAAGTTCATATCCTTCCAGAGCAGTCCTCAGTCCACACAGCACTCATTAGGTCTGCTTTTTCACATTACTGAAATACTGCACTGCTGGGCAAAGAAAACTTCCTAAGAAAATCTAAACCAGGGAGAAATCCAAGGTCTACAAGTATTGTAGCACAGCTGGGCTGTCTTCCAAATGGCAAGGGCTAGGATAGGCGACTGGGAAGATTTTAAAAGGCAGACCTTTACCGAAATTGCTTTAGGGACCCGTTTAAATGTGAAATTTGGGATCTGCAAGCCTTTGGGAACAGGGAAGCAGATGTCTAAGTCATTCCCACTTCTGAAAGGAATTTTAAAACAAAGCAAAACTTAAATAGAACCCTAGGAATCCACAGCAATACTTATTGGAGTGGAAGCATCTCAGCAGCTACACAAGGCTGACTGCAGCACAGCACAGCTTGTCTTACTCACAGAGGCCAGGAGATCTACTTGTTACAATAAACGTCAATCTATGTGTATTAAAACTTTTCTGTCTTTAAGCAGAGAACAGAAGGATGAATTAGCAGTAGTCCTCATCACCCTAGTGTATACAGCAGCCAAACAGTGGACATCGTGAGCTAACATGGTATCAGCTTCGAATGTGATTTGGGACGTCCTTTTGATTACTTGATAATAAATAAGGGAACTTCTCAGCCCTGGAAATGCAATTCCTGCAATTCTCATAAATACTATTTATATTTTAAGTCTGAATTTATCTTTAAAAATCACAAAAGCTGTTTCTTTAGCTTTCCCATACATTTGTGTAAATGAAAACTATAAGCAAGAGCAACAGTGGGATTTCAAAGGAAAGAAAAACAACCAGCCAACATGGTTATGTGAAGATACATACTTTTCATAAGCTCTCTGTCCTCTGGGTGAGGATAACCACGCTTCCAGCATACTCTTCTCACTCATTTAATAACAGGATACGATTTTGCATTGTGTTTATGTTGACAGAAAGCAGAAGTGACAGAAAGCTTGGGAAGCTTTGCTTTTAGTATTTGCCTGTTGGAATGGAAATACTCGAAGAGAACCTCTAGGCTGATAAAAAATCTTCACTTGAACATCAAATAAAGATAAAAAAACCCAACTTTATCAAACACTAGGAAAAAAACCCATCTATTTCCATTGTGAATTGCATTATCTGTTTTAGCCTGTTTCTGTTTCAGGCATTTAATGAGTTCCCTTTGGCTTTGGGGATCCAAATATTCTGAGCCTGCCAAGTAATATAGCGGCACTCTCCTAAAGCTGTGTCAAACCACCTGCACAGCTGGAGTTTGAAGTCCACAACTTGAAAACAAAGGGTAAGGACGATTTAATGCTGAGAGGCATGAAAATCCTGCCTGATGACCAAACTACAAAAGACACAAATCAGGGTCAAGGCAGGTTTTCCTGACCGTGGGCTTTTCTATGGCAGTCAGCTGACCCAGAGACAGCTCTGCCATTTGTCCTATAAATCACAGACATCCAGCACCATCAAGTCCAGCCTTCCTCACAACATCTCCCTAACCACTAAACCATAGCCTCAAATCTTTTTTCACACCCAAGATTAGCGCCAACCCGTAAATCTGCAGGAAGATCCAATGGATTAACAAGGGTTAAAATCTAAATTCCTTATGCACTGGAAGACGTTCTGTGTTTTAACACCCTACGATCACAATGGCTAATTCTAACAAACACAGGCTATTGAAGAGCTTAACTTTGATCATCTTGACTTCCTACACTTAATTCCAAAAACATATAACTGTGTCTGTATCTTTTAGACAGAGGCAGTAATTACAGCTGACGGCTGAGAGAGCGTTTTACATGTTTCAGTAATAAAGCTATCTATCCCTATTAAATATTAATACACAGTCTCTCCCTGCTACCTATTATGTCATCAGTCACATCAGTTTTAGGAGGAAGGTCAGCAAAAACAAGATAACAAGATTTTTGTCATTTTTTAAAATACAGACTGAGCAGCTTATAGATCTAAATAAACCCCCTGACATGAGAAACGCTATTCATTAACAGCACTGATACACACACAGGGAAAAAATAAACAGCACATTTTCCTGCTCTAAATTTGTTTGTCTATTACATAAATATCAGGGGTCACATTTCAGCCAAGATAGAAAGGACACAGAAAGGAAGGTGAAATGAAAATACCCTTTGGTCCTCCTCCACGCTGTTCCCTCCCAGCCTCTCTCCACAGGAACTCAGATGCCTGCACTGGCCCCTCTGTGAGGCAGGACACCCAGGAACCCAGTGGGACTGCTTGGGTAGAAGAGTGTCAAGATAATGACTCAGATGCAAACCACAGTGCCACTGGTTCCCCTCATGTGCAGTTGAGAAGACACACTTCCAGACCTTCTGTAAACACAGGAATCTTCAGCTGCCATGTTTCTCTTAACCTCCTCAATTATTTTCATGTTTTCCAGATCAAGAATGATGATTCCAGCAAGCATAAGGGCACAGGATACCCACCAGATACTGCGGATCATTTGCAATTATTATTTCCACTGAATAACATAGTCCAGCACGCAGTTCAGAGGCCAACTCACTTGACTTTCAAACTTTTCTACTGAAAAAAAGTGCTGAGTTGAAAAAAAATCAGGATGTACCAGAGGAATACAGAGTTGAACCGAAACGTGTCTCTTTATGGTTGGAATTTTCAATCTGTACAAATGTCAAGAAGGCTACTGCTATTAAGGACACTTCATTTTCCTTTTCACCAGTTTTTTCCACTGAAGTAGCTTCCTTACGATGTTTTTGTGGTAATTTTAGTGATCAACTTTTCTTGCTGAAAACAAGAAGTTGGGCAGCGAGGCGGATTTGTTACTGGAATCTGATGTTCTGTTGTTGTGAGGGTGTTTTTTTGTTAGAAGCTAACCACCAAGGAAACAACCATTCATTTTTGGATGCTGAATTTGATGGCTAGCCACAGCTTTTTCCTCTCCTTCTGTGTCTTCTCCACCTCCCTGCCCTTAACAATAGCCCCCTGAACACGGGGAAAGGACAGTCACACAAAAGTGGTGCTAATGGAGCATTGGAACAGGCTGCCCGGGGGGGTTGTGGAGTCTCTTTCTCTGGAGATGTTTAAGACCCACCTGGATGTGTTCCTGTGCAACCTGGTCTAGGTGATCCTGCTGTGGCAGAGGGATAGGATTAGATGATCTTTCAAGATCCCTTCTGATCCCTAATGTTTCTATGACAGACAAAGAACAGGGAGGGATGAAATTTCCCAGTTGTCTGTCAAACGCATTTCTGACCTGGGGAAGGATCCAAAAATCCCACATCAACAAATACTGCATAAAAGCAGAATGTCACCAGTGCCACCCACAAACAGACCAGCTAACTGCTTTCATTAGCTCAGACTTGTAACTAGTTTCTTCCTACTCTCACTGCTTCTGGTAGAAAACTCCTAGAGAACCTCTCACCTAAAAAATTAGATATTTTCTTTTTCTCTGTCAGTAGCTGAGTTACAGCTGCTTTTTCTTTCACTCCCAGATGTTAATTTCAGTTAATACTTAAGTATTATCAAAGGCACCTAAATCTTACGGGTTTCATTTTGCTGCAGAGATGTCTGTCTCCTCTCAGAAGTAAGGCTACCCACTGCCCTGACTACCCAAGTAACCCCTCTCCGCTTTCTGAGGTTTAGGGCATCTTTCTTGAACCTGATAACTGGCAGCATGCGTGAGACTCTAGAGAGCTCCTCATTTTCCATACTGCTCCATTAACCCCAGCTTCTCTTCAGCCAGAATTACTTTGCTGACATGCAGTGCACAGAGACTTCTGTTATTCCCAGTTCTGCAGAACTCAAGCAAGAGCACTCATTACCTATGCTGTGCTATCCCTTATTTTATAGGGCTTTCTCTTCTCTCACCTGAATCTCACCCTCTTTGCTTAATGCTCTGAAGTTTCCTTAGTGCTTCCAAAGCCTCTGAATGATCTCCAGATTTCCTCCATACGGCCTTTAAACTCCAGAGGTGAACCCCACTATTTCAGAGACTGGGTATCTGCCCGTATCTTCCACTGAGAGATGAGCAGGTTAGGATTGCAGGACCTAATTGTTTTCATGCTTATCATTCACGATTTTTTTTTGTTCCTGTGACAACTCCTGTGAACAGATCCCTTTAGATCCTAAAATTCATAGCACAGGGGGAAGTTCCTCTCTTGGAAAGATGACTGGTTTCGAATACACACACACATATTTACAGTCCACACCACATTTTAATTTTTTCAGTAATTCCAACACAGTTTTGACAACAAGTGTTGAGCTGGCTTCAGCGCTTATTACTGCCTTCAATTTTCTTTTACTAGGGGATATAGTTCCATTAAATCAGTGTCTGCAAGATTGCAGTCCAGGAGAATTCCATCCTATTTCATGCTTCATTATGAAAGATTCATACAGCCCTACTCATCATGTTTCTACAGTCATCTACATCAACTTTAGCGTACTGAAATGTTGTATGGTACCAAGTGACACGTTGGAATGATCAGTCAAGTTCACTGGGCTTAACCACTCTGACAATGATATGTAATCTCACTCTGGTTAGGGATAAAAAGCCACCCTAATCAGCACACAAGAGCAATCTTTATTGCGTAATTAGCATTTACCCAACTGCAACATTAAGCTCAAAATGTTGAAAAGTGCCTGAAAGGCAGGAGTACAGGAGAGAGATTACCTACAGGCGGAGAATGGGAAGTGCCTTTGTGCTGAAAGAAGCCCTGCAGTGATGTGAGCACCACATGCCTGAGCTTGTTTTCTACGGGGAATGGTGGTAATAGGATTAGTTTCTCCAACATGACATGTTAATAAACTGTCTCTCTCAAATACACACACACCCTCCTCCTCAGGAGGAAAAACCACAAGTCATTCCCAGACAAACTTATTTCATTCAGACAATCACACAATAACAGACTAATTCTGGCCAGAAAGGACTTCCTAGATCCCCAAGTCCAACCATCCCCACACCAACAAAAAAAACCTCAATACCTGAGAGACAGACAAACACAACNTAAAACCCCTTATGAGCTTGATAGCTCTGCTCTGGATCTGTTCCAGCATATCCATGTTTTTCCTATCAGGAGAGACCCAGAACTGAACACAGGACTTGAGATGAGGCCTCACATGGATCAAGTCCAGGGGCACTATAATTTCCCTTCTCCTGCTGCTCATGCTATTCCTGATCCAGGTCAGGATCCTGTTGGCCTTCTTGGCCACTTGAGTATACTGTGGGCATGTATAAAGCTGGCTGTCTGCCAGCACCCCCAGGTCCTTTTCTGCTGGGCAGCTTTCAGGCCACACATCCCCCAGCCTGTAGCAGTGCCTGAGGTTGTTGTGACTGGCACTTGGCCTTTTTGTCCCTCATACAATTGGTCTCAGCTCATTTGTCCAACCTGTCCAAGTCCCTCTGGAGAGTCTTCCTGCCCTCAAGCAGATCAACACTCCCATACAATTTGGTGTCATCTGTCAACTGACTGAGGGTGCTCTCAATCCCCACATCCAGGTCATCAATAAAGATAGTAAACAAGACTGGCCCCAAAACTGAGCCCTGAGGAACACTGCTTGTGACTGGCTGCCAGCTACATTTCACTCCTTTCATGTAAGGGGCACCTAGAGAACAGCTCTGAAAAGAGCAGAGTTAAACATTTGAACCTCTTGGCCAAGTCCAAACCAGTATTTTTCTGATTTTACCTTGGTTTTACAGTGCATAAAATTTAGCAGTTGAGAAACATAAAACAGGATTGAAACTGTAGAAGACAACTCGGTTACCAGCCAAAGTCTGTCAAACCAGGGTTGTGTCATCAAATTCTTGACCTTCACTTAAATTATAGAGCTGAACAAGCTGCACATGGATGTGTGTATACAAACAGAGGAGGTTTATATTTGAACTTAGGAAAAAGGGTTGTCAAACCCTGGAACAGGTTGAGTCACTGTCCCTGGAGGTGTTGAAAGGATGTGGAGGTATAGTGCTTCGTGAGACAGGTGTACGGTTGGACTTGATGATCTTAAAGGGCTTTTCCAGCCTAACCATTCCTATGACTCTGTGCACACACGTGTCAGTGTTTTAACGTAGTATGAGTGGGAAATCATTGGACTGAAGGAAGTGCCAGTGCAACAAAGTGCAACTTCCAAAGCTAACGTAAATTCCTTCAGGGGCTTTCCAGGACACAGACCAATTCAGATTAAAGAGAACCACTCACAAGTTACCAATTGCTGGAAGAGTGTGTGGGGGGACAGGTTCTGCAGCTTAGGTTTGACTGCTCTTTTTTTGAATTTTGATTCTGACACCTTGTCTACAGAGGATGTTCTTACAGAAGATAACTCTATGTAGTGATGACACTGGATACCTAAACACTCAAGCATTCTAGAGACATTCAGTTTCTGACTAGGCTGATACCATTCCGGAGAGCAGGTCGTTCACCAACCATGACCGCTGTTGTTTCCACTCAGATTTCCTCTTCCTGCTTTTCCGTTTACACCTCTGTGCCATTGTTTTACTAAGAGAAAAACTTCAAGAGATTTTACATGGGCTTCATTTGCATTTGATGATTCCATATAATAGCCCTGTGGGCTAAAAGCCAACTGATGAAAATTTCTAATTCATGATGGCAGAGGAGGATGTTAGCCCCATTTAGTGTCAAAAAGAGATGACCAAGTGTCAAGACAGTTTTCACAGTTCCATTTCTGTCCTTTCAGACCGGTTAAAGCTCCCAGAATCAGGTTAGTCAATGGTGCAGACTAGTTCCTCAGATAACTCCACATCCACTGGTGCTGTCGGGCACTATGCAATGACTACATCAGACATGCTGCTGCATCCAGTTACTAGAAATGTAAAATACAAGCACAACAAAAGATACACGAGGGATTGTTTACACTGAAAGAAACTTTAAAAGATAAATACTATCCTTACATTTTTTCCACTTAAAAGCAAGCACACATGAATAAATTGGATGAGATGGGGAGGATACACACTTTCTGGACTCTATCACTTATCTTCTCACCGCTATGAGAAAGCAATATTAGAGCAGCTGTATAGCAATATCAAACTTGACTAAATACACCCTAGGGTAAACCCAGGGATTTGCAATACTCCTCAGAGATTTTCCCCCATAAGTTTGGCTGGATACTCTTCTCTTTGGTGTCTCTCTTTGAAAAAGCCTCCCTGCTGACCCAGAGTCATTCCAGGCTGGCAGGCTCATGGTCGCTGGTAGCAGAAAGACTTAACTGACATTTTTTGTTCTACATATTTTGTCTTCTTCACTTGAGTAACTTCAATCATATGATAAACCTTCACAAACAGTACAGCTAAAAACCAAGTCAAATGAGGACTCCAAATAACATGCTTCAACAGGAAGTGCAAGCACGAAACTAGAATTCTGCAAGATTCATTTTTCAAGGAATTGACTGTCCAGTTCTACAAGGTTTCTGCTCTGCAGGGGACTCAACTGACTAACTCAAGAAGTGGAGCTTCTTGCTTTGGAAAAAGAAACAACACAGCAGCAGCCAATGATGGCTAGGAAGAAAATTCTAACTCTCACTTACTCTTCTATTCATCAAGAAGCTAAAGGTATTTCTAACAGTCCTCTCGTATGCACTTGCTGTGACAATTATGGACATTTAGACTCTAAAGAGAAACATGAAGGAGAAGAGAAAGTATGAACACTAGTCCTTCCCCAAAATAACTGAAATCCCTTTCAAACACCAACAGAATATGTACAAATGTGAGTCAAAGAAAATGCATTTTTAAAGTTTCACTTAACAACTGCATTTTCCTGCCAACCAATCTCTCGACTTTCATCTTAGGCAATCTTAGACTCTTCACTCTATTAATAGCTTAATGCATGATAAATAATACATTATTCAAAAGGAACTTGTACTTTCACATTTGGTACAACACTTGCAAGCTACTGGCACTGTCTTCCACTTGATTTCAAGTGACATGCCCAAAGCCTTTGCAAGGAAAAATAAATCTGCCCATTCAAAACAGATACTGTCTCTGCCCAGCTGAATGAGTCTTTTTCTTGCAACCAAAGAAGAAATACTAAGTTAAAAATGCACTTCAAAGGGGAGGAGAACACATTAAAAAGGATGAGGTGTCCTTTTTAATTCGAGTTACACCTCATCCAAAAGGACTTAGAAGAATGATAAAAATTTGAAAGAGGGGTAATAAAAATGACTGAAGTCATGCTGATTCTTCTGTTATCAGTAGACACTGAAGATGTTGGGACTTCTTAGATCAGAGAAGCAAAAGAAAAGGCAGAGATGATATGAAAATAAAGATGACAATACGATAAAAGGTACAGCAGAGATAAATCAAGATCTACTATTCAGTCTCATATGTCCAAGGATACGTTCAGCACTATCAGAAAGTTGAAAAATTGAGGCAACATATTATCTCTCTGTGGAAGATAAAAGTATGTGGCATCATCAATGTCAAAGGTTCAGCTTGGATAAAAAAACAGATGTGTCAGGCATACACAAGCCCCAACGGCATTTTCAACCTTTTCTAATTAGCATTCTGCTCTGTCCAAATGAAACCTTTTCTTTTGGCATTAAGAAGAGAAATTCCTTGGATTGTAATTGTCAAGAAATTGGACTCCTAAGTGTCAAAGCCACTTCATTTTTAGCGTATTAAGTGACCAAAACATCTTGTATACAGTCATAAATCACAATACAAAAGAAATGGAACCAAAGCATTCTGATTTTAGTGGTGTCAGTAATTTAATGACAAAATATCTGTGTATCATACTGAGCTTTATCATGCCTTTATAGGTATATGATATATACCCATATATCTATGTATATAAGACACATATAGATATATCTATATCTTATATATAGCTCTATCTACTGCAGGTACATATATCTGTAAACACTGGAATCTCAGAAGTGAAACTCCCTGTTTCAGCTAGCACCTTCCCATAAATACTGTAAATATCAAAACTTTCAACGAGTCTTTAGCACAAAATTAATCCACATTGCCAAGAACAAAGACTGAAATAGCATCAAGCATGAATTAACTGCAAACACAAACAAGAAAACAAAAAGGTGCATACTAACAGTTCCTCTTCAGGCAGTGCATGTCTACTACAAAGCTGCTTCAGCCTCTTAAAGAACATAGAATCATAGATTCAAGTTGGAAGAGGTCCATAAGGATCAAGGTACTGGGTGTTCATTCACTCCTTAAATGAACATTTAATCATAGAATAGGTTAGGTTGGAAAAGACCTGAAAGATCATGTTGTCCAGCCATTAATCTAACTCTACTGAGCCCACCACTAAATCATGTCCTCAAGCACCAGACACAATATATTCCAAGGTACAAGCCACATTTAAACAATATATAGGCATAAAGATTATCTAACTCCCACTCTTCTCAGTTTGCTGGGGAGCTCAGTGCAGCTTTTGCTGGAAAAAGAAAAATCCTTATGCCTAGAGAGGCAGGGGAAGACCCACTCTCAGCCTACAGCTACTTACACACTACAATGACCTAGCTCCTCTCAGATCTGAAAACAACTGCTTGTTTGGTTAATGAAGTTGCAGATAGCACATTGTGGTGAAGCAGCTTCAGAAAGCTGTGACACACAGGGATGTGTGACTGTCCTGCAGTAGCACTGAGCTACAGAGACTTTGAACAGCAGAGAAAGTCCTTGATTGCAGCAGAGATGAAGGGAAACAGTCCACTGCGGGAATGATCCCAGGGTGGATCAGAAGCGAGGTGGTTAGCAGATCAAGAGAGGTTCTTCTCCCTCTCTACTCTGCAATAGTGAGACCACATCTGGAGTATCGTGTCCAGGTCTGGGACCATCAGTTCAAGAAGGACACAGAGCTGCTGGAGGGTGTCCAGCACAGAGCAACAAAAAAGATGAAGGAAGTAGAGCAGCTCCCTGATGAGGAAAGGCTGGGGGAGCTGGGTCTCTTGAGCTTGGAGAAGAGGAGGCTGAGGGGTGAACTCATTCATGTCTCTAAATCTGTGAGGGGTGGGTGTCAGGAGGATGGAGCCAGGCTCTTCTCAAGGTCATCTGGTGATAGGACAAGGGGCAATGGGTACAAGCTGGAACAGAGGTTCCATATCAATATCAGAAAAAGCTTCTTCCCAGTGAGGGTAATGGAGCATTGGAACAAGCTGCCTAGGGATGTTGTGGTGTCTCCTTCTGTGGAGACGTTTAAGAGCCACCTGGATATGTTCTTGTGTGACTTGGTCTTGGTGATCCTGCTTGGACTAGATGATCTTTCAAGGTCCCTTCCAATGCCTAATGATTTTATGATTCTGTAATGTCACTGATATATGACTCTACAGCTGTGCTACTATTTTCTTGTTGCTAAGGAAATACTAGAGAAAGCAGTTACCATTTTTTATTCAAAGACCCATGTAAAGTCTAGGTGTGAACAGTATCATTTGCTTGCAGCCTATAATTTTCTCTTCCAAGCAGTGTTAAATAGTTTTGTCTGGGGGGAGGGTATTAATGATATTCTCCTCTCTCTTCACTTGTTAAAACTAGCTAACCTTCTACCTGATCTGGAGAACAGCCAACAAAATCTAAAGCAATGACAAGCACTAACTTATCAGGGTAAAACAGATTTTTTCCCATATAGTTAAAATTAATATACTAACTGGAATACTCATCCTAGACCTGATGTTATCTTGCTTTTTATGATGAGGCCATCTCCAAAATTAACTCCATCATATTTAATTTGAGTGTAAAGAACCAGGCTTCAAGGCACTTTAGAGAAAATAGCACCGAAAATTTTAGTCATTATTGCAGGGGCATACTGGAAGTTCTTCCTTACCCTAATTAAACAGCATCGCCTGCATTCTCCAAGATAGGATCAGCAATGGAAGTCAAATGAATGGCTGCAGTGTTTGCCTCTGTTATTTATTTTTGTTTTGTCAATTGAGAAGAGGGAAAGAAAACACACAGGACACACTGGACTGGGTTTGTGTACTCATGTGATGACTCCTCATTTCAACCTGAAAGAAAATACGATTCTTCACACTTGCTTCAACAACCGTTTGCAGGAACAAGCAAGTCCTGAACAATAGGATCAGCACCATGAAAATACTATCAACAGTTCATTTTTGTATTTCAATAAATTGTGTGGTGTTTCTGTCCTGGTTTAGATTATTTGTGCCAGTTTGGATTTCCCAGGGTCATTAAAACACAACAAAAAAGCAAGGACAATATTATAGTAAAGGAAAATAAGAACTTTTATTAACAGAGAATGAGAAATGGTTCAAAGACAAGGGAAGAAAACGAATTGCAAACTGCTGGTAAACCAACAGCAAAAGCAGCTTCGCCTCTATCTTTTCTCTCCCATCCCAACACGACCTCCACCACTGCTGTGAACGCTGATCTCATCCTTCCCCCAGCTCAAGGCTGAGAGAGAGACAGAAGATGGATTAACTTTCACCAAGTCCATGTGGCAGGAGAACAGAGAGAACAAGAGAGCCCCCACTCCATATTGAGCTATTGAACTGGAAACCCAAAGCGATGGCCTTCCAAGACTCAGGTTCTTTTGTAGTGTTATGGAGAGAGATATCCAGCTGTCACATGAGTCATATCAATTGATGCAATATCAAAGGTTCTGGGGTCACCCCATGACAACTGTGCAGGACTCAGTGTGCGCACCTAGCTAGTGACGGCAATCTTGCTGCTCACTTACCCTCAAAATTTAGCTCCTCCTCAATATTCCCAGAGCTAAACCCTGCGAGGTTCAATAACGCCGCCAGACCCTGCTCAGAGCGGATTTACTGCCGAGCTAATGCACAAAACCAACACAACCAAGTAACGTACAAATTGACGAAAATGCCAATTTTCAGTCTCTAGGCTATTTTCACTGAGCTGTGAATAAAGGTTTGAAACTCAAGCTAAATATCAACTGGAGACAGTTTCACGGCACCAGGGAAGAGCTGTACAGAAGGCTTCGAGCAGGTTTCCCTGAGTAACTACTTAGTTATGAATTCTGAATTATTTCTCACAAACTGCAAGGGCTATTACAGTAGTTTCTTCTAAAAATCATGACAGAACTCAACCATATTTGAAGAGAATTAATGTTCAGATTGCTAGAAATGTGGACTGGGAGGTATTTAGTGAGGTCCCGCTTCTATCAATCTTACTCAGGGCTCACAGAGATCTACTGAAAGAGTTCACCTGACCTCAGAAATTTCTGAATCAGTTCCCTTAGTGCCTACTAACAACACTCCAAAGATGCAGTTTGTGTTGAGAATGGATTACTCCAAGGTAAATACATAAAGCTGCAAGTAGGCATAGAAATACGTTGAAGGGATTCTGAAGGGAAAGGCTGTTTCCCCAGGAAGCCAGAGAAAGAAAAACTCTTGTCAGAGGGCAGCTTCAAAACCAAAAACGATTTAGCTCAGCACCATACTCTCTCAGCAAAGATCATTAAATATTGTTTGAAATGAGCAAAATAGACATTGGAAAACACGTGTCATAGATTTAGACGAGACTGATGCTACTTGGAGGAGTTGGAGGTATTTGATGCAGTACCAAAACCTGTAGCAGCAGCTAGAAAGGGCTGATTAAAATTCAGATGCTGTAACCACTGTGTGTGAAATGTAGAGCTCCATAATTCATAAATAGAAAGCTACATTAAATAGCATTAAAGATCCTGCTTATGCAAAAGCAAAGCCATACAGAATAGGTCCAAGCACGCCCCGTGTATGTACCAAGACCTGGCTTCCCCTCGGTGGCACAGGTATGTGTTCCCAGCACACCACTGCAAATGTTACTCAACTGCTTCAGCAGCATAAGCAGGAAAGGAGCTCTGTCATAGCAACCAGAACAAGGAAACACCAGCTGGTGGATACCGTGCGATTAACAATTAAACACTGTGAGGAGCCTGGAGTTGCTACAGGCAGGGAGAAATTATTTCTTCAGGTTTAAGCAATGGAGCCCTCTCTGCAGAGAGGGCATTGCTTCTGAAGTGTGCCTGTGTCCAAGAGCTCTGGGCCCACCTCGACGCTAAGACAGCTGGTGCTGCACACACTTTTGGACTTGGCAAGTCAACCATTGCCATATAATTGTTATTGCCAAGCTTTTAATTTGGAATTAATGAGGAAAAAAAATAGGTGCTAAGTCAGAGCCAATACTAGATGATAAAGAAATAACAGGCCAAATTCTCTATTGCAGTGACTCACCTTCCCTGAGGTCAACGAAACCACATCAGCAGAAAATTTTGTCCCATTACAAGGATCTAAGCAAATACTTCATGCTGAATCATTTATCTAATTAATCTCAATTTTTCAGCATGGATGCTAACAGGCTTCAAATTCCTCTCTTATTTTTATTTGCAGTTATTCACTGAATAATCTTTGCCTAGGACGCTGTGAGCTGTTCACGGAAGGCCAGGAGAATTTCTGCCCTGTCCTCAAGGTTAGACAGCACATTTGCATCACCTGGAACACACAATTTGGAAAGCACAAATTGTTTCCCCCCCATTATTCTGTGCCATTCGCTGGAAGGCCAATGCTATTGTTTAAAAATGTTGCCAGTGAACCGACTTCATAAAGCACTTGAAAAAAAATGAAAACTACAAATTCAGTGAAACACAAAACAAAGACCATTTACCACTGCTCCTCTACTGCTTATATTAAAAACAACTAGGAGAAATAATCCCTTTTGGTTTTCCCTCTCTTAAAAGAAATGCAGGGGTTTTGTATGCATATGAATAATTGAATGGCCCAGTGATTTATAGCTATTATATATTTATAAGTTCGCTCTTTCTGGGTTTTTTTTTAAATCAAAACAGTCTGCAGAGATGAACTATTCAATGGATCTCCCTGTCATGCTCAAGGCTAATTTTTTGCCCAACACACCATATATGAGGGGCTTATTCATTACAGTCATTGTTTTAAAGATGCCCTTTCAGTGCTCCCTGTGTTTCCTGGGGGTCTCTTGTTAAAAATCTTGAAAGCAGGTTCTCTTCATTTTCCCAGACATCTGTTTGTGTGCAATCCCCTGTGCTGGTACACGTTAGCATTTAACATTTGTACGGAGTTAATGTTTAAAGGTACAGCTATGTCTGACACCATTCTGCCAGAAACCACACAGATTAGAGATCATCCCTGTCCAAACTGTGATCATCACGTAGAAGAGACACAGTAAACAATGTATGGGGCAGTCAAGGATGGAGCATGCCATAGCTGAAACAGGATGGGGCAAGCCTTTGCCTCTGAGGAGAATTTTGCCACATGGAGCATTTATCCAAGGTACTGCTCGAGCTGCCTCATGACTTGGAAGTGGAGTAGCCAAAGTAACTGCACTCTCCTGCACAGTCATTAGCTCTTGAAGGTGCTTCCACACTTTTTAAATTACAAGGTTGAACAAAAAATACAGTGTCATTACCGAGGGCTGAATCAAGAGGTAAAACAACATCTTACTGTTTTTTCTGGCTACCCACAAAAGCATTTCAAGAAGTGTTGCTAAATGCTTCTCAAAACGTTAATGTTGTTACCAAGAATTGCTCAGAATTGAGCCCAAGCTCAAGAGTGTGCATTGTCATTTGCTCCTTTTCAATACATCATATTTACACTCTGCAGTACTCAAAGCACTTCTGCTTTGTCACAACTGCCGTATCCTGGCGAATTATCCAGCATTCACTCAGGCTGAGTGCTGTAGGAGAGCTGAAGGATCCTTCACAGACCTTTTGCACTCTGAAAAGGCACAGTCTTTTTCCCTCTTTCATTTTAACAACAATTTGTTGACTGTAGGAAAACAAGAGGTTTAACAGCTCTCATGCTTCCAATTAAATGCTTTGGCCTTCTCTACCTGGCTTTTTAATCAGTGGCTCAGGAGCCCATTCCTTGTATACACCAGTGAATTTAATATTAGCTCTTAATGAAGCAGTTACTGACAGCCACGAATGAAAGCTGCACAGAACAGAGGAAATTACTATAGAGACATAATTTGCCTTTCAAATTGCATTCAAAACCAACAACAACAGCGACTAGTTTGTTTATGTATTGTTTTACCCATTTTCACTGATTTCACATAAGCCACTACTGTGTTTTTCTAAAGAATAAAGATCGCTCTGCTAGGGTCAACATCTTATTTTTGGCTGAAGTTCCTACATTTAGGCCCAGAAGCCCAGCTTCCCACCTCCTACTTAATGACCTAAGCAGTCACCAACCACCAGTGTCGCATCTAGCACTGAAAAATCCCGCTGGCCTTGCCAAGTACATTCAAAAACAACTAACATTCGTACTTTCCTTTTAACATCAGAATCCAACCCCCGTGATAGTTTCTTGCTTCATCACTTCCTGAAGCATTGAAGGCTGTCATCAGGACTGACAGAAACTCCAGTGTTCCTCATCACCTACAGCTTTCCTTCACAGAGCACTCAGATTCATAAGCCCCACACTCATTTGAACAGACAAAGCCATCAAAAGCAAACTTGTCTTTTTTTCCCCATCTCTCTTTATTAAGACAGAGCAATTCCGACAGCACTGCCTCAGACATATCTCATGATGCTTTCTTAAATGGCATTAACCAGTATTTCAGGAGGTAACATTTCACTAATTAAAAGAAAATCAGACACAACTTATTACAGTCAGCTTACAGTAATAGTGCCCTTCAGATTTTGGCAGTAATGAAGATAAAGCAATAATGCACTCAAATAATTGCTCCCCAAATATCTTTAATCATTTGGATAGCTATTAGCTTAAAGCACAATCATGGCTCATTAGGACTCACCAAATAATAACTTAGAACAAGAGAGAGAAAGACTCCTCATACACAAACTCACATAGTTCATCCAAATCACTGAAGTACTGGAATGGAATCAGTATTGTGACAAACATCATTGGTTTAAATCATTTCAGCTAAAGGAAACTTCAGTATTCTACTTGTCCCATGTCCTGCAACATCTTTCTCACTCCTACAATCTCTCCTTTCTCTCGAGTCTCTCATCTCAATTTTGTTTATTATTATTCTTCCTGTTATTCTTTCAGTGCCATCTCAGATAGACAGCAACAGAGGAGGATCACGGAATGGTCTGAGTTGGAAAGGATTATAAAGATCACTGAGTTACAATAGCCCTGCCATGGCGAGAGACACCTTCAACCAGACCAGATTGCCGAAACCCCTATCCAACCTGACCTTGAATATACCCTGGAAAGGGGCATCCACATTTCTGTGGGCATCCTGCTCCAGTGTCTCATCTCCCTTCCATCTAATCTAAATCTGCTCTCTTTTTTCAGTTTTAAACAACTACCCCTTCTCCTGTTGCAAAAAGTCCTGCTAAAAAAATTGTCCCCATCTTTTGGACAGGTCCTCTTTATTTACTGCAAGTCTGTAAGTCTTCCCAGATACTTCTCTTCCCCAGGCTGAAAAACTCTAACCTTTCAGCCTGTTTTCACAGGAGAGTTGCTACTGAACATCTTCTGGACTCACTCGAAAAGGTTCTTGTCTTACATTTGAGGATCCAGAGCTGGATACAGTACTCCAGGTGGATTCTCACACCTTCCTCCCCCCCTCCATCACCAATATGCCTACAGAAGTTTTCTTACTGCCCCTGATATCCCTGGCCAGATTTAATTCTGTCAGGACTTTGCCTATGAAACAAATCTCAAGCAGGTCCAGACTAAAGGAAGAAGACGGTGGGAGAGGGATGCATCAACAGGGAGCACAGTGGAGATGTAGGAGGGCAAGAAAGTCTCATATCATTACTCCTTCCCCAGAAGCAGCATATCTAAGGAAGTAGAGAACTACCTTCTTGCAGGCAAAGCAGCAACATAAATGCTGCTAGTGGGACAAAGGGTTTCAATGTGCTGCAGAAGCCCAAAGCAAAGAGGATTGATAATAGCTTGATTATTCCCAGTGCTAAAGAGTGCAAGATATAACAATTGTTGGAAGCAAATTAAAAAGGTAAAGTGAATGTCCAGCTTCATCAAGTCAGGCTACAATCATTAGCTCCCAGGATCTAACAGAGATTATACCAATGGGCATCTCTATAAAACTACAAGAAACAGAACATCCTTCCCAGTAAACCCAGCAGAATACTGTTCAAGTGTTGTCTGCATCCTACCTTGGGAAGCTGCTGAGGTTTGTCTCTATTGGAAACACAGAGCCTGCAACTGACTAATTCCTTTCATTTGGAATTTTAAAAATTAGAGACATTTGTTGTCCTAGATGAACTGAATATAAAAGAAACAGACTAAATGAATAAGCCAAAAGAAATACCCTTAGTACTAAACCTGGATGGGCTGAGCTATCTAACACATTTTTTCTCTACCTCTAATAAAAAGAGGTAGGAAAGTTTTGGCTCACCAAGGCAGAAAAGCTTGTAGCAGAGAACACCAGAACAGTTAGAAGAAATAAACAAATTCTTCTATAACCAAAAGCAGAGTGATGCATGGGGAGGTCTGTGAAATCACAGAGGTTGGGCAAAGAATAAAAGCAGAACTGGGGGCTCAACATCAGGGACCTGCCTAGCACTACAGCACTGGTAACTGCTTTTATGTGATGGCAAGCCAAAAAAATTGACCTGGCTGGGTCTCTTGAGTCTTGGGTATGCTTTCTCTACTTGCTTTGCAAGGATCACAGCAGAGGTTCTCTCCGCATGCCCAGCCTGTTGCCCACCTCATCATCTCGACTGGGGTATTTGCACTGGAATGTAATAATAACAATTAACAAGTGACTAACTGATACCAACATCATAGTTGGCAAACCAATGTACAAGGAAAAGAAACCTTCTTTTTGAGAGAACACAGGGACCATCGCTCACCAAGAGAGAGAATTCATGTGAAAGGCCTCACACAGAGACAGCTCCGGAATAAATACTGTGATTAAGATTCTGCAAGTCCGGTCTTGGCAAAAAATTGATAAAAATGAAAGATACACGAGTCGGAACAGATGAAGAATTGCTGCGCAGAAATCCACACTATGTGCCAGAGCAAACAATACTACCTGGAGTCATATTAGATAAAGACATAGACAAAATGTGAACAATACAAACCCTCCTACAATATCTGGCTGGCCAACAAAAAAAAACCTATTTGGATTGGGAAAACATCAGTAGTCAAATTTGACTAGTATAGAGTCACTCAACACACAGGCTTTGCTCAGGACACCCAGCTTGTCCTGTCTCCTCTCAAAGAATGGCTAAAGTAAATCCATTTATATCATAGGATTTCTCTACTCACTCTTCAGTCATTCAACATTAGGCTGTTGGAATCACAGAATCATTTAGGTTGGAAAAGACTTCTAGGATCATTGAGTCCAACCACTAACCTAACTCTACCAAGCCAACTGCTACACTGTGTCCCTAAGCTCCATATCTATGCAACCTTTAAACACACCCAGGGATGAAGATTCAGCCACCACCCTGGGCAAAGGGGTGATAAACTCCCGAAGCGCAATAACCTGGTTGACAGGACTGACCCTATCCCACAGACATCATGTCTCCTGAGAAAAAGGCAGACAGACAGATGAATGTTTTGGGAATCCTCTTCCACTAAGCTGAAACCAACTGTCATCAAATGCAGCCCACAATAGAGGACAGATGCAGAACAGCGCTCCCCTGGTCACCTTTTCTAGGAGATGAAGACCCTAACACCAATTTTAAGGCCACTGTTTTATTCTCCTGTAGGTCAGACCAATGGCTGTAATTTTCATTTCTAGTTTACAGCGTGACACCCGGCTGACCCTTCTGGCTGCTATTACGCCAAGATAAAAGAGGACACACTGGTGTAAATAACAGCAAAATTGACCTTGTGCATGGTCAAAATTCCAGGGAGATACCGAAGGGATAGGCGGTGGTATGAGGCAGGCTGAACAACAGGAACGAGTGCAGATGGCAGACTGCCAGTTACCAACATACACGACAAAAATACTCACAAGGTCCATCTCTGCCAAAGTACTTGTGACTACTACAGGCAGAGTTTAAAGAAGCTTTAAATTTTAGCATGATTTTAAATTCCCATTTCTCCCAATTATCAAAGTCAAATAATAACCTCTGGTTACTATATAAAAAAATACTACTATATAACAAAAATCAAATACAGAGGCTGACACTTCTCTTTTCTGTCAACAGGTGAAACCCTACTGACTGCTTTGAAAGCCGTGATGTCAACACAAACATTTTACTCCTTTAGCAAGCAGAAAATTAAGTGTTGGGGTGTTTTTCAGGTTCAACTTCTCAAATCACCCTCTGCTTGCAGGGAAAGAAGCAATGGGAAGGAAAACTTAAAAGGTCACATAAGCAAATGAAACACATGTCCCTATGGAGGAGTACAGATGAGATCATCTCACTGAGAGCCAACAGGATTGCAGAAAACGAAGAGCAGAGCTCTGCCGTATTCTTCCTTGCTAAAGGCTATGTTCTATGCTTATCTTCGATTAATTCCTTCTCATGACCATACAGGGCAGCAAAAAGGCCACCTAGTACATCTGCCTTATTTATTTTAAATATATATACACTCAGGACTTGTGTTTTAACAACACTGTTCTAACACGCTGGTCACCAGAGGTAGCACCAGTGGCAATAAAAGGGGTTCAGAAGAGTTACAGACTCTTAAAAGAGTTACTATTCAGAATGATAATATGAACATTTGACCCATACCAAGAAGCAGCTAACTCCCATCGTATATCAATGAACGTAATACTTTTTACTTGGTTGCAGTAATAATGGAGTCAAACGGTTTCCCTACCACCAATTAAAAGGAAATGGTAAAAATTCATAATTCATAGAGCTTAGTTTATGCCTGTGACCCTACACTTCTGGTGTGAGCACTTGATACACTAAAAATCAATGAGATATTGAGTGTTGAAGCACAGGCTTAAGATGAAACGTTTCCATTCTCATTGTGTACTTAGTTCAACACAGTTATTTCCTTTGAGCAGAACATGAATCCTGTTCCCATGTCCTGCACAAAACAGATCAGACACCCCCTCCTGTTCAGGAGATCAGGGACAGGGGTTCATCCAGCAGAGCCCACTGTGTGGTTTTACTTCCAAAACAGGAGACTGTTTGAAAACAATCCCATGAAAACAGATTTAAAGAACAACACAGTAGGAACCCAACTCATGGCACCAACCCCCCAATCTCCTGCATAAAGAATAAACAAAGTCAGACTGGTAAAGCTTTCAGGTACCTAGTTCCCACTGATTTCATTGAGCTGAGAATTCAGTGAGGGCTAAGACACCTGATTAGCTCTCCTAAGAGATTTGAGATTTCTCAACATATTCTTCTCCTGAAAGTCAAGTAAAAAAATCAAGTCACGCACTTGCTTTCTTCACGTAACACAAAACAGTATCTTCAAGGAAAATACATTCTATTTGGAGAAATCTGTAGGCTGGTTCTCAGTGCCAAGATTATTACCTACATTTGATCTAGACAAGGAGTGGCTGTACCTCATACCTGCCTCCTTGCTATCATTTCCTAACAGACTGGATAAAAAAACTCTAGTCACAAGATTGCTTCTTTGTAAGAATTCAGAACATCTAGGAATCATATTTTTTTGCCATTCAGATTCTTTAGCCTGTATCTTATCTGCACAAACTCTTTCAAAGCAAAAGTGGAATTTTAGCTAAGTATTAAAACAGTAAGCAAGTGCAGTTTTGTGTGCGATGACAAAACCCTTACAGCTGTTTTTAATGGTTATTTCATGAAAGAGTCTCTCCATCAACTCATGTAGTGAAGCTGGTGTGTATGTACAAGAGAATCCAACTTTAAAGAAGGAAGAAGAAAGGCAGGATGGGAGAGAAAAGAACTATTTTACAGCTACTTCTATCACAAAGAAGAAAGTTGATTATCACTCTTTGATAAGGAAGAAGAAAGCTGTCTAATGCTTCTAAAGCTAAGCTGGTATATAATTTCCCTTTAAGTTTTTGACTTTCCCCCCCGTGAGCCTTTCTTGCGCAAGGTTACATGCATAAACAGCGAGCAATTGGGTTTCTGGCTCTTTCCCAAGCTGGTATTAGGATCTCAACTCCTGCAAGTGACCTAAAGCAGACACCATAGGAGAAAGCCCGCTAGTCATCCACATTCCCTTGAAAGGGGAGAACAGTCAAAGCAAAGAACAATGCAGGGAGAAGCCTTGAACCAAATGGACTCATTTCAGAATGCACACAGTTCTATCAGAGGGGACATCACCTCTGATGTATCTTCAAAATCCCCCACATAGGCAAACATGCTAAACTCCAGCAGAACATTTGCAAACACACTGTTCCCAGTGACATTCCCACACCACAGGACAACTGTGCGTAAACACTGACAATGCCGCATACACTATGGCAGGATCCAATCCTTCAACTCAAATCCCAGTCCTCTCCTTCATTTTACAGGTAATTAGTAAATGCTGCACATAACAATTCCCCTTTCATCTCAAACTCAAGCTCTGCGTAGCCCTGTTTTGTGATCTTTCCCTTAATAAAACACCAGAGCACTGACGCACTGATGAGTTTTGTTCCACAGCTCGTGGTTTTCTATTTTCCTGGGAACTCCATGCCAGGTTTACTGCTATAGCACGACTGCTAATCTTCCATGACCTTCTACCCACCATGCCCTCTACTTCGGCGATTAAAATTGATTTTTCTTCTTCTCACCATATAACAATCTCACGTGCTGTCCTCGTTTTACTGTTACACAATGTAAAGTTGCACCCAGAGCAGAACGTGTGAAGTCAGGCTTTTGTATTGTCCTGAAAGCAATTAGTGTCAGCAGCCAGCGAAATAAAGACAACATGTAGTTATCTCCCTCCATCCAAAACACCCCAAAACAGGCTGGTTTCAACTTACAGCAGCATACAGAGTACAAGGACCTGACCAGGGCAGGGTGAAACATGAGGGCAATAGCTTGTATTAACTGGAGTCATAAAGTGAGTTTTAATAATTAATCCTACAAGAAGCAAAGATAAAAGAACTCTTAAGAACAGAACACACTATTAGGAGACTACTGAAGGTGCATTTTTCACACTCAGACACCCTGACTATGAGAGGGGACATGGTTCCTCTTCCTTAGATGATAAAGAAACCACAAGCAAACACTTTTCAAGATTTATGTGACTTTAGAGTGTTCTATCACCAGCTCCACTGAGTGACATGCAACAGCAAATACAACCATTTCACCTCTGCAGAAAAGATGGTGTTCAAGTAGACTTTCTTCAGTACATACAGATGGGAAGGTACTGCTGTTCTTAGCACCCAGCCCGTGAACAGCAAACTCCTTTTGTCTCTTCCTAGGAGGTCGCACAGGACTGGGGTGACAAACACTCCCCAGCTCTTGTGTCTGACCTTTTCACCAGATCTCAGCAAGCAGCTACTGCCCAGATTCTGGACGTTTTTCGGATGCTTCATTAACTTCCTGAGCCTCAACAACCCTGCTCTTAGACCACTCTCCACATCTGGATTGGCAATCCTCTACTTACAAGTATGTTCTTGGGATTAACCTTTCTTCTCTTCTTTATATTCTTGCTACAATAATGGCTTTTGGTTTTTTTAAAGATAATTAGATCTACAAATCAATACAGTCCTCTCCGAGCAGCAACTACAACCAAAGAATGATAGCTCTCAGTAATACAGAAAAGTCATTCAAGTAGTGGCTGTTACCTCCAAGTCAGTTTGTCACATTTTCAAGCACAGATATCAAATAACAGTTTTGTTTGCCTTGTTATAAGGTCCCATTTACACAGAGAGAAAATGCAATTCAATACTCTGCTGTGCATCAAGGTAACAGGCTCAGAAGCAGAGCCTTGAAAGCATGCAGAGCCTCTGCAAGAAATGTGATCGAGGGAACAAGGAGCAAGGGTTAAGCTGAATATAAAGGGTTGGTCAGTCTACCAAAGTCATTCATTCAACTTCTTCCTGTAGATCAGAGTATTAAGATAGCTGGAGCATTGATCTGTATTAGCTCATTCTTTCACCATAATCCATGTTTCTAACATTCTCATGGTCCTGGCTGTTAATAGGAAGAGGTGGGTATAAAAGAACTGAAGTACAAACAACATTCATAATTTAGAATCTTTTTAAAAGCCTCAACAAAATTCATCACCTGTGTTTTGGAAGCACTAAGCCATATGGTTTGAGAGCTTACATTTCAGCTGGAAGCAAAAATTGAACATGGTAAGAGTTGAGAAATCTTCTCAATCTTCGTAATAGAAAAGAAATTGAAAGCAAGACCCACTATAACAAATTTCACTACAGTAAAGCAGGAGGGATTAAGGAGGATTCTGCCTGTGCCCGTGACCAAGATGTTTCTAAGTGCATGCAATCTACTTTCTCCCAAGGATGGAATCCCTTCTGTGTGCTGTTTGCATTTCCAGACAATTCAACAAGAGCTGTGCTCTACCACTCATACATCGTGTCTGTTAACTCCTGCTTAATCTAAAAACCTCCCTAAAAGAAGACATCTCAGTTTGGAGATTCTGGATGTGTGAGCATTGTTCTTATTGCACTGTATTACCCCACTGTCCTTCTGTGAAAAGTTTCAGCACATTTAAATCAGCCAACATCAGACAAGATGATAACCATTGCTGGTTATCAATAATTGCATAGAATCATGGCATCATTAGGGATTGGAAGGGACCTTAAAATATTATCACCTAGTCCAAGTCTCCTGACACAGTAGGATCACCTAGACCAAGTCACACAGGAACACATCCAGGAGGGTCTTAACGTCTCCAGAGAAGGAGACTCCACAACCCCCTTGGGCAGACTGTTCCAATTCTCCGTTACCCTCCCTGGGAAGAAGTTTCCTCAGATATTGATATGGAACCTCCACTGTTCCAGCTTGCATCCATTGCCCCTTGTCCTATCACCAGATGACCTTGAGAAGAGCCTGGCTCCATCCTCCTGACACCCACCCCTCACAGATTTATAGACATGAATGTGTCCACCTCTCAGCCTCTTCTTCTCCAAGCTCAAGAGAACCAGCTCCCTCAGCCTTTCCTCATAAGGGAGGTGCTCTGCTTCCTTCATCATCTTCATTGCTCTATGCTGGACACCCTCCAGCAGCTCTGTGTTCTTCTTGAAGTGAGAGGCCCAGAACTGGACACTCCAGATGCAGTCTTAACAGTGCAGAGTAGAAGCCTTACTGGAAAGCATGGAATTCAAGTACAAAATTCAGATGTTCAAGCATTCTGAAAATCTTGCCTTGAACCAAGTGTAATTCATGGTCAGCCCCTCTGGAACTCTACAGATTTCTGATGAGTTCTCCACGAAGAAGAATTAGCTCCGCAAAGAAAATAATGAGAACACAATATCCTCAGGGATAACAGATAGTTTTGTTCACATATTGGAGTACCTGAAGCTAGAGCTTATTTTAACAACGGTTACTAAACAGGAACGATTTTTGAAAAAAAGAAGTCAACTGCAAAACTGTGCTGTTAATTGAGAGGAGAAAAAAAGAAAGGAGCATTCACGCTTCTTTCTTCACTGCTTGTTTTCCTCCTGATTTAATATAAAATCCTTCCTTGGAATGGGGAACTCACTTCCACAGCTTCTTGTTCTGCTTTTATGACTCCATTAAGGTCACAACTATCTCTGCTTCACTCACAGAATGATCTCTTCTCTGCTCCCCTTGGCTAAAATGTCACTCCAGTGGGGCTGACCTTCAGAGCTTTCAGCTCTAAAATAACTCGCTCGAAGTGGCAGTTTCATTTCCCATCGACTGAGTAAAAGAAGTACCTGGGAATAGGTTCTCAGATCCATTACATTCCTTCATGAACACTGAACTCAGACTCAGAAGACCAAAGCCTGCTGGTTTGTTACAGATGCACATAGGTCATCATGCACGCATTCACCCCATTACACTCTTGTTTTTTAGCTTCACCCCATCCCACTAAGAGCTCAGGGGCTCATTTAGCTTTTGCACCACATCAGCAACTTTTCTTTTCCAAACTCTACACTTGGAGCTGAAAATTCAGATGGTTCACCCTGCAACACACAGAGGCAGGTGATGATTTTGCATCCACTCATCATGCTGGTGTTCTGTGGGCTCAGACCATGCCTGTTCATAAGACAAGAGCAATAAGACAGTTTGGCTCCAACACTGGATCTGCATAGACCCAATGTCATCCACTGCTCAAACAGAGCTTGGCTTCATGCTCAAGTCCCTCCGCGTGCCAGTCTCCCAGACAGATGCCACTCCTCTTATGCAATTACCATAGTTGTAAGAGAAACAGCATAGAAGAACAAAGGCTTCATTACTAGCTCTAATTAGCTTTAAGCTAAAGGGGATTTAACATTATTTTCTCCTCCAGCATGCATGTCAAAGGGGGGAAAAAAAGCTTTGTGTAACTGTTCACCTAGTTTCAAGACAAGAAATTTTGTAAATAGCCAAGGTTGGAGGGAAAGGGAAGCTCTGAGATCAGAAAATAGCAAAAGCTATTTTGAAGTTTATTGGTAAACACTTCTTCAAATAGTTTACATTACTTAAAATGTCTGCTTGAACAAAGAGCTTTATGACAGGTTTCAGCATCCACCAGGGCACTTCTGAGAAGTTCACAGCTATTTTTCCCCCGTGACAAAAGAGGTGGCAGCAGATGCTTCAGAAATAACTCAAGCTGCTTCCCTTCTCGATATTTTGGGGTTTCACAGTTTATGGTTGCTTTTGTGGCAGTTTGTTTTACTGTTCTAAGGTGTGAAAATGTGAATGTGCCCAAGCTTGAACTTAGAGACACCGAATGAATCCATGAAGAGGACAGCAGGAACACAAGGCAGCCATGTGTGAGCTTATGACTTTGGAAGGTTGAAGTACAGAGGCTTCTCCACTGCAAGACTGGTCATGTCGTGACTCAACTGAAACCAACAGACCACAAAGCAATGCAGGCAAATTATTTCTATTTTCTAGGAAGCCTCAATATATTCTGCCTTCTCAAACACTTCGTTGACTTTGAGTTAAAAAACAAAGATACATTTGGTAAGAAAACACCAAAACCACAAGGGAAGGTGATAGCACTGATTAGACTCTAATTCATAGAATCATCAGGGATCGGAAAGGACCTCAAAAGATGATCTAGTCCAATCCCTCTGCCAATCACAATCACCTAGACCAAGCTCTACAGAAACACATCTAGGCGGGTCTTGAGCATCTCCAGAGAAGGAGACTCCACAACACCACCAGACAGCCTGTTCCAATGATCTGTTACCCTCACTGGGAAGAAGTTCCTTCTGATATTGATACGGAACCTCCTCTGTTCCAGCTGGCACCCATTGCCCCTTGTCCTATCACCAGATGACCTTGAGAAGAACCTGGCTCCATCCTCCTGACACCCACCCCTCACAGATTTCTAGGCATGAATGAGTTCACCCCTCAGCCTCTTCTTCTCCAAGCTCAAGAGAACCAGCTCCCTCAGCCTTTCCTCATAAGGGAGCTGTTCTACTTCATCATCTTTGTTGCTCTACGCTGGACACCCTCCAGCAGCTCTGTGTCCTTCTTGCAGTGAGGGTTCCAGAACTGGACACAACACTCCAGATGTGTTCTCACTAGCACAGAGTAGAGGGGAAGAAGAACTTCTCTCGATCTGCTAACCATCCCCTTTCTGATGCAATTCTTTGAGGGGGTGTTACAAATTACATATTCTCTTTAGTAAACTGATCCGAGTAAACTACTTGAATTGCTGACTGGTTTACCATTACTGATTTTTAGGTCCTGTATGCTCTACACACTAAGATGATGTCACCCTGATTTTCCTGGAAAAAAAAGGAAAACACGATGTCTTTCTAGGGAGAACTACACATTTAGAATACTCAGTACTAAGCATTAGTTTTAAATCCAATTTCCCTTTATAAAATTATTTTTATATTCCTTCAAAGAAAATAGAATGGGCTAGAGACACTCTTCCAACATGTGAGGAGTACAGATGTTCAGTGCTACTTCACAGAAATGTTTATGTCAACACATGGACCGGCATAAAACTTGTACTTTGCTACATATCAAATATTCGAACAATGAAGATAGCAAAAAGCTAAACCTCTAGACCACAGCTTTGAAAAGTGCCTTGTTTAAGAAGAAATTGATTTGCTGATCATGGTTGGTCCATGAATTCTATGAACTTGCTCTTTTGAATCAATTCATAGCACCCACAAAGTGAAGCATCTCCCCTGATATCAATTACAGATTGCTTCAAAATACATTACTGCCAGGACTATAAACTGCTGTGAGGTGAAGCTTCCCTTTGCACTAGTATTTTATTTATTCTGTTATCCGAGACTTGTGAAAAACTGCTGGCTCAAAATATCCCCCAGTCTCCAGCATGGCAGGTTATGATAGACCCACATATAATCAAGGAGGACATGATGAGTTGTGCTGACTGTCGTAACATCGCTAATCAGTTCTGATAAGGTAGATTTCATGTTATCATGTCATCAAAAAACTCCCAAGCCTGGAGCCGCTCACAGTTTCAGACAATGTTTAGATCTCTGATGCCCTCATTAGACACCTCTGTATTCTAACTGGATGCTAACTGGAGCCGTTGGTGATGGTCACATAGATGTTCACTTCTTTGGTGTCAGGACCTCAAGCAAACAAAGGGGCCCTGATTTGCAGATCATCTTCAGATTTTAAGAGCCCAATTTGAAATTACTCCAGCTTTAGAAGCACTGTGCACACATTTAAACTAGTAAAGTCAAAAGGCACTTTCAAAGTCAGAACAAGAGTATTTCTGTGAGCTCCTCTTGCCCCTTCCTCTCCCTCTATGCTTTGTAACAAGACTTCACTTTTCTTTGAGGGCACACGCAAGTCTTTGCAACAACTCCATCAAAATCACCTTAATCCATACAAAGCCTATTTTGTACAACTCACTCCGTGTTCATCCTTTTTCCCCTCTTTCTCTCACTGCTTTTCTTGATAAAGAGTCAAATTAAAGTTCACTCAAGCAAAGATGCAGCAGAGACGGCTGCTAGCCTCAGGCCAGTTTCCACTCCTGAGATTTTACAAGGCAGCCACTTGAAGCTGATTATGTACTTCCAACAGCACATTTCTGACTTGACATTGGGTCACATAAGACTTCTAAATTTAAACTGCTCTGCCTTATAGCACAAGGGCCGTCTGCCTTGTATGGACCCGCTACCCCCTTCCTGCCTCCAGCTCCCTCTGGGTTTCATACACCTTCCTGAGCATCTCCACAGCCGCAGCACTCCGTCCCCTCATCCCCAGAGCCAAGCAGGTATCTGAGATAAATGCCATGTGTGCAAAGCACTATAATTAAAACTCACCTGCCTAAAGAAAAGCACACTGTGGGTATAATTACAATATACTAATTCATACTATTGCCTTACGTTTCCTCACAGCAGGCCATACTATTTTTAATCCCTTTGTAGGTCTGATTATAGCTCAGCTAACAATAGGACATAAATACTCCACGTTCAGCATTTCCTCAGCAGATACATACCTGTTCTTCTTTACTAATGCTCCAGTCCAGTACAAAGGCAACCTCTGTTAGGATGCCCAACCCTCATCAAACCACAAGCGTTCTAATCTTCCCATTTAAACAGACAGCTCAGCCATAAACCCACCCATTTCTATCACCCCAAGCAAAATCCCCAGCCTTTAACAGACCCCTCTCCTCAGTCAGATAGCCCAGACATACCAATTCAGCAGCCTTGGCACAGGGGAGCTCCAGGACAGAGCAGCACCAAACCCTGCTTTCCTGCTTTGAACCCCAGGGCACACCAAACCCACAAGCTGCTGGAGTCACCTAGCCAATACAGCAGGAAGGCAGGACTAGCTGCTACATACCCCACAACCCAATGCAACTCTGCAGGCTTGGGGAAGAGTGGTTGGCAAGCACTGAGCAAAAAGAGAGAGTATCAACTAAAAGGAGTATTGATTGATAATTGGCTGAATATGAGCCAGCAGTGTGGCCAGGTGGCCAAGATGGCCAACGACATCCTGGCTTGCATCAGAAATACTGCAGTCAGCAGGAATAAGGAAGTGACTGTTCCCTATACTATACACTGGTGAGGCCACATCTTGAGCACTGTGTTCAGGTTTGGGCACCTCTGTACAAGAAAGGCATCGAGGTGCTAGGCTAGACCTAAAACAAGGGCAACAAGGTCAGAGAAGGGTCTGGAGAACAAGCCTGGTGAGGAGCAGGTGAGGGTGCTAGGGCTGTTTGGACTGAAGAAAAGGAGGCAGAAGGGAGACCTTACTGTTGCCTATAATCACATGAAAGGAGTTTGTAAAGAGGGGGGGACTAGTCTCTTCTCACAACAGGACAAGAAGAACCGGCCTCAAGTTGCACCAGAGAAAGTTTAGGTTGCACATTAGGAAAAACTTCTTTATTGAAAGGATCATCAGGCTTTGGAACAGGCTGCCCAGGGAGGGGGTTGAATCACCATCCCTGCAGTATTTATAAGTCACGTAGATCTGGAGCTTAGGGACAGAGTTTAGCAGTGGGTATGGTAAGGTAGATTGGTGTTTGGACTTGATGTTCTCAAAGATCTTTTCCAACCTAAATGATTCTATTATTCCATGATTCTATATCCTATTGCATCTCTAGCTCTTCTGACTACTGCTTCAGGCTGCAGCAACACCTGCAACAGCGTTAATCAATATTCATTATCTCCTATTAGGATGGCATGCCATCATCGCCAAGTTCATTCCTGGTAGGAACAGACCCAGCTTCCCTGAATTCAATACCAGTAACATCTGTTGATTAAAATTGGCAGAGCGCGCCTGATCCTGCTTTACCTCACAGCACACTTCTCTTGCTAAGATGTGCCAACATAAGTGTTGTATGCTTGCTTTGACTTTCTGGGGGGTTGTGTTGGTATTTTTAAACCACGCAGATAGAGAAAAAAGGTCTGAAGAAATTGTGGGGTCTAGATCCAAACCAATTATTGAGGATCGTTCACTATTTTGTTTCAATCAAGGTAACTGAGTGATAATTTACTAATTGGTGTTCTATTTTACAAACAAGGTGGTTCTTGACTGAAGTTAAGCATCAAATTCAATAGCAGCTTTGAAAAATGCTTTTTTTTCCCCTCAATCTGAAGAGTCTAAAATTCAGTAGAAAAACTAGGTCTTCACTATTGTGTCAATTAAATTCTGCTAAACCTGAAAAATAATCTGTTCCTACAGCACTCACGTACCTATGGAATCTAAATGTGGATGCATTTGGGCCACAGAAAAGCCTGAAAAATCCAACTGCACACACATTTATGCACCAGTCACCTAACAGTTAAGTGCCTTTTGGAATTGAGGTCTCAATGTCAAACCCAAGTTAAACTGAATTCAAACGGGAGCGTGGCCATGATTGCCCAGAGGATTTGGGTTTGTTCATAATCAACTTAAATTACTGTCTGTTTATCCTGCAAATATTAACTACACATAATCCTCAGTTCTCTTGCATATTAAGCTCTAAGAAATATAACTCATTTTAAATTACCTAGGTTACCCAAGCCAATTGAGATTTACCGTATTCTTTACTTAATAGAATATTTGTCTCATCAAAAGCAATTACATTTTTATCATTACTTCTGGTGACTCCATTAAGCATGGTGGCATTTTAATTTTTAAAAGTCTTCAGTATTGCAGGCTGCCAGCCTGTTAAATTTTTAAACATTCTAGTTCCCAGCTTTACTGCTTTGCTTTACTGCAGTCAAAGACTTTTGCAAATTTAAGCCCACAGCATTCATGTCCACCTTCCTCCCCACTGCTAACAACCTGCTACCTTGAAATTCACGTTTAGCAACATCTGTGTGGAACAACTGGCACCACCTACAAGCAGGGTCTCGAGCAGGCACTGGTTTATTGGGTTCCTGCAGAACGATGCAAGACTGACTACACAGTCAATTACAAAGCAACACATTTTCAAATCACTGGGGTGGTTTCCTTGCCTGTTTCATTGCCGATTCACTGCTTTCAGGCTGGGTAGGGGACAAGTGCCTGCTGTGTTTGACCCTTCTGCCATGAGGGGTGCATGTTCAAAATCTAAAGACAAAAAGAATAGTTCCTGTTTGATTGGCAAACAGAGGTTACTCATGTGGCAACACACGTGGAGGTATAAAACTGAACTGTGCTCCAAACTCCTCTGGATTTCTAACTTGGCCAGAGCCTGATGAAGCAGCCAGTTCATCCCCTCCAGGAACTGTGTTTTCTTTCCAAGCCCTTGTGCCTGAGCCCAGGGCTACACAGAAAGTCAAAGCTCAGGTTCAATTTGCTGCTGCTTGTGGGTTTATCACATGGGTCTGAGAGACTCCAGGATGAGCAGGGCTCAGGTCAGAAAGGCAGACTGTGGTGGAAGAATGGGCCTGGGGAAGTGGTTTAAGAGAGTGAGCCGCACAGATGATTGACTGAAAATTGGTGCACTGCCTGGGCTGAAGATCACATCCAGACATCCACCCAGCCTCTTCCAGAGGGAGGGAAATAATGATTTGGACATCTCTTTATCACTCAACACTAAGCTGATGCTGTGGGAACACCTGCATTTTCATAACTGTAAATTACATTGAACATGCCCAGTGCTAAGGGCGCTATCGCTGCTTCCCAAAGTGGTAGGAATCTCATCATCAAACCACTCCATTTTTCCACCAGGCATGAGAAGTCAGTTCTTCACTGCAGCATTCTGTGCTCTGTACTTAAATGCAGAAGTGGATGATTAATGCCTGTGCAAGAAATAGCAGGGTGAAAAACTGAAGCACATTTTGGAAATGCTTGTTTGTTTTAAAGCTCTGATTACAGGAAATATATTAAAGATGAGTTTTCTGAAGGGATCGCAGCCCACTCCCAAACTAGGCAATTTCCATTTTGATAAACAGACCAAAATCTCCTCTGGAGTTAATACCCCAGAGGTCGACCCCATAAACACTAAAACAAACACAGATAGCACGGCTGAATGGGCTGAATCCAGACACACTGTGCTGATCATAACTCCAATCAAACCAGGGTGAAGAGCTTTACACCAGCTCTCAGCTGGGCACTCCAACTGCTGAATTGTTGTGTAGAAGCTGAGGTGTAAGCTCTGCTCCAGCACCCCAATGTCACCTGCAGCAACCCTTTTGCACAGACTTTCCTCCCGTGCTGCCAATCTCCAGCCACATAAAAACTCTACTAAAATGCTCATGGGAGAGACAGGAGCAGCAGTGATCTCCTATGCTACTGAAAATGAGAGCATACCCTAAAGCCATAGAGAAACTAACTCCTGTGAGCCAAGACCAGCAAATGCAGCTGAGCATAAAGTAACCTTGTTCACATGAGCCTACAAAAGGACGTTAGTTACAGCTTTACATGCACTACCATAAATCCATGCAGAAAGCCCTTTGTTTCTCACCTGGGATTCCATTCTGCACCTCATCTACCCAGGGCCAAGCTGAACCCTCTGTAGCAAAATGTCACAACTTCCAGCTTGCTGCACAAGTGCTGCAACTGCTTCATTTTAATGTAAAAATTAATTCTTAATTAAACTGAATTTAACCTGAATCTCAACAAGGCAATCAGTGTGGCTTCTCTTCACTTTTCTTTGCTATATTTGTAAGGAAGAGCTGAACAAGAAAATAAGCAATGGACTTGAAGAGTCCAGCAGCATCTCCAATCAAGTCCAGCTTCTGCAGATGATGGAAGCTACGGCCAGATCCCACCTGGAGCTGAGTCTCCAATCTTGCTGTCCTGTGTGTTTGCCTCAGCCCCCATGCCCAGCACAGCTCAACATCCTGGCTGTAGAAAAAGTTGTGGGTTCAACCATTTCCCCGCTGAAGGCCCTGGAGAGATGATGTGCTGGGGAATAACTTCTCAGTCAAATGTAATGTCCCTTTCAGCCCTTGCTTGCACAGTGCCAGCACACAACATTCCCTCATTCCCTTAAAAAGCATTTAGCTGCAAGACCTGCATGTTTTCTAGTACTAGAGTAGCCTTGTGGCTGCCCCACACAGCTTGACAGGGGAATGCCAATAAGGCACTGACACTCCAAAGCCAAGAAGAGATTGATCCAGTTTGGCAAGAGGGACAGGACAGCCCAGACCTGTAGGAAAAACCCAAAGGCCAACTCCCAATCTCAAGCTTTCAAGAAAAACAGGCCTGTTGCAATTAGCCATTTGGATCTTAGGTGGCCCCAAAGAAGCTGGAGCAATCTATGCTGGTTTGTGTTTCAAATCCCAGGACAGCTGATTACCCTTGTGGGTCAAAGGGGAGCAGAAAGAGGGTGGTCAGGCAATAACTATTTCCACGTTGAAGTTGCAGCAGAATCAGGCTCATGGAGGATGCTTTAGAATTGGTCTAACAAACAAACCACTGTGCAGAGGCTATCAAAACTGAGAGGAACCTTCCAAATATGCAGCCTCTGACAGAGAGCCATAAGGAAAACATTCAGTAGCAATAAACTGCATGTTAAATAAATACCAGTAAAGCTTATAACAGAATTACAGACGAGCAATTCAACTTCCCTCAAGAGTCTTGCATACTTCAAGGAAAATATCTCCCAATTATCATAAAAAGCTATCTTCAATTTTCACAGTTCATCTATAATATGCTGATTGAGAATGTAAAATGTATGGCTCAGGTATTTTTGTATAATCAGCTGTAACCGTATCCTCAAGTGTAATGACGAGCAATTGGAATAGCAAGACTAATACTTTAGCTATTTAAATTCAGATTGCCTGGTGTTTATACTAGTATTCCCAACAGAGAACAGAAACAAAATATTTGAAACAAACAAGTATCTTCTCTGTTATATTAATCTTCGCTCATAACAGAGCCCTAGTGGAAAAACAGATTAATGAACAACAGAACAGAAACAGACAGCAATGCAACGCTTTACGTTGTGCTTTCAAGAATGAGCTAAAGGACAGTGCGTGCAGGGAACAAATATTACACTTCTCTGGGAAAAATATAGCTGTAACCTCTCATTAAAGGGTCACTACAGACACAAGAAAATAAGGATTTGGTCAGCAGGTGAGAGCAATGGTTTGGGGGAAGCTACAGGGAAGAGAGAAGTACTCGTTGGAAGGGTCCAAAGCAGCACCTTTAGCCAGCTCGAGGGAACATGCTGTGCCTCGGGGCCAGCCATGCTCCAGGGGACTAGCAGGGTTAATATGTCCTTATAACAGAGCTGAGTCAGGAGCACAGAAGGAATAAGACTTTGCACACACGGTACTTTCACATCCACGTAAAAGAACAGCTAGGGATAGCTAAAGGAGCAGCACATGCAGGATCAGCTGCATCTCAACACAGGACTGCAGAAATCCAAATGGCCTTACTCACCAAAGCCAAGCCCTATACAAACAGGCACTTTTATTCATGCAGACGGGTTGCTTAATAGAGTAGGCAGTCTGGCAGAAGGTTGCTTTGCTCCCCAAGAACCCTGAGATCAGGTTAAAATCAGCCTCTTGGCAAACTGTCAACCACTCTATTGACAAGGAGGCTGTACGAGTGCAAATGACCACTACAAAGCAATAACATTGTAAAAGAGAGTATCAGAAAGTAACAGGTGACTGCGTACCCATCAACACTCCTCTGCCAGCACAGGAGGAGTTTTTGGAGCCACCCCGTATTCACACACAGAAGCTCTGCAGAACCGCAAAGGCTTTTCTGGACCTCAGCATGCTGTTCCTTGTCATCTTTAGAACAGTAACGAGCCAAAAGACATGTACAGCTGCAAACGGTTATCATACAGAAGTGACAATACATCCATGTAAGTTAAACATTGGTGTCAGGAGGTTTTACAGTTCAGCAGGCCCCCAGATGTTACTAGGTGCACATAGCTGTCTTCAGTACTGGCAAAAAGCAGGTAACATGGAAAAGTGCACAAACGGAGACACTAAGGAGGCCTGATCCCAAATACAGCAATGCTCCGTGGCAGAATGAAACAGCAAAGATAATAAGAAAGGGCAGAGAAAAGTAGAAATGAAGAGGTGAGGAGACATGGACAGTCGTTTTCTAATCGTGGTGATGAAGCAGTGACCCAGGCTGTTTCCATGGATGGAAGGGGTTCAAGAGCAGTGCTGGACAGTTTACACTCAAATTCCTCTCTAAAATTCAATTGCTTCAGGAGAAGAAAAACCTGCTTTATAGGGAGACAACATCACATGTCTGTTTGATTACTCATTTCATTGCTTTGGAAGTCATTTCTTGTTTCAGCTTCTGCATGTCTCCAGGTGCTTGCACACAGGGTAGAACATGTTTTTGTTGTTCCACCCATCATTTCTGTCCCTTTGGGTTGCACTACCCATCCTCTCACACTTGTACAGTACCAGCATGTATACAAACCCAGGAAAAGGCAACAATTCTGCTTCTGGAGTGATCTCAAACCATTTCCCTAGGAAGCAACATTTCATTCCATTCAAAGAGTCCATCTTCTCAGCAGTGCAATAGTACTATTAAATGAAAGGAAAAAAAGAGTGCACTTAAACTACCCCAAATTAATAGTCTATGTCAACATGCCTGGAAAAAAACTGATGATTTTTCAGAGAGAAATTTGAGAGAAAAAAAAAGAGTTGGAAGTTTTTCACACTTGTGCACTGACTTTGTTCCACCCTGTCCCTCTCCAAATATGCAATTCAAGGGGAAAACAAACCCCTCCGTAATTTTTTCATGAAGAGAGGAATTTTCCCCCTAGAGCTGAAGGTTCTTCCTATTTCTTTGTGTTTTGTCAGCTGGCGTGGGAGGCATATTACCTAGGAGTTATGCACACACTTCCAAAAGGGAGGGAGAACAGTCCATCAGGAGAAGAAATACTTAAAGCTTCACATGAATGAGACACACCAAACAGAAGAATCACTTTCCTTAAGACCTGCTGAGTGTTTCTCTCCATACTCCTTCTCAGCAGTTATTTCATATTTGTTTGTTTTTGACAGAACAATTGCCTCAGACATCAGTGGGAGTCATTCTAATCCTAAAGTGAAACCTGTGCTCAACTACTTCCCTGCAGTGAGCCCTTTGCCAATGAGTGGGGTGAGAGGGCCCCTTACGCTCAGCACAGAAGAACTGCTGGGCTTCATGACAAAAGAGAGGAGGAACCAGTCTATTTCACTGCTGAGATTCCTGACACACTCTCACTTGTCTTTTACATCCAGATGCTCAGCACAGGTACTTCATCACAGATTCACAGCACAGTCATCCAAATCACCAACACACAAACACACCTCATTTAAACTGCTTTAGGATACCCAGCTCCTGCGCAACCCGATGTGTAATGATATTAAATACCTGTAACACATTGCTATTCTCATCCTTACATAGCACTGTATTACTGAACAAACCACACAGCTCTGTTCCAAACTGCAGAAAGGCAAAGTAAGAGCTATGGAAAATATTTCTCTTTGTTCCCTACACAAGACCATTAATTCAATAATTCTTTAAAAATGGAGCATAGCTGGGGTAATCAAATAAATTATTAGAAGGCATATAAATCATTACCACCTAATATGACTGCAACAAGATTCAATGCAATTTACAGATAAGTATGAGGAATGACTACTGCGTTTTACTGAATTAAAACTGGCAAAAGTTCTAAGAAGACAAATGATGTAAGATGACCCTACATTCATTTGCAAACTAAAAAGGCAGAAGGAAACCAGCAGACAGATAAGTTTTACTTTTTCAAATATTTTGCAGCTTGCCCTGAAAACCAGAATTAATCATAAAATGGAAATTCTTTCATTTAATTAGAGATTGAGTGGGTGGGAATCTGAAGACAGAGTAAAGCTGTATGGAAATTCTTACAGCTTTTGGAAATGAGGTCTCCTGGACTGAGACAGAAATGCAGTCTTTCAGAAAACCCAAATCCAGACTGCTGTCTGGATTACTTGTGCTGGCTCTCACGAGGTACTCTCAAGAGGATATTTCCTTATAGGATATATCTTCTATGCTCAAACCATTGGTCCAGAGACCAAAGAGTTGTTTGCATGAGTCTTGTCATGTTTTCTGAAAGAAAATAAGAACAAAATCTGGTGCCAAAGCAGAATCACCCATTCACAAACACAGGCATCTCAGGATGGCCTGGGAGTACTGTTTTCTGTTCTTCTTTCGAATTCTTGCTTTCTTCATTATGCTAATTAATTTTCACAGGCTCACACTCATCTTTTGGATATCCTAATGCACAAGCTCCATTTGCAAGCACAGCTCCTTGTTACATGTCATCACCAATGATCCCATCAGCACTATCTCCCAGGCACCTAGTGATAGCATGAGAGGGCAGGGCCTGAAGCTGCATCAGGGGAGGGTTAAGGTGGATGTTAAGAACCCCTTCTCATGGGAAAGGTAGTTAGACATTGGAATGGACTGCCCGGGGAGGTGGTGGAGTCCCCATCCCTGGAGGTATTTAAGAACAGACTGGATGTGGCACTTAGTGCCCTGGTCTGGCTGATGTGGTGATGTGTTAGGTCATAGGTTGGCCTGGATGAGCTCAAAGGTCTTTTTCAGACTGAATAATTCTGTTGTTCTGTGATCTCCAGAACAACAGATACTCTGAAATTCTATCTCCCTGGCCTCTGCTTTCCCCATCAGGACAGGAAGGGAAAAATTACAGTCATTTTCTCAGGATGCAAATAAGCTAAGGAGAAATTAATTGTCGCTTACACAGCGTTACCCCAGTTACTGGCATTAACAACCTGAAAAACCTTTAAGAACATTGTTAATTCTGCCTAAAAGCACACACTGAGCTGTGTGCACAATACCACACCAAGCAATAAAAATCCAGAACACTCATAAACTGCTTGTTACACCCAGATTAGGGCACTTTGCATCTATGGGATCTCCATTTCTCCTCCCCATCTCTGACATACTACCTTTGTTGTAGCTATCTTAGAAGATCTTCTGCACTGCTAAGCAGAGATTCAAAATCAATGCAAATCCCAGTGCTCTTCTACAAGTCTCTGGACATTATTTCCTGCTCATCTCACCAAGATACTAGTTCTTTGCACTGAGAATCTGAATAGCCCTGAGCATTTTTGCTTTAGCTCCTCAGTCAAAAAGAGTAGGACAAGGGCAGTTATGTGATATGAGCCTTCAGGTTTTTTAATCCAAATCTCTTATTTGGGGGTTGCTATTGTTTTTAGTTCATTCGGACACTGTCAGAAAGCAATCTCAGTTTTTAATCCAGGTTCAATACAGACTACTCATATGCTTAAAAGCAAAGCCCATGTTTACCTGCCAGGGCAGGGGACAGCACTTCTCATCAACTGAGCTGAGGAATTAATTTCCCAAGAAACTGTGACTTTACCATAAACCCGAATCCCTTCCACTTGTAAAGTCCCCTTGGATTCAGCCTTCTCTAATAACAGATATAACTGAACCGAGGCTGCCGCACCAAAACAGAGCAGCAAAGCCAACCAAGACAATTCCAGTCCTACTCCAGAAGGAATCAAACAGACTAATACAAATCAGGCAGCAGGTATTTTGCTTGCTGCAGAAATAAAAGGCACCTCTGCACCAGGGCAATGAGCTGTCTGTAAAACCTAGACAGATGAGACTTATCTAAAGGAAAATGCATATGTATTTTATAGACACGCTTACAGACACATCAAACCACAGGCAGCATCCTGTACAAAGAGAAAGATGGCACATACTCTTCTCTTAAACACAAAAAAGATGTATTAACCCATCAGCACGTCTAGTTGCCGACGCAAGCATGTACTAAACTCTTGACACACACCTCTCTTACTGGTGCCCTGCCATTCTCCACTCAGAGCCATCCAGCCCTGATCATACTTCAAAGGCCTTCAAAGTTCTATACTATTTTCCATGATCTAATCATGAGTTTGCAAACAGTGCCATAAATATGGCAGGTGCCATCACCACCTTTAACTGAAGGCGCTGTATTTTTGGCTCCACTGCTTTAGTTTTACTGGTTATTTCCAGTTGTTCGTCTTTAAGCGTCACCTGCCATTCCAAATTAAAACACTGGGGAAGACCACCAAGAGACAAGCATATCATTTCAAAGTGTAAAGCCAAGAGCTGACAGGGGCTGGGGGTAAGGAGGTGGAAGAGGTGAAGAGAGGAGAGAATAATTGTTTCTCATTCCCTGGTTGCATCCCTTCATTTCTTAAAGCCCCTTGGTTTCAAAGCAGGAATGCAGCAATCTTTTAAGTGCCTGTGCTGCTGTGTTGCCTTCCTCTGTTTGTGTCATGTGCAATCACAGTGTTTTAATGGAGCCCAAAAGCTCAGTTTTTACAAAAAACAACTTTACTTGTGCTGGGGGTCTGTTGCACTGCAGCTGACATGACTCTAGGGAACAGCTTTCATTTCAAATAAAAGCCAGAAAAACATTTCTTCCCCGCAAAGGATTTTAAGCAAGCAGGACCACTGCAGTACAGCACGTGCAAATAAGACATAGCTGTGAACTAGAAATCGTAGAAGGTTGATTACACATTGAAGTGATGTACAAACACCTGCTGTAGGCTCTTCTGCTATCGCCTCACAGATTACAACAAACATTTATTGGTACTGGAATTAACTTCACCTTGACAGTTCTTTGGGGAGGAAGGGGTTTACACACATATGTGACCAACGCTCCTAAACAACCAGACTCCAGAGTATGCTGCTTGCTGCTACTCCACATCACTAGAGCCCTGGACTAAGCATTTCAGAAAGCAGAATCCTGGTTACTGTCAATCCTCTGCCATCCTACAAGAACACAAATGACAGACAGAACAGAAGCAATTTGAGATGCCCTTCATGAAAACCCTAGGCACAGGTACAAACATGTTGGCACACAACACATCCCAGATGCTGGGAAAAGGAGGAAGGAAGGAGGAGTGAAGGTCTCCCCTGAACATGATCCTCATGTACGGCAGAGTTTTTATTCACATTCACTCCAAACCAACCCTCAAATCAACAGATAACATGGACCCATTTCCATCTGCCTTGGTTGAGGCCAGACGAGGATTAACCGGCTACATAATATTCATCTGTATTTTTGTAGCACTTGCTATATGCTTCTTACACAGTGAGTAAAACTGAGGAGTCTTTCGGTTTATATGTACCTTCCTCCTTACCATTTGCTCACTCAGTCACTGATTTTGCTCAGTCTCCATCTGTGTGGCGCCAACATGCCCACCAAGCCTTATGCCCACCATGCCTCTCACTCACAGCCTCCAGCAGCGAATTTCCTGGGAATGATGGTGCAGCCAGCACTACTGCGTCAGCCAGTAGTAGAAAGATAGACTCCTATCTCAGTGGATAAAAAAAGAACGTCTGGCCAATGCACTCTTGTTAGCCACCAAGAACTTGAGATAAACATCTTGACACAATGAGCTACAGCTGCATGGCAAATCAACGTTACCAAAGGCAGCACCTTCTTGCAAACCGAGGGATTTTACTAACTTGTGGTTCCATGCGAGTGCCCTGTTTCTTCAAGTCGCACCTAAACAGCAGCCAGCAGACCCTTGTAATTTCTATGAAGCGAAACAACATTTTTGAGCAGCAAGAATCATGAAGATATAATTGAGAAACCAGGTGTTCAGTGATATTGTGCCTCATCCTCCTCCTCCCATACTGTTGATGGAGACAGAGCTCCCAACTAGCTGTGAAGCAGCAGACAACAGTGAAGAACTGCGAACTAAAACAGCACAATGTTAACAGACCCAGTAAAGTCACACAGACAGCTTGAAAACATCCTTCCCAAAGCCTGCGATGCAACATCAGGAACAAAAAAGAGTAATTCAGACCCAACTCCATGCTGCAGACATTCCCAGCACAATTTGCCTGCCTTCACTTTGGACAATTCAATATAACATCTCAACAAGTAACTTCCAAACAGAATGTTTTTAAAACGTGGGTGATCTGGAGCATGTGGAATCTTCTGAGAAATTCACAACATCCATATGTCAGATTTTTATATATAGGTGCTCCATACGGCAAATGGATTGCATCACTCTTCACAGCTGCTGATAATAGTATAAGGAAAAAGAGATATAGATAGCCTGGCTTTCCTACAGCCCAAGAATCCAGGCCACATTTAACTGCCCATCAAGAGCCATCAGACCAGTATTGCAAGCAAATGACTCTCTAAAGAGCCCAGTTCACACTAGGACTGAGGTGCTTCAGCCATTTGGGAGCATTTTTAAATTTCCTTTAAACTCTCTAAGACAAAACTCTGATCTACAGCAAGGAGCAACAGTTCTCATTGTTTCATTGAGCCGGGCAAGGAAGCAATCCAGAAGTTACAACCAGCCACAGCCTCTCATCTCCTCCTTCCGCTTCAGTGGGCCAGTCAGGCATAACTCTGTTCTCTAGATCCACCTCTCCTGAAAAGCTTCAAGAAGAGAGTAAATCCTTATTCCTCTTTGCACCTTCTTGCCTTGGCAAACAGCCTTCCCTCAGAAACCCAGCAAAGACCTTGGCCTCTCCCATATGCCTGGGAACAGTTTCCTAGCACTGTTGTCAGTATTTCTCCTGACTGGTCACTACTAACCTGACACCAGCATCCCTGGTTCATTCCCTTTGCTGTTTTGAGCTCAGAACTATTTAGTCAACAAGATCTGAACACACATCAGGTTCTATGCCTGGAGATAATTTTATTTTTATTATAAACCAAAAAGGCCTGTTTCTGGATTGTCAGGCAGGTTTCATTTACACAGGCTTGAGGCACTTGCACACAGCTCATTTTATTCTCAGCTTGCCTCCAGAGAGGCTGTAGGAGTACAGCCATATGGTCAGGGCTTTGCAGCTAAACTGGAAGTACCAAAACAGAGATGCAACTTTCATGCAGTTATATGGACTCTTTCACTTTCCACATTAGGAAGCACACACCATCTCACGCCCACTGCATCCGCAGAGAAAGACGTGGTAGCAGAAAGGTCCATGGCAAAGCAGCTCCTTTGCCTTCAAGAGCCAGGGATTGCTGCTGCTCTGTCACTAACACCATGATGGCCTTGAGGGACTCTGCAGGAAACAAAATCTTAATGGAGCTGCCTCAGCCATCACACACAGACTAACAGAGAAACACTACTACTGCCTTTCAACAGCCTAAGGCACAGAGGGCAAAATTATAGACATGGAACTCTGTCTCTTGAACCTCAGAAAGAGGGCACTGCAACTCTACTGACCATTCCTCACCAGTGATATATCCTGAGACAGGAGGAGTCATCAGGGTCCTTCTGCAGATGTCCACAGCACCTAGCTGTGAGAGTCTCACAGACTAGGTTCAACAAGACCCTCAAACGAACAGGTAATGGTTCCAGACATAAATGACACCAGAAGTTTCTGGTACTGAAGTGGCAGGAAAGCACTGGTCTGGCTCCAATCTCTCTTCTGAATCCTACCTGCAGCGGGAGGATCCCACCTCCAAGCACTCTGAAAGCAACAAAAGCTTTCCTACTTTTTAATAAGACTGCATTTTAAATCACTTCATACATACACGTGTGTGTGCGTATGCATATATATATCACAAAACATAAAACCAAATGAATTTCTCGGTGAAGATGACAAAATGGAAGTGACTAAGGCTATATACAGACATCACAAGCCAGTTCATCTCCTCAGAACTCGGAGTTCAAAAATTCACAGGAAGGAGTTTGGTAAGTAAATTTAATGACTTTGCACAGCCATATCCTCCTTCTTTTATACTACTTGTGATCAGATGACAGGCACTCAGTCCTCGCTAGACATTTTATGTACTGGCTCATTTGCATGCACTCCAGAGTCACCCATTAAAGGCTGCCTTTTCTCCACAAATTTTTGCCTCAGATAAATGACCAACTCTGCTGGCGTGACTTCATGACAGTTCTTAGATCTGACAGCTTAAGTTTAATTAATCTATTTAATTGATTGATCTGGTCCATGGCAAAGGAGTACACCCCATTAAAGAAGATTTTTATCATCCTTCCTATATGACTACAAAATCTGAAGTTTAGTTAGCAGCCAACAAGCTGTCCACCCTAAAAGACATTCACGAAGAGGAAGTGCTGGAGATTAAAAATGACTTGATGATTTTAAATAACGACCAACAGGTTGAACTAAGTTGAACTGTAAGTAAAACTATAAGCCAGTTGCCTATTTCACACCAAAAAAAGAGTGCATTGCAAAGCAATAATAAATCCTTGAAAACCTATTGTGAAGACTGTCTCTACCGCTGGACTATGCCCCTTTACGTTTCTGTCATTGTAGCAAACCTGACAGTTCTATTTGTGCAAACTGTGACAATTACTTCACTGGGAAAGTGCAGGTTATTTAGTGCTGCAATACTTCTTGGATGACTTATTAATATGGATGTAAAACCTCCCAGTTAAAAATAAAACATACAAGGAAGTGAACAATGGGCTTAAGCAGATAAATAAAAGACCAGCAGAGCCTTTAAATCTAAACCGAACAAACCACGTCTAGGTGAAGGACGCTCAGGTACATCAACTCCCCTGCTGCCTAAGCCCCAAAGCGCTTGCCTTCCCCTTTACCATCAAATAACCAGAAGCTGTTATAAACTGGCAGGAAATTATCAGCCTAATCAGCTGGATCAGAAAGGCGACACACAGTGCAGGCGACACGTTCGCCTCAGTATCTGGGATACGGCAGCTCTCTGGGCATCCACATCTGTTTGCAGACAGATGCAAACGAGGCTTAACTCTTGCAATAGTCTGGCCACTGGAGAATAATTAGAATAAATAATCTTTCTATACTAATTACTGTTTGTGGGTTTGTAATAAACCTATTTTGTCCAGGGAAGATTGACTTATCAAGTAAGGACAGCTAGACTGGACAAAGGATAAGTAGTCTCCTCAGAATTGCATGCAGTTTAAATTCTTGAAATGAAATAGAAACCCTCTTTTTATGAGATGCTGGTCAAATCATTTCAGTATTAATATGGTCGATACTTTACAATTGTTGCCTCATTTCCTTTCTAATATATTTTTAAACTGGTGACTAGCAGGATGAAAATATTTTACATATCAATCTGTCCAGCATCTGAAATCACTTTAGTTCTGCAAGCAGCAAGTTGAGGGAGAGACACCAATTGGTCAATGTGCATATTGTCAGGATGTTTTCCATCAGCACATTTGGATCTGCATCTCGGTTTTCTCCAGAAAGGCATCTGTATTCCCGCAGGACCCCTTATTGGTGGTCATACTTCTTCCTGCGAGGCAGGGAGTGCAGCAGCAGTTGCTCCTTTTTGGCCCCCAGAGACAGAGTCTGCAGGCAAACTGAGCAGTCGCATCCAGATGGAAAAATCAGATGACAAGCTTTTTTTATCCCAGTCTTGAGTCTGTCTAACTCTGGCAGGTAGCAGTCTAGGCTAACACATTATTATGCTTAATTCCTCTCGCAGAGCAGAAACCAACTGTTACTATTTACCCTCACTGTTCAAGTTCTATGAGGGATGGATCCAGAGCCACATGGCATTTGTTTTCATCTCCCATGGCTCCTCTGCCTGCACTGCCCAGGGAAAGCTTTGCAGTTCCAAGGCGTACGGCGCTTCCCCACCAGAAAGGCTGTCTGGTGCCACAGCTCTCCGCTCCACAGTCGCTCCTACAGACCTCAGTGGAGGAGCTGTCCAAGGCATCTGTACATCTGCCAGCACAGACAGACAGTCCTGGTCCCCAGCACTGGCAAAGACACAGGAGGATCCTTCAGTGGAAGGATACTGCACCTTCAGCCACCTCAACCCAAGCCCTCAGTGCTGAGGTTCCACAGTGCCAGCCCCCTGGACAGAGCTGATGTTGCTGCTCACAATGCATCTCACAAGCACATTTAAGAATAAGGAAAGCCTGTGCATACTGCAAGCAGTTCTTGTTTCAATGTTTTGTCTATGAAAAGCTTTATCTCCTAAATAAAACACTGGTTTTAATGTACAGATTCACACAGAGGGGGGTCTGGAAGTTGACTGCTGCTCTGCAGTGAATTGCAAATCACACTGCAAACATCCCAAAGGACATTTGATTGTCCAGGAGTGGGCATTTCAGCCCTTCGAGGCAACCAGATTACTCCTGACAACAAAGAATGTTCTGAAATTAGCTGTGAAAGGTATCTCTATTTCAGTGTGACAGAGGAAGCAAAAGGCACAGCTTGTGCCTCTTTACAGTGGTTCTGTACCTGAATAACAGAGAGCAGAGTCCTGCAGGACATTTGCTCAGCTCTGACACAGTGCAGGAGCCTGGAATTGGAGACTGCCTCTTTTAAAGCAATTACATTTAAAGGTAGAGGTAGCAGGGCTTGGTGCGTATCAGAACCCACAGGATACTGCTTTTTGGAAGACACAAAATTAATTGCTCCTCTCCACCCCTTCCCATTTCCCCTAACCTTTGCTGAAGCAGCTCTGCACAGACACAAATTACATGGCAGTAAGTGCATCTATAATAGCACAGAGCTGACAACAGTCTCCAAAACACTGCATTGCCTTGTTATTCCAGTGGAACCACAATACATATGCAGGGACAGAGTCTGGTCCACACCTATACTGAAAAAAAGGTGCCCTGCTTCTCCTCTCAGCACATCCTTATAAGTTCCCATGACTGTTTTCTTTAGACACCTCTTGCCCAACAGCAAGAGGTTGGTATCAGATGCAGAGAGGACTTTTTGTCTTTCATTTCAGGCTCCCTTCTCAGAGCCAGAAGGAAGTTTGCTTTCCTTGTGGCAATTCCACAACATGGGAAAACAGCATCTCTGTTATTGCAGCATGTAAAAAGCACGAGTCACTAACTGGCTCTGCTCATGCTGCTGTAAACGTCGACAATATCCCAGAACTGAAAGACCTCGCTGACCAAGTGATTTGCTGAAACTGTCCCATGACCAAAGTTTCAGCTTTGACCACAGCCTCCAAGTGCTCCTGCAGAATAACCAGTTTCTGGCAGCAGGCAAAACATGTTTGCACCTGTGAGGAGGAAGGGTTGGATGAATTTTCCAGTGTAGGTTTCTCCAGCAATATACACAACTCACTTACACACAAGAGAACATAAAATAACCCAGACTTTGAAATCAGGGAGATGCATCACTTCTTTGATGCTAATAAACAAGATATACAAATAATAGCTGCAAACAACTGTAGTCCTGATTCTGCCTCATTTTGCCAAGGGCAAGTCTGAGGCTGAGATTACGCACCACCACCGCCTGCAAACATGGGAGGCTTTTCTTGTATAAAAATGGTGAATGCAAGGAAAAGGACAGAGGTGCCATCCTTGTATCATCATTTTAAAATCTTCTAATTCATAGTCCAAGTTGCCCAAATGTAAGCAGTTTCATTAAACAGTTGAAAGCTTGGTCCATCTTCTCAGAGTGGAGTCTGCTTTCTGCTCACAGGCAGCAGAAACAATACCCTTGTATGCCAGGGCTAATTGAAAGCTACCTAGATCCTTACGTAACTGAAGTATATACTAAGTCAATCAGATATCTGCCCAGTTAATAGAAACTCCCCAGTACTTCAGTACTCAAGATATTTTGCAAGAGTATTACGAGTTGTTCAAACTTTTCTTCTCCTGAATTCACAGCACTGCAATGTACATAAAATTATTATTTTTAATTAAGATGATAAAACATTCTGAAGCAAGAGAAACATCCCATTTTTGTAATTAAAGTGATGCAGAAAAAATTGCCTAAATTATTTCAGAACTAAATTTCACAATGGTTATGCCGTTTAGAAGTTACAGAGCTGGGAAACTAGGTTGCACTTTTAAGAGACTCTTCAATAATTCAAGGCCTTTCAAGGTCAGAGAGGAAGCAGCGATACAGTGATTTCTCTTCTTGATATTTAAGAGCTCTGCTCAGACCTCTCGTATACATGCATATATATTCCAAGGATTACCATGGGATCTGTAACAGCCAGGGTCAACACATCAAGTCAGTGTATACAGCCCACTCCTGTGTAGCTGTAGCCTGACTTCAGAGCATCTCTTCTTTAATATTCCATTTGGTGCGCCCTTGACAACAGGGCCAGGTAAGTTCTTCCCCCTCAAATTCAAGGCAATCTGTTATCCAGAGGAGGACCACAGGGATAAGTGGAGGGCTGGAGCACCTTTCCTACAGGGACAGGCTGAGAGAGTTGGGGCTGTTCAGCCTGAAGAAGAGGAGACTCCAGGGAGAGAGGCCTTGCAGTACCTGAAGGGGGCTACAGGAAAGCTGGGTAAGGGCAGTTTCCAAGGGCTTGGAGTGGTAGGACCAGGGGGAAGGGTTTCAAGCTGGAAGAGGGGAGGCTTAGGCTGGAAGTCAGAAGGAAATTTTTCACAGTGAGAGTGGAGAGATACTGGAACAGGTTGCCCAGGGAGGTGGTAGCTGCCCCCTCCCTGGAAGTGTTGAGCAACTTGGTCTAGTGGGGGGTGTCCCTGCTCTTTGCAGGTGGCTTGGAACTTTAAGATGATCTTTAAGGTCCCTTCCAACTCTAACCATTCTATGAATCTATGAATGAATCCAGAAGCAGTAGAAATGACCCATCATTTTCTCTCTGGCTTCTCTGAAGTGGTTGTTCAATACTAATTATTCTTCAAATTTCTTTTTCACTGTAAAAGCGTAACTTAGCTCTAAAGCCTATGGAACTGGAACCTCCTTTATCAATACATCTGGATGACCTTTAGTGTAGGAGAAACCTGATTTCTAAGTGAAGCCTTCACGTGCTACTCCAAGGTAAACCTTACGGAGTGTAAAAGAGCTCCCAATTAACTGCCGCTGAAGCGCAGCTCCCATCAGGGATTTTGTGCAGTACTTGCACGGGAATGTTCAATACCCAAGCAATCAATCAGATCACTGCAGAACTCATTCAGAACAAGAAAACTTAAGAGAATTACAGAGCAAACAACTGCACTAGTCAGTATGAGCATGGGGAACGAAAGCTTTTAATACGTGCTAGAGAGCTATGGAACAAAGTATTGCTCATTAAACAGTGAGCAAATATCAAATGCACAGGTGGGCTACAGAAATGAGAAGCAACATTTTGACACCTCTGCTCAAATGTTGGGCAAATAAATAGGTGGGTGAAACCCTTCTCTTGCAATTGCAATGCACTGCAATGTCTTTGACAATTAGGTTTTGATGAACCCTTTCTTCCTCTGTGCTGAGATACTCTCTCTGGTCTCTATTAGAAAAAGATCACTTTGGGAACAGTTGCTGAGAGCACAAACATCCAAACAGACAGTTATGTGATCAAACAACAATCCTTTGACTGTGTGTGGACACACTAGAAAAAGTGCCAGCATGCCCAAAGTAAACTCATATTCAAATTTAGACACATATTGATGGCAAATTATTGACTGACAGGATACTGTGCTCAGTAACAGAGATCATTCTCTGCTTTCAAGCAGTTCCCTGCACAGCTGGATTCACTGTGCTGCCTCCAAAGAGCTAAAAGACAGGTTCCCCCAAGTTGCCTGAGGGAAAGAAATAGCCCGTTCCCTCTAAAGAGAGAACAACTAGAAAGCAGAAGCACCAGGGAACATAAAATCACTGCAAATACAAGAGGCAAAATTCCAAACAGTTCCTTCTTTTCTGTCTTTTAACATGGAATTAATACTGCCTGCAAGCTCTCTCTTGGTTAATTTGGTGTCTTTATACATTTTTAAAATGTAATTTCTGGTAGGTTTGTTTTTGCACTGATCTGTCAGTGTGTTGTGCATAAAATGACAATTCAAGTCTCAAGCTATCAGCCTCTTTCTGCCAAGCAGCAAGTAGCGGATGCTTAAAAAAAAGTCTCGTGGCATTCCAGAGAGCTAAAGGATAATGAATCACAATCTCAGAAAAACTTCAGATTATTTTTTTTTTCCTTCCCCACTTCTCTTTTTCGTTCTCTCACCCTCATCCCGGTGGCTCACAGGAGGAGGTCAGGTCACCGGGTTCAAGAAAAGAGAATTTTCATTTCTAAGTTGTAGCACAGGGTTTTCAATCACCAGCACAACCTCATTTTCACTTTGCACAATACATGGGGCTTTGTCATTAATTTGGACAAAATGTCAAGAGAGTAAAAAACAGCTGTAACACCCTCCCCCAACCTACTCTTTGCTGTTAGATTGAAAAGGCCAGGCTAGCAAAGGTATTAATAAATTGTTAGTGGTGTTTCCTTTCTCTGTGTAAAGAAAACTCCCTGGTTTATGTTTATAGAAGAATGATATCAATGTGATCCTGCCGTGGCAGGGGGATTGGGCTGGATGATCTTTCAAGGTCCTTTCCGATCCCTAATGATTCTATGATTAAGTTTTATTGCTTGCTTGTAATTACTTCTTTTGCCACATTCATTTTTAAAAGATCTTTTTCAATTTGGGAGCCTTCGACAACGCTTGGGACAACACACCGGGAGAAACCGTAATAAATCCTACGATAACCTACTTGGAGCAAATAAGCACCGCATTGCACATTCACGCAGCCTCTAGCAGAGCAGAAGAATGACACATCTGGCAGCTGTTCATCCCATCTCCAAGGCACTGAAGACTCAGGAATTGAGACAATGGAGATTAATAACAGAATCGGAACAAAAAGCAAAACAAAACCAGCACAGCAATCACCCATATGTTAACTCAAAAATCTGCCTTGTCATCCTGTGCTGGCACCACTAACTACTGCTGCAGAGTGTGACGGTCCAGTGGAATGTTTATGGGTAACGTTGAGGAAGGCCAATGAAGCGGATATGCTGTTGGGAGTCTGTTATAGAGGAGGTTGATGAGCTGTTCTATAGACAACTAGCTGAAGCCACAAAATCACAAGCCCTTGTTCTTATGGGAGTCCTCAACTTACCAGACATCTGCTGGAAATATAATACAGTGGAGAGGAAACAGTCCAGGAGGTTCCTGGAATGTGTGATTCAGCTGGTATGTGAACCCACCACAGGAAGAACCTTGCTGGACTTGTTGTTTACAAATTGGGAAGGACTGGTGGGTGACGTGGTAGTCAAAGGTCATCTTGGGCTTCGTGACAATTAAATGGTAGCGTCCTCAATACTTGGCCAAGTAAGGAGAGGGGGTGGCAGAACTGCTACCATGGACTTCTGAAGGGCAGACTTCAACCTGTTTAGAATACTGGTTGAAAAAGTCCCTTGGAGTTCAGTCCTGGAGGACAAGGGAGTCCAGGAAGGCTGGACTTTCTGCAAGAAGGAGCTCTTGAAGGCAGAGGAACAGGCTGTCATCATGCATCATAAGACAAACTGGAGGGGAAAACAATTGGCCTGGCTGAACCAGGAGCTTCTGTTGCGACTTAAGAGAAAGAAGAGAGTCTGCCACCTTTGGAAGAAAGGACAGGCTACTCAAGAAGAGTACAGAGATTTAGTTAGGTCACATAAGAAGAACATTAGAGGGAAGCAAAAGCCCAGCTAGAACTCACCCTGGCCACCACTGCAAGAGTTAATAAAAAGTGTTTTTACAAATATATTAACAAGAAGAGAACCAGGGAGAGTTCTCCATCCTTTATTGGATGCAAGGGGAAACATCATTATCAAGGATGAGGAGAAGGCTGAGGTACTTGATGCCTTATTTGCCTCAGTCTTTAGCAGTCAGACCAGTTATGCTCATGCTATTCAGTCCCCTGAGCTGATAGGTTTTGAGATCAGTTATAC
>VZRI01002031.1:479177-595544 GCA_013397515.1 Upupa epops
GGGACCAGTCTTGTTTAACATCTTTATCAATGATCTGGATGAGGGGACTGAATGCATCCTCAGCAAATTTGCAGATGACATGAAATCAAGGGGTAGTGTAAATCTGCTTGAGGGTAGGGAGGTTGTAGTGAGGCTGGTGCTGGTCTCTTCTCCCAAATTACTAATGATAGGATGAGGGGAAATAGCCCCAAGCTGCTTCAGGGGAAGTTTAGATTGGATCTTAGGAAGAAGTTATTTCCTGAGAGAGCAGCTGGGCACTGGAACAGCTGCCCAGGGCAGTGGTGGAGTCCCCATCTCTGGAGGTGTTTAAAAAAAACAGTAGATAGAGCACTTGAGACCATGGTCTACGGGTTAGAGAGATGTTGAGATGAGGGCTGAACTTGACCATCCTTTTGCGCTCATCAAATAATCAGACTTAAGAGGAGCAGCTTGCAAACCTCATTTTAGCAATGAAGTTCGTGACAGACACGAGAAGGTAAATGTCACCCAGCCAGCAAGGCTGCTAAAGGCCCCTTCCCGTGCTGCTCTGAAGAAATACATCCTCGCTGCTGCTTCTGTTTCCTAGGAAGGCTGTAAAATCTGCAGCAGAGGAAGCCTGCATTGCTAGGACACATCATCCGACTGTGTGCCAGGCAGGCAGCTCAACACAGATGCTGGAGCAGATCAGGGCCCTGCGGCTTCAGTGGATGACAGAATTTCACAGCAGACATAATCTACGGGGACGTGGGGTCGCTTGTCCTATTGCTTCAGTGTAGGGCTGGCTACTGAGCCAGCTGAGGCACTGGTTTCCAAGGAACCTGCTGACCTGCTAAGAAACAACTGAAGAAAGGCTCAAACTGCCACAGGAAGGACCAGAACAATTTCTATTTTTGTACAAATCAACAACTTCATCAGTGGCTCAAGTGCCCCAGGCTGGATGGAGCATATTTAAGTGCCAGTTCACACAGGTGTCAAGTACAATGAGAAAGGAAGGAACAGAAAAGTAAATGCCTGGGCTGCATGTGCTGAGCAGCTGTGGGGAAGCAGGCTCCTGGCCCCTCACCCACATAACTCGTATCAGCTTGTACATGGGGATGTGCGTGAGTCAGGCGGGGAGCCACATGCAAGCATCGTCTGACCAGCAAGTGCTTCTGTAAGGAAAACAAAACCTAGCACACAGAAAACAGGTTTTCCTCATACAACTGCTCCTTGCAAGCACACTGGTAATTAATCACAACAACTCGGCCCCGGGTGGGCCAAGACTGACAGGGGAAATTTAACTTTTCCACATCATCGTTGCCCCAATCCAGCGTGCAACTCTCACGCTGCCTGGGCTTTCCCTAATAGTACTCAGTCTCCTGATGTCAATGAAAGAATCGGTATTTTACAGTTTCCTGATGAGAGCCAGGATCCTGATACACAGGTTCGAGTCAGGGGAGTTAAAGGTGAAGATAAACCCCACTTGGCAATTCCCAGCTAACCAAGCATTTAACAAGTGGCCAGCACAGCACCAGTGTCACTCAGCTAACAGCTGAACTCTGGCAGTCTGGCTTTTGAAGACGTTAGCACAGAGAAGCAGTGTGGCTGCATGGGTTCCTCTCCTGGTTCTGGATTATTTTGTGCCAGTTTGGATTTCTCAGGGTCACCAAAACACACACAGAGAAACAGGAACAAATGTTATAGTAAAGAAAGAAATCTATGAAGAGAAAGTAAAGGAAGAGTTTAAAGACAAAACCGTAGCTGTCTGTGTTTGCAAGACTTCCCCCCCTGCTCTGGCTTCTTTTCCTCATACTGTTTCTATTCCTCTGCCAACACATCTATGTGCCACACTACTGCCATCGCCAAGGTACTGGTCTTCTAAAGCAGATAACAAAGGAAAGGAGAGAGAATTAATTCTCTTTCACCAGATCTGTGCCACACAAATGAGAAGAAGTCAAGACGGGGTGTGGAAACCCTATAGAAAACACGCTCTCGCATACCAGGAATTCTTCGGGGTGAAGAGGATTATGGGGAGGGCTATCCAGCTGTCCCTTGTCAGATGGCACAGGGGTCCTGTAGAATTAAAGTGAATCTCATCTCCCCATGACAGCTTCCCTATGGGCTTTTACCCTTCAGATTATAACAGCTCAAAATGAAGCACTAAAAGCAACAAAGAAAGGGAAGAGTATGCAGATTGCACAGTGATTTTCAGGGAAAAAAACCAAGCAGGTGTTGTACAATAAAACCTCTGAGACAGCAAATAACTCAGATGTGATCAGAAAAGTACTCCAAAGTCTCTGTGCCAATGTGGGTGAAAGCCATTAGCAACAGCAAAGGAACATGAGCGTCTACTCACAGCAGCAGCTGTACTGCCCTGAGGGAGCCCAACTGCACCAGGTCCCTGCTTCACACAGAAGGGGCTGCTACTACACAAACGACTTTTGCCACATGCTCTGCAAAACTGTGTGGGCTCAGTCCGAGATCTTCACACTCCATGCTGAAGGGCTGATGTTTTTACAGACATCAGATTTCCTGAAAGAATGACATAAATTCCCCTTCACCTCCCACTGAGGACTTTGAAGAGTGACTTGCACACAAATCTGCAGCCTCTCCAGCCCACTTGCTCTGTGGATTTTGTCCAGCACCTTCCAGGAGATCAGGAAAACCAGTCTGAAGTGGCTGTTGCCAAGGTGAAATGGAGACATCCCTTCTTCATATCAGCTGAGGTGTGTTTAAAATTAATTCATACAATCATACAGCACTGATTCGAGGCTGAACCTTAGCCACCATGAACTACTGCAGCAGGTCAGCCAAGAGCCAGGAGCAGCCCCATCTGCACCATGACAGTCTACTAAGACATTTGTCTACAATCATCAGAGTCCAGTTCTGCAAATTCACAGCCTGCCAGACCCAGCACTCAGGGACTGTCACCATTCCCACATTGTAGGGTGCCTTCCTACAATCAACTCAGAAAGGAAAAAAGTACTTAAGAAGTGAGGTGGCAGTGCCTGAATATGAGGAAAGAAAAGAGCTAAGGAAATTCAAGAGGGAAATTAGATCATGGGAAGAGGAGAAAAAGAGAAGAAAAGGTAATTGCTGGCAAGTGCATTGCAAATGCAGAGGTCAAAAATGTTTTCTTCATCATTTCAAGACACATCAAACTCTGCAGTTCTTGGGCTTCATAAAGTATTACCTGTTAACAACAGATTAATCTGTTTGGGAGGGAAGCAGAACCTAAGTGTTCTCACAATAATAAATCACCACGAGGAGTTCAAATTTTCTGCAAACAGAGGTTCACAGCAGCGGCCTTGAACACACTGCGTGCACACATGCTCGGCAGAGGGAGCAAATGAATCCCCAATCTTTTGAAAATGGAAGTTTCTAAATGGAAGTTGTTGTAATAATTAGACACAAACAAAACACGGAGAGGAAGAAAAATTCAAGGGAGTCAAATTAACCTTTTTGGATTGTTTGGAGGGGCAGACACATTTTTAGGTTGTGAAATTTCTGGTGTCTGCAAGCCACCAAGGCTGGAACTGATAAAAACCAAAAGTGGTTTTGAGTAGACTGACTTTTCAAGCAAAACTATACATTATTCATACAGAAATCTGTCTATAATGACTGGAAGGCAGATTGAAAAGTCTAAAGGTTTAGACCCAGTTGAAAATTTAAGACAAATCACATTATTAAAATGAGCTTTGATTAGTTCTGCAGAATACAGAAATCCAGCCTCGCTCATCTGTAGAAGAATTCCTAATGTGCACATTTCTAGGTCACAGCATGCAGACAAGTGAAAAGACCTTCTTCGAACAAGATCAACCAAAGTTTCAGGGAAGGAAAAACCTGGATCTCACAGGAAAAAGTACAGATTAACTCTACAAGTACTCGAGATGTTTTACAGCACACATGGGGTGTTTGTGCAAGGTACCTTCTCAGACATTCACAACTGTTGCTTTTAAAAGCCAGGCTCCTACTTATCAAAAAAGAAAAGGATAATGCAAGTGATTAGAAGACTCTCCTCAACAGAGCCATCTCTACCTCCGAGATGGTATTTCCAGAACACACTGAAACATTGGTTCTCTGTTTATCCCAGCAAAATCCATGACTGTGATGGAACCCAACTGCAGTTTGGTGTTCATTACCAAACAGTGCATTGTGACAAGGCAGGTATGTGGAGCAAAACAGGAGTATGGACCATACTCCAACCTCAGCTCAAGAAGGACAAAGAGCTGCCAGAGGGTGTCCAGTGTTGACCAAGGAAGATGATGAAGGAAGTAGAGCACCTCCTTTATGAGGAAAGGCTGAGGGAGCTGGGTCTCTAGCTTGAAGANGGGTCTCTTGAACTTGGAGAAGAGGAGGCTGAGGTGTAATGTCATTAATGTCTATAAATACGTGAGGGGTGGGTGTCAGAAGGATGGAGCCAGGCTCTTCTCAAGGTCATCTAGTGATAGGACAAGGGGCAATGGGTACAGGCTGGAATATAGGAGGTTCCATATAAATATGAGAAGGAACTTCTTCCCAGTGAGGATGATGGAGCATTGGAACAGTCTGCTCAGGAGGGTTGTGGAGTCTCCTTCTCTGGAGGCTTTCATGACCTGTTTGGATCTATTCCTGTGCAACTTGATCTAGGTGATCCTGCTGTGGCAGGAGGATTGGACTGGATGATCTTTTGAGGTCCCTTCCAATCCCTAATGATTCTATGATCTTATGCATTGTGATCATTATCATTCAGATCAACATTTTATTGAAAGGGTCATTGGGCCTTGGAACAGCCTACCAAGGGAGAGGGTTGAACTGCCATCCCTGGATGCATTTAAAAGTCACATAGATACAGGCCTTAGGGACATGGTTTAGAGACAGTTGGGTTAATGGCTGGACTTGATGATCTTGAAGACCTCTTGAAGACCTTCTATGATTCTAACCTGGTCAAATAAACTGAACTCCTGCTAGAAGCTGGCGTGAATCAGGCAAGAAATGAGAGCCCATCTTCACATTTGTCTTCATTGAGAAGGAGTGCGGGGTGAGAGCAGGACAAGCCTGGCAAGGGAGGACATGAAAGATTCACTTACAAATACACTCCTAACCCAAAAAAACCCTACTAATTAAAGTGTTTTTATTAAACAATAGTGTCTAAAGATTACTTCACTATAATAACAGGCCATGTCCAGTATTTCCCCACAAGTACGAAGGATTTATTACTCTTTCCTCTTAAATTGCACACTACTAGAAGACCAGCTGATCCAGCTCCACGAAACAAAGTCAACTCGCTTCCCTTCAACATAATTTGGTTGTCAATTACTACTCCAACATTTTCTCAATCTCTATTTAAGGAGCAAAACAGAAAAAGCAACCCAGATTAGAAAACACGTCTTGAAAACCTGCAGACAATACAAGATTTTATAAGGAAGAGGAAAGAGCGAGAGGAAGCTAGAATATAAAAATGTCAAGAAGGGAGCTTGTACAATCTCAACAGCATCCAGCTGCAATTCAACCCCTGCTTCAGCTGTAATCTCTGAATCGATCCAGATCTGCCTAAAATGTTTAATGAGCGCCATGGACCTAGAGTTATATGTGAGTATAGAGGTGTATATATAGCATATACAGGTATATGTAAGTACAGAGGACAGCAGTCTCTAGCTCTTCACCATTACTGTGGTTCAAGTTTATAACTTATTTACCTTGAAAGTACTTAAGGGATTGCAGTATTAATTATTTTTAAAGGACACTCCATGCAATTGGTGGCACAGAATTGATGAGTATATAAAAAAAATAATAAAGAAGGAGAATTAATTGGGGATCTTGGGACCTTATTAAAACCTATTCTTGATTGAAAGTTCTTTGACTTTCTACTGCTAAACTTTCCTTGATGAGGTAACTGCATTTTTTACTCTAAGAATAATGTTTGGGGGAGAAAAATAAGCAAAGTTTAGTAAGTAGACAAACACGCTTGCAATACAAATCAGCACTTTTCCAAGGAGAAAAGATGAGTAAGGCTGAAAGCCTTTACACCTAGCACTGAAACAGGATCTGGTTGTTGTTTGTCTTTGAGGCAAAATTCCCCTCAAAACACCACAAATAGCAGTGAATATCGGGAGGAAAAGAATGTGTTCACAGAGCTGACATCAAATTGGCCAGGAAATCTGCACACTTGCAGGTAATCCGGCAGCACTACCCAACTCTTGGGTCATGCACAAGATGTTCAGGAAAGGACAACGTCACCAGTCCAAACAGCCTTTCCCTAGGTTCAAATAACTATGCTCCCATGGTGAAAGGACTACTCCAAGGTTGGATACAAACTACAGGGAGTTTGTATGATACCATACGATACCAAAGCTCCACTGATTCTCCTACAACAAGCGAAGATGGACATGGGTGGAGACACTCTGGACAGGACATTCCAACCAGAGACAAGTGCAGGGACTATGTGGGCCCAGGGCTATCCATACAGGCGATGTCTTTACACTACCTACTTCAAAACTGAGCAAGGTTCTTAAAAGCATGAGATCAATCCTACACCTCCAAATAGAAAAAAAACTCAATAGGCAAAGAAATGGGCAAACCAGCAGCATCATGAAAAAGGTTTGAGTGCAAACACTAGCAAGAGCTCTCTTTTTATCTCATCACCCCCCAGTTTCAACAGTTGCTTAGCCACAAAGTGCCAAATGCCCTGCCAAATCTCCTGACATTAAATCCCCTGTACAGATTTCATTCAATGTTTATGTTTATGGAGGGTTTTGTTTCTCCTCATCAGCACCACACAACAAACTCCCCAAGTATCACAGCACAAAACAATACCAAAACCAACTCCTACTGCCGCTTGACCACACTCTGTCATTTCCAAGGTTTCTGCCTGTGACTACACCAATTCTGTCAGCTCCTCCGTGCAAATCTGAATTACACCCCTCACACCAAGACAATTAAGTGGAATAACAAAAACTGGGAAGCACAAATGGCCCACAAGGGGAGGAAATCAACCACTGGCTTTTTGATACTATTGATGAGTTCTAAAACTTCTTTGAAAGAACCTCTGATCTTTTGTGGGAGGGTAAAAGCTTCGCTCTTGCTCAGCTGAACTCTAATCACTGCAGCCTTTGTAGTTTCTTAATAAAACTTCAGCCATTTTGCTTCTTTCAACTAGGAGAACTCTGCTTTATGGATATTAAGACAGCAGCACTTTTAATAGTAAAATACTCAGGTTAAATAAAAAGTCTAGAGCTGTGCTGCTTGATGAGAAACTGCCCAGACCCACATCACAGGCCAGGGCTCCTGTTTCTCAACTCTCAAACAGCTTTCTTTATCATAGGGGTTTTTGAATCTCGCCATCCTTCGCTTCAGGACCTCTGTACTTCCCTGAGGACAGACTTCACAGATTCCCCAGGATTTTTTCCCCAGTGTTTTTCCTATTATTCATTTTTCTCCCGTCATCACCAGCTAACTCTGATCCCAACTGTCAGCAGACACCTCTTTGTCTGTCCTCTCCTCTGTCCTCAGTGCAATTGCAGACACACAGCATCAACCTCTTACAGCCTTTCTTACAGTCTTTCCCATCCTGGTGCCTGGGCTGACAGAAACACAGGAAACCTCCATTTTCTCAAAGCACTCAGTGTGTCCCTGCCATTCCCGGGTAACCGCTGAGGAGACTTTACACAGCCTTCATTTAAACCCTGGGACACTCCCCAGCAATTTGCCCTTTTTGCTTCTCATGCAGATTATTCCCAGAACACTTAAGTGAACAACCTATCTCCCCCCCATCTTTGGCTTTGTCTTCTTTTAACCTTGTCTTCCAAATGCAGGCGGTATGTTTGCTGTCATTTTACACAGTGATGAAAAGATCTCCTTCAGTATCTCCAGAGATAATATCCTTTTGGAAGTCTCCCTGTGTTTCCCACCTCATGCTAGAGGGAGCAGCAAGCAGAGTGGCTCCCTGCCAGCAGACTTAGAAAGGGTGTAAGGATCCTTCTTTACCTCTCACACTTTTCCTAATAGGAATAAAACTCTCGTAAAGTTACCTGAAAGCAGGATGTACCTTTCATAAGGAGTATTTCTGATCTGCATTCATACTGGGTGGTGATGGGAAAAGCTGAGGAAGCTACCCTCAGCTGCTCAAAACGGATTTTTCTCTAACAAAAGCTTTAACTGAATTCTTTCTTGTGCTCATTCTTCAAACCTGCTTCAAATTTTCACCCATCTCAACAGGTTCCCCCCCACCACCCCCCTTACTTTTTCCTTCTTCTTTAAAGATGACAGCTCTTCTGGACAGGAAGCGTTGATAATTGGTGATGAGACACAGTGGACAAGATCTTATTTTTTAATACAGAGACATAAGAGGGCTGAGTTGATAGAGAATCTCACACCCTTAGGCCACATTTGAAACCCACATTCCTAAAGCAGACAACAGCTGGAAGTCGCAGCCCATCAGACTCCACTGATGCCTCACATAAAGTTGCCTTTGAGAAGGCTGAATAAAGCCATCCCTGCAGCTGCTGCTGAGGAGCTTTTCCTTCCTCCTGCTGCTTGTCTTCTACCAGGGAGGAAAGGCCACACAGCGAAGCAAGAGCTACCCTTCCCAGCAATGTTTCTGAATGTTTTAACAGGAAAACAAAGTCCTTGGAAGTAAATGAGGCTGTTTGGGGAAAGGGGGGGGAGGGAAACCCAACAACAAACCAACATTTATTTATCTGAAAACAACGTTTAAATTTTGCCTAGATGGGAGACAGACCAAGACACCCCCCCCGCCCCCCCCATATTTTCTTACGGCACTAAGAGAGTCTACAAGAGCTGAATAGCTTTAACAAACACACAGTGCTTATAGCTAGAACAAGATCATCTTCCAACAGGCACCTTCCCCTGAGACCAGCCTCATATTTCAACTTGAGCTAGAGTTGTATTTCAAATCATGAAGCAAGCGAGCAGAGCTCATCCTTCCCAAAGCCTGCTCAGGGGAAGGAGGGCAAGTGAAGATAAACCAGGAAGAAGGTAAAGAGGGAAATAAGAAACCGAACCATCCTCTGGGAAATACCTAATTACATCTCTGAGTTTCTCTTCCAAGCTGAGACCCAAGGCAACGCATTTGTAGCTTCCACACAAGGTAGGCAGCTAACCCTAAAGTTCTCAGATTTAGCATTGGCAAAATGTAGTCCTTGGGGAAAGGAAGGAGAAGAAGATAAAAAGGCAGCCCTACTGCAGCAGCAGTCTGCTCAGCATCTTCACATGGCCAAGGATTTTGGCAGCATTTATAGTGGAGCTCAGGACTGGTTATGGCTCTGCTCCCTCATAGCGATGTTGTTATTATGCAATAACAACAGATGAAGGATGGGAACAGAACTGACTTTAGACTAGCCTCCAGTTAGGACAGTTACCAAGAGCAGCAGCTTGGAGAGAAGACAAATCTTTCTGATCTTGCAGGGGCAAGAACTGCTAAAATAGAAGATATGCCTCAGAGACACAGTACCTGAGACAGCTGAAGCACACACACTGCAGCTAAGCAAAGGCAGCAATCCTTCTGACCTCAGGTCCTTGCCCATCTGACACAAGGCTTCATCTCAAGATATTGCTTAGCCCTCAACTTTCACAGAAAAGGGAGCAGAATCGTGATCAAAACCAACCACACACCGCTGAAAGTCATGTTGGCAAGTCCCCAACACATCTACAACCCAACTTCACAGCTTGTTTGTGTCAGCCACTGGCCATTCATCCATCTCAAATGAGTAGGCAACATGGCTTGCCAGGATGTTCAGCACATGGGATATAGTCCTGCACCTCAGGCTGGCTTCACCAGCTCCCATCATGACAGCATCAGACTATATCAAAGCAACCTGAACCAGGAAGAGAGTCCCTCCAGAACACAACCACCAAAACAGTACAGGAGGACTGAGAGAGGCAATATGGATCTATACTGTGAATGGCAACAGCAGTCTCAGGACGACAGAGGCTGCAGGGATCTGTACAGTCATACTCCAGGCAGCACCATTCACCAGTGTGCAGCAGAGCCCTGAGACGGCTGAGAACATCACAGCAGTAAGTAAAATGAGAGCAAGCACAGGAGTTCATCTTGCTTTAACTTCAGATCCTCGTTTTAACTTAAGAAAATTCAATTAGTTCCTACCCAGAAGCAGTTTAGCTGCCATTGTTGGCAATCAATGGTCCCTAAATGCTGAGAAACTGGCAACTGTTCAATGTGCTGGCAGAGAGGCTTTCCTAATTAAAGATGTCACTTTTCCAGCTAATTTAAGTCTGCCATCTCTTTAAAGTACCAATTGCCACAACAAAACATGAATAGGAAATTGACTTTCTTTGCATCTGTTTTTGCAAAATACTTCCTCAGAGTCATATGTTTCAGCTTAAATGGTTTAGGTCACTTGCTGGGAGATGATAGCAGAGCTTTGTTCTGCCTCCCGAATATCTCTTAAGTAAAGAAAAATAAGCAGGGGTTCAGTTGTCTACAGGAATGAAAAAGGTATTTGTTTGCTTTCCCATCTTCAGAGAGTTGTACTGTATTCTGTCTGATACTGATGTCATTTAGATGAAAGAACAACAAAGAAATCTCCAGTGACTCAAGTCTTCTTACCTTAACAGCTTCCACCACACTAAGAACTTACCCTCACAACAAGCCTGGGGAGAGAGGGAAGCGCCGTTATCCTGCTAGAAGGAAATGTGGAAGCATAAAACTGAGATGTACAGATTTTTAGATGGCTGGCTTCCACTGAAGTAACATTTTAACTCCTTTCCATAATAGCTAAACTTCTGAATCCAGCAACCCCAACATCTTAGCCAATAGCACCAAGACTACTCGTGCTCTTTGGCAGTGCATGGAAAGCAACACGTACACACCTGGGAACAGAAATCCTACCTTCAGTACTGACTAGTGTTGTACCTTCAGCACAGAATCTAACACAATCCTAACTAAGGTCTCTCCAGACCTTTCTGACACAGCCCCAAACTCCAATGCCCCTTAATCAGCACCACTGTGGGACAGCTAAGGGAGGGAGCACAATGAGACCCAGCATTTGGCTTTCGACTCCTCTCACTCCTCCTAATGTCTTATTTTATGGTTCATTTGTGAAGTTGCATAGAGCAAACCATTCTATATGCACTGCTAATTTGGACAGAGCAATATCCACATCTAAATTAGTTTCCTTTAATCCCCAAACCTCAACATAGCAGTTAAAACCAGAACTTGAAATCTTCCCCTTCACACCCATCTAAAGTACACAAAGGCCATTTGATTTTGGTTTTGCAAAACCCTTGATACAGAGCCATCCTCAACTGAGTTCCAAGACCAATAAAACACTCATCTTCAGCTGGGATTTTAGGTCTTGTCTTACACTAAAGCTAAAACCAACACAGATAAGAGACATTTAACAACTCATGTTGAAGCACCCGGGGAGGGTTAAGCTGGGCATTAGGAAAAATTCTTTTACTGACAGAGTAGTCAGACCTTGGAACAGGCAGCCCAGGGAGGGGGTTGAGTAACCATCCCTGGATATGTTTGAAGATAATTTAGATGTGGTGCTTAGAGATCTGGTTCAGTGGTGAACTTGGTCGAGTAGACTTAGTGCTTGGACTTGATGATTTCAGGGGTCTTTTCCAACCTGAATGATCCTATGAGCATTTAATTGACGTGATGCTGCGTTTCATAAGCTTAGAAATACTGGCTGGCTAGAGTTGGTTAAACAGAAGCAAGTAATATATTATTTATAATTTATTAAAATTTATTTTAAACAATTCCTCTCCCACACCATCATTTGATCAGCTGTTTACAGTCTACAACTGTGGAGCAGAGGCGTGCAGCATTCATTAAGTCCCTGGGCTCTCCCACCCCCAGGTATGAAAGAACAGACCCACACTTCCTTCCTGAAATGGAAACCTCCTGACGTTGGACAGGAAGGGGGGAACATTTCACACTTAGACATTGTTCCTCTATCAAGGCGTGTTCAGCTATTGCCACTGCAGTATGCCATTCCATCTCTTCCTAGAGCTCAGGAAGGACTTCTGGCAGTGTGACAGTGTCTGGGAAGTGAAGGACTCCATGTTACACTAAGGAAAGAGCATGGATCTATCCTTTAGTTCTAGGTCGCTAGAAGGGAATTTTCTGGGACTGTATCCCCTCTTCTAACCTCAAAATGCATTGGTTAAATTCCATATCACTGGGAGAAAACCACAGAATAGGCTGGGTTTAAAGGAGCCTTTAAAGACCATCTATTTGTAACACCCCCGCCACAGGCAGGGACAGCTTCCACTAGATGAGGTTGCTCAAAACTCCATCCAACCTGGTCTTGAAGACTTCCAGAGTGCAACTGCAAAGTCAACCCCAAGTTATTTGCAAACCATTCCTCTAGACTGTGAGAATGGTAAGATTTTCCAAATGTGCTTCAGCAATGTCACCATTGTGCCCGGTTCCAGCCCTGGGGCTGGATGTGAACTCCCTACCCCACAAGCAAGGTCAATGAGGCTTTCTTTTTTTAAAATTAAGTCACAGAGCACTGGAATGAACGCTATGCAGAACTAATTTGTAAGCCCAGCCACAGTGTCTTTCTGTCTGCATATTTGCTGGTGGATCCCCACCCCCTCTCCTCTGGTCCATGTCTTCTCATCCTGTACAGGCGCATCATGGCTTGAGTCAATACACGGACTGTCTGCCCCTACTTGCCCCCTCCACAGACCAGTGCACTTTCTACTCTCAACTCTGTCTCCAGCAATACATAATTATTCTCATGACTCAATGCGTAATCACAAAGTCATGCTGAAAGAAACAGTCACCATGACACTGTGGCACCTCCAGCTCAAGCCAGCATCCACTGGTTACCTTCCCAGAGAGCTGAGGCAAATGGCAGAGCTCCTGTAGCAGGACAGACCCCATGTGGGACAATGCACAGCAGCTCTAATGGCACTTCACAATCACACAGGAGGCTGCTGTGCAGAAAGGATTCAGAAGGTAGTCTATGGCCTCTGTAGCCTCTGTCTCGTCTAGCACCACACAGGACAGTGGTCACAGTCCACTCGCACCCATCAGGACACAATATTGCCATCCGCAGGCATCCAAATCCACAAACAAAACCGGTGCCATGAGCAGGTCAGCATCCAGGCAAAGCCTCTTCCGAGGTCTTCAACAAGTCTGCTTTGCAAAGGAGAAGTGCTCAGTACAGCATCCTCAGGTACAAGGCAAAAGGAACTTGTAAATCTGAAATACAACTCTAAGAAATAGAAAATCAGGAATCTCAGTTCCTTATCAGACCTCCGAGTTACTCAGACTGGTAACAGAAACAAAATAGCAGCATACTCACAACCAAGACAATAAAAAGGAATTAATCTTAACAACATCACACGCACACAGGTGCACACACGATCGACTTTCAAAAAGCAAACCTGTTTTAACTGTCCATTTTACATAAGTACATTTCATTTTAACCCAGGGATACGTCACATTTATTCCAATAAATGTATGCGGTGGCTGTGCATCAACACATCCATGAGGGAACCTGCGGGGGTACTGCTGCCTCCATCTACCTAAGCAATAACAGAAAAATAACCTGCACAAATGCATCTGCCAACAGTCAGGAACAAACTTTTCCCTTGAGGCAATCACCACATTGCATTTGGCTTCCCATGAACACGTACAACCCTTTTTTGCTAGAGTCATTAGGGATCGGAAGGGACCTTGAAAGATCATCTAGTGCAATCCCCCTGCCACAGCAGGATCACCTAGACCAAGCTGCACAGGACACATCCAGGCGGGTCTTGACTGAGTCCAGAGAAGGACACTCCATATCCCCCCCGGGCAGCCTGTTCCAGTGCTCCGTCATCCTCACTGTGAAGAAGTTCCTTCTGATATTTCTATGGAACCTCCTCTGTTCTAGCTTGCACCCTTTGCCCCTTGTCCTATCACCAGATGACTTTCTCCGTGTAGGTCCGCAGTTGAGTCAGGGACACATTCAACAAGCCCAAGCCTGTTCCTCACCTCTCTGGCAAATGAACACACAAGCTCACCAGTTCTCCTTGATCCCTTCCCTTTATTTCCCTGCCCAGTGCAAACCTTGCCCTCGCAAATCTGTTCTGCTAGATCCCATCAGGTGGAAAGAGCCTGAGCAATGGGTTTTCTTTAATGCTGTCCTGTGACAGTCCAAAGCCTTGTGCCATGACAACAGCATTTGGGAAAGGAGAGACGATCTGTGCAGCTTCTGGAAAGATTAAAGTAACCTCCACTGTTTTGTATTTGCCAGGGATCCTATAAATTATGACAACAATAAAAAGGAGCAAGAACAATATTCACAGCCACACAGATGACTCCAAAGAATCTGACGTGCCATCGCTCAGGGCAGAGCTACTCCCCATTTTCTGGATAAAGAGAAAAAAAGCAGAGCTTCCCCCTTCTGACAAAACCCCTCTTGGCTTTGCTATCGTCACACTGCACGCTGAGAGAGCACATGCTCAGGCAGACCCCCGGAAGGAGTGGGAGGGATCAGATTATTTCTGTTTAAACTATTCCCAGTTTAAAACTGCGGTTAGAAAGGGAAAAAATAAAAATAAAAAAAACAACCCCAAACCAACAAAAACACCCCAGCCTGGCTGCTGAGGGTGGCTTGTTCTCCAACCATCTGTGCTCCTGGCAGGAGTTGTTTTGCTCCTACACACCCTTCACCGCCTTCTGCTCCCTGCCGTGTTACACAACTGTACAGAGAAAGAAAATCAACAGAATGAACAAGCGCCCAAGTACAGAATTATCTGCGGGGCCACTGGTCCCCCATTACCCCCGCCCAGTGCAGGGTGCTCGCTCCTCAGCACACGATGCAGGAGAAACCCACCAAACGTTTTCCTTCTTCCTCTCCTTTCTCCTACCTCTCTTCACCATCCAAATTACAATTCACCCCACAGAGACATAAATAACTCATTCTCATGACAAGAATAACTGAGCTGCAATTCCAGAGACTCAGGCAGCAGCACCGCACTCCTGTCCTCTTATTGGCTCTGCTGCTGCTCTCCTCGATCCTGTCGGCTGCAGTGGCCAAGCAGAGCTGGCTGCCCAGCTGCCGTCAGTTCCTGATGCTCTGCACAGCCACAGACAAATGACCTCAGTTTGTTACATCTTCCTTGCTCTTTCACCCTTTCATCTTTCATATTTAGACTGCAAACTCTAAGAAATAAGAGTTGGTCTCAGGTGTATCCTTTGGCTACTAATCTAATAAATAATTAGTAATTACTTAGGAGAGAGTGAAGAACAGCAGAACATGAAGCAAAACTCTCACTTCTATCTCATTCTCGTTTGTACAGCTTATTTTCTGGGGTTGCAGTGTCTTCCACTGCACTAACATCGGTCACCGCCATCATTTCAGCTATTCTCCACTCCTGTGGATGAACTCCTCTTCACCACTGGTTTGGAGTTTCTGTTGTGCAAAACTCATTGTAAGGCTAAGTCTGGATCCATGTTTTCCATATGTTCCAACGTTGGGATTTAGGATCTAAAATTACCTAGGTTGCCACAAAACCAAGAGCTTACAATTCCCCTTTGCTTTGCAATTAAGTCTCTAAGTCACTGAATCATGGGAGCCAGAGTTTCTAGCAGAGCTCATTCGTAAGCAGAGTGAGCCAGCTGCAAAATACTTACTGCTGTCCAAGTTCCCTCAAATTTTTCAGCATTTGGATCACAGGATTCTGTTCTGATCCAGGTTTAGGAGTAATGACATAAAAAAATCATAGAAAGCCAGATAAATCAGAAATCATTTTCATCCGAAAGCACAGCTCTTCCACCAGGAAGTGTTACGCTGCCAATTCTTGTGCCAAACCCATAATTTAATCCTTTAAACTTTGCTGTTCTGCAAACTGCACGACTTGATATTGAAGGATGCTGAACAATTCTTCTAGCAGTGAATTACACTTTGTTTTGCTAATTAGCTAGCTGAAACTTCCATTAGCATGAAATCTATTAGTCTGATCACGTAAGCACCTTCTTTAAGAGTCGAAAATTAGGAGCACCTTCTGCAGAAACTCTCTAACACAATTATATCAGTTCTATCAAAAACCACAAGTACATGATTGCAGAGTAAAAAAGCCTCAAAATACTGCAGAACGAGGAATGCTTGACGTAAAATACTCTCTCCCCCTCCCCCCACACTCACCAATCTCAACAGTAATTTACAGTAATTAAAATTAAAAGCCAACAAAGCATTACCAGGAGTAGATACCTCCTGACAGGTGCTCAGCAAGTACAAAGATAAGCAGTTCTGTACTCAAACTAAGTGCTCATATTGTCAACAGTGCTTTTAATAAATGGCTGCATTTGTTATGCTTTTTTATATAATTATTTGCTACACGAGCATAATCATCTAATAAAAATGTGGTTTTTTAACTAGATCTCATTATCAGTTCTAAAAGCTGGTGACAATGTGGGCACTGGAATCCATTAGCGAGTTCAGCACACAAAAGGTGACAGGGTAAAACATCAAAAATTACTTTGGTGATTTATGAGATCATGTTCCACAGGAAGTCGACGGGATTTAAGTGCTTGAAACCTAACTCTCTTTTCAAAAAGCAACTCATTATCATTATTATTATTATTATTACTATTATTAATTATTGGGATAGCACAAAGAACACTTCAATTATACAAACAAATCCCTTTTGTACTTGTGCCAAAGCTTTTTTCCCGTCTCCATATGTGGGAGATACAAGTTAATAAAGTGAAATACACTCCAGATTTCGGCAACTCCAGACACTACAGTGAATTTCTGGGCCGGTGCAGAAATCAAATCACACAGAGAGCTCTGCAGGGTTGAGAAAGAGAACAATTATTTACTTGCAGATCACAATCCGCCAGCGTACCTGGCTGATCAAGGGGTTTTAGGATCAACTCCTAGTCATCAGCACCAACTTCTTTTTCATCAATGTGTGTCAGGTATTTTAAACATCATTTCCTTGTATTTATGGCTGAATTACAGTTCAATAAGGTGACCCACTGAATCATGGCACTTCTTCAGGATAAAAATTCTGCAGGCTAACAGCATCTCCCTCCCCATATGTCCTTCAGGCAGCGATGAAAAATGAAGGAGGCTGCAGTGTACTTATCATGGTGACATGAGTTACCTCTCTGAATAGTTCTCAGTGCAAAGCCAGACAGGAGTCACAAGAGAGAGAGACAGGGAGACAGAGAGAGAGAGAAAGAAATATCTATTTGCATGTAATGTGCAGTAATGACTTGCTTGGCTGTGTCATCTGAGTTTCCAAGTATCAACACCAATAGCAATAAAAAATAATAACTTCAGAAGACAAGGAAAACCTTGACTCACAAAACAGTATTTGGAGGCTTTCAAAGACTTTCTCTGTGAAGCTGAATGGTTGTTTTAAATTAATAATCCTTTTCCAACAGCACAGCAGATCGGATTCTGGCTACACAGCCCAGCTTTCCAAAAATGCCGGTTATTGTAGTAACGCTGTGAGAAATTAATATGCTAGTTGGCATTGGAAATCATAGGAGCATTATTTACCTCTATTGAATACTGACCTAGATGCTTAGCAAATAGAATGCAGCTTAATTAAGTGATTTTTATCTGAGGAACTTTGATTTGATAATAAGTAGTTTAAATATCCAGCTAGCATTTTCTTATTTCAAGCATTTCAATTATTATTAACAATAGAATGGGTGTTATTGCAATAGCAATTTCTCATGCCAGTGGAAAGGACTTTTAATATAAATTCATAATGACACCATTGTAGGGACCTGATTTTGATCTAGAAAGTAAGCCATGCATCCAAAATCGGTGATCATGAATCAAACCTACTGGCTTCCTACTGTTGGTCCTGTTTCTGCCATTTCTCCCCAAGTCAGCCAGTAGTGCTAATTACTCACTGACATCAGAACTAGCAGTACATGAGTGCAAGGGGTGAAGTTTAAGCATTTTGATATGTTCCATGAAGAGGTGGATATATTTATTCATTTACATGCTTTGTTGGATCAAAGTCCATCTCTCTGACAATGGAAATCACACTTTTTTTTGTTAGTTACGTTACAGACAAATGCAGGGCTATAGGCAATGTGTGAATAACACACCACCAGGCAGTCCTGTAAAGCCAAACCCTCACAGGGGTCACCACTGGCACCTCCCGTGCACAATGTTCTCACCTACTGGCATGTGTCTGACCACTGGAGCAAGCCAGGACAGAACTATGGCTTAATTCAGAACAGCAGCTGCTGCACTTTGGCCCTGTGCTTGGAATACATGCTGGGTAAATGCCTCAGAAAGTATTTAGCCAGAGGTGCAGAGTGGTATGTTCTATATCCACACCACAGCTGATGGGGGAAACACAGATGGCTGCCCAAAACACAGAGTAGCTGGAGGAAGAACATTTGTATTCACAGTTCCACCACTGGAGACAGCAAGCAAGGGAGGAACTCTGGCCAACAACACTCCCTTGTACTCTGGTGAAGCATTACAAAAGCTTCTTTCGTAGAAAAAGGCCAAGCACAGCCCTGGCCAGTGGTGCCCGTAGGACTTCTAGATGTTCCTGTGATGCTTCACAGAAAAGGTATGTGCGTGCAGGAAGCAGGAGCTTGTGTAGGTGCTGAATATTGTAGACTGAGAAATGCTTTGTTGCCTTCTGCACATGACTTGTTAAGAGGATCTTCACAGCTCTTTACAAATCATAAATCAGCAGGGCAGACCCCCTGTGACTAACTGGGGGGGGGGGGGGGGGGGGGGGGGGGGAAGACAAACCCAGCACACCTGTCTCATCCTCAGTGCTCAAGTAGCAAATACTCCCCGAGTTTCATCTGAAGAAATGGGACAATTGTGTAAGTCCTGCTAATGGCAGTTTTTGAACAAAACTTGCACCTAGAAATAGAGTGGTAAATAGCCAGCACAGTATCTCTGCCTTCTTAGACACACGCCACCCCAGAGCACCTGTCTAGATTGTTGCCCCAGTGTGCTCCAGAGCTTAGCCCACAGTCTGCAAATGAAAATGATTCTACACATTGAATATATACGTTTAGGGTGGCGAGGGAGAACGGACATGACTAGGCACATGTGTATTTCTATGCTGATGCATCTGTATAATCCATCCTTTCCACATGAATTAAGCCAAACGGTGATCACAACGTGTTATTTAAATATCACCAAGGATTAGAAGGTTCAGAAAGACTCCAAACCCCATAAAGTGATGCTAAGCAGGATTACTTCCTGGCAGCGTGTGGATACAAGTGTAAGCTGATTATACATTTTCATGACCTACATCAGCACATAAGGAAGAGCCACAGTCGTTCCCCTCCTTAAACAGAATGAAATCAAATTGAAATGCTTCCCAGTGATGGATTCCAACTCACCTTCTTCCTTCCTTTTTCTTCAGTAAACAAAAAGGAGAGAAAGATGAGAGATAGGCTTCAGCAGCTGAAACAAGATGGAACTGCTGAGTTATAGGAATAAGCACAATGTTGAGTCAATGGCATTCAAAGCACTAACAGTAGGGAAGAACTGGAAAAAAAGCTCGTAAGAAATGTGAATCTCAAGGCAGATACAAGGTCAAAGCAGCTGGTGAGAGAAAGCTGAGTGCTAGAGAGATAAAAAAACAAACCATAAAAAAAAAGAAGAAACCCATCAGGGACTGTTCACAGCTATAATGCTCCTAGAGTATTTTGTATGCTCCTACCAACCTACTGCTAATTTATATAGCATCAATTACAACTACAAATGAAACCCTGTCAGTTATAACAAGGTGCTACATACACAGAGCATTGCCATTCCTAGTCCTTACAGGTCAAGGGCAGGACCCTGTATTATGCTGCTCAAAAGAGGCTAAATAATGCAGTGACTCTGTTTGCAAAATCATACAAGCAAAACAAATGTCATTTTTCATGCACAGAGCAGTTACACTTCTTGACGCATATGATCTTCAATTATTAAAGAAACTGTGATGTCAAAAATAAAGCTGCCAAAACAATAAAGGGCTGAAGACAGCTTCTATATTCAGAGTCACAACTCTCTTGTTTTACATGGAGGTTGTTACACAGCAATGTGGCACCAAGAGCAAAGAGCAGCGTTAAGTGACCTGTGTACTATACCCAAGTTACACAGACATGGACCTCCAGTGCTAGTTTTCATTCAGACTTGGGAGTGACAGCATCACAGAATATCTTTGGTTGGAGGAGATCTTTAAGATCATCAAATCCAAACCACTGTCTCCAGCATTTAGAGTTACAAGGGTTTTTTGGTGTTAGAGACAGAGCTGGTATTGGACTGTTCATAACACAATGTCAAGCTCTGACAAAAAGGACCTCTAACACTAAAGGCAAGGGATAGGGATAAAACACACTGGTTGCAGCATGTTTTCCTCTGCCCAGATTAAGAGCTGTTCAATAGAAGTATAATAGAATCTGTAAATCTACCCTGCCTCGAGAGCAGTGTACCTGACATTGAAGACACAGAGCTGTCATACTGGAGGTGGTCTGCACAGAGAACAGTAGGCACCCAAGTATGGATAATGCATCATCTGGCAGCATTAAAGCTTTTAAAACGAAGAAAATTAAACCAAAATAAAATAAAACCTGGTCATACCATAGACTACCTTAAGCTTTACATTAAACAGACACTTATCTCTCAGCTGGTGCCTGGCCCTACTCTGGCACGCAAGCCCGTCGCCTCGGCAGTTGCTCTGGTATATGCAGGGAAGGGCTCCTGCTGCTGGTTCACCAGCAAAGACCTAGTACTACCAGTATAAGGGTTTGCAGAGCACAGCCCAGCCTCAGTGAACTGCCACTTGCCATTGCTCCTGCAGAAAGAGGTGAAAACCTGCTTGAATCCTAAATTTTTCAAGGTTTTTATTTTGCCTCAGTGACTCTGCAAAAATATCCCTGAAGCAGGATTTGGGGCTTTAGCACATTTTCTTTCTAGAAAAGTCTCTACTCCAAGACTGCTCCGTATCTCCCCTCTCCTTTAGCCCTCTTGACCCTGGTACTTTGCACTGAAACTCTTTACCTATATCGATGCTTGCAGTCCCTCACACTCCTGCACTTCACTGGAAGCACATTGTCTCTTTCCTCTGCCAAAATACCTGGCTTTCCCCTAACAAACAGCTGAGCCCCCCCCAAAAAAAGGGACTTGCATCTGCATTTGAGCAGCTGCTGTGCATTTCCTTCCACATCAAAATGTTTCCTGTTCTCTATGACCTTGCAGCTGAATACCCCAGATCCTGCAATGTTAAATGCAGACAAGATTCCTGCTACTGCTTCAGCAACTTTTACATTGTTAAGAAACAAGCCCCATGAGAATCTGAATTTCAGCAATGCAGATGGACACCAGAATCCTTCCCTCAGCTACCTCCTCACAGGATGACTGCTGATTTCTAAGCTCAGACTAGTCAGAGGAACAGAAATGGAGGTACTAACTCCAGCACAAATCACGGTAACACAGAACTGAATGCAGCCCTGCAGCTCATTCTAATTTCAGGCAAAGAAAACCCAGCATGGATACGACGATAAAATCAACAGAAGAGAATAAACCTGCCAGATGATGCAACGTGCCAATATAGGAGTCAGCTACAATTTCAGAGCACCAGTAGACCTGAAACCCCTTCATACACAAAAACCTACAGCCAGGTTTCATCATTAAATATGGTGTGACTGCTTGTAATTACTACCTCGATTTTTACAGCTCCTTTAGCAGTCCCGTCCTACTCGCCATTAGCTGGTGTTCATTAAAACAGGTTCATACTGCAGGCCTAACTTTGGCAGTGACTTGCAGATGGAAAAGGCAGAGATTTGAGCTGATTAAAACAGCATTTAACCCAGTAACTGTGGTATCAAAGAGGACTGAGGGTTTGATCAACTGAATTAACAACTTCACTTTTGATCTACTAAAGAGAAATCCACAAACATCAAAAGCAGGTTTTGCTTAGCCCCTTAATATCTGCAGCTTGCCCTAAGGTGTCAGCTCTTCTCACACACACTGGACATGAATCACAAACCCTGTGATTACACCTGCCAAGATGTCTCTGAGGAACAGGATTTCCTCCCCCACCCCGGCGCTTCTTTTCTAGGGAAAGCTGTTTCCTGCTGAATACCCTTATGAGAACAAATCAGCGAGGTTTGTTTGATGTCAAGTCATTAGTACTTAGAGAAAACTTCAGAAACATTGGAGAAGAAAAAGATGTTTTGCAATACTGGGAAGAATGATCTGCACCTTTAAAGGTCATGCCGTTGTCAGAACAAGACAAGTTACGGAATAGATGTGAGTATCAGGATCTTCAGATTCATCTCAGGCAAAAACAGGGTAAGATGTTTTCAAACAAAGTCTGAAGTGGTGGGGGGAAGCACTGAGGGGTCTCAATAAGGGGAAGGGCTCAGTCACAATGGAACTAAGCACCAGCACTCTGACTGCCCATAGCATAGAGAAAGAAGCCAAACTCACCATTCACCTGTCCAGCCCAGTTACCAGCACAACCAACCTGACACTGGTTAAAGAAGCCATGGAACACTGCAATGGCCAAGGTAACAGCACAGCACTGCCAGACATGACGGCTTGACTGCATTCATGGAGTTAGTAATTGGCAACCGTGGAGCCCGCAGCATGGACAGACAGATCTTGCTGGAAACCAAAGCCTCGGTTAGCTAATTTAGAAGACAGGCAGGTGTACTCTGTCAAATACCTCCCCCACCACAGGCATGAGCACAGGCATACACACTCCACAGATCTCAAGATCTACATGCAAAACACTGCTTTCCCCAAGATTTCTATTATTTTTGCTTTATAAAGAATAAAAGTTAGTTTACAGCCTGCCAGTTGGCTGCATTTCAGAGCTATTTGAGCCCACACAGCCAGGATTTTTTTTTAAGGCACAAAGAAGTGTGGAAAAAAGTCTAAACACTACCATAATCTTGATGAAAACCACATAATCCCAATCTTTTACTTGTAGGAAAGAATGTGTATGCTAATCCCACTGTTCTAAGATCCCACAAATTTTGAAGGGAGATTTCGAGATGCCTTGATCTACCTTTCAGCCTTAACCTATTTTATGCAAATTGAGCATTCACTAGACCGCCACCAGCAGTCGCTACCTTTCTTCCTTGCAATGTTTGTTTCCCCAAACAACCTTTCCCTCTCCAACCCTTCAGCTACAGCTTTTGACCCTCAGCCAACTAAACTGAAAGCTGTTCCATTTTTTGTAGTTGAGATGTGAGAAGATTCCACAACCACCAATTTGCAAGGAAGGAAGAACTGTCCAGAACAGTAACACAGATGTTAGAAATGGCAGAAGTTAATCCTCTCCTATGGTCCATCAACCCTTTCAAAACAAGAAGGGATCAAAGCGAGATTCCAAAGCACTAACACTTGACCATGGCCATTAAACTCCAAGTACTGGCATGCAGACTGCACACCCAGTTATCAGACAACGCTGCTGCCCCAAGAAGGTTACAAAATGCACAAGAGCTATTGCCTCTTCAAAATGGTCCAGCACAGACACACATTTTGTCTGTGCTCTATCTTCCACACCAGAGGAGCTTGACCATGGCTCAGCTAACAAACACAATCCACAGTGTGCCCAACAAGGTTGAGATTCTTCCCCTCCGTCTTGATCATCTCAACATATTCCAGAACAGAGGAAGATTCATCCAAGCTACTGCCTCTGATTCAGCACTTGCTGCTCCCCTACACACCCCTCAGCTCTGACACACTCAACCTCCCACCAAGGCAATCCTAGACTCCTGTGATCCTACTACCACATACCTCTGTAGTACAGAGCTTGATGTTCAGTGCCTGTCTTACTTAAATTGCTGTTTCCAAGCCAAACTAACTGAAAATAGAAGCAACAAGCAGAGAGATGATGTCCAAATAGGCAGCATCACCACCATTCTTCTTTTGGGTGTCATTGTATCACTTCCCCTGGCTTTGCACTGTAACTACTTGCAAAGAGTTGTGCAATGCAAAGCCCTCCTGGTAATGCTGGCATCTCTCAGAGACAGTTCATGGTCCCCTGAGCCCATTTAGTCTCGGCTTAGCTAACTGCTGGCAGATCTTAGCCTTCATGCTCCTAGAGATAAACCACCTTGAGATGTGACAGACTTGTGTCTGTCAAGCATTGTCAAGAAACAGGGAAAGGCTCCCTTGCCTACATCCCTTGTTCCTTCCCATCCCACTTAATAGCACCTCTGATACCCTAAGCATCAGCTCTCATTCTCTAGGCCAGGAGCTGTACTCATAAACCAGACAGCCAGTGCTGCCAGACTCTCAGCCACCCTCTCCCAGCACAACGGCCAACATGGCAGAAGAGGCTCAGTGATGCTCGGTGAGCGGAGCTCTGTGTGCCAGTTCCTCTCCACCAAGCAGCAAAGCTGTATCACAGGGGCGTGAGATAACATTGTCAAAACCACATCTTTGTGCCTGCAATGAAGTGCAGGCTCTTACTTTCTTTTTATGAGATAAAAATCCTTTCAAAATCTGCAAATGAATGGCTGTATGCCAGGCTTAGAGCTCTACAGACAGGAGTAGAAATCCTAACAGTGTTTGTTCCAAATTTGCTTTGCCAGTAATAACCCTAAAGGAACAGACAAATGAACACAACTGCCTTATTTTATTCCTTCCCTGGATTTTTACTTCATTTTCTTGTAGGGTGTTTAATTCCTAATGAAATTGGAAATCCAGTGACAGGGATGATTTTTAAAACATGTAGCAGTAACAGAACTTAAACTTAACTTTTAATGGGTTATTTTTAGAACCCTCTCCAAAATAACAGATCTCCAGCAACCATGGTTGCCATTAAATGTCAGCACTTGACAGTTTCCATACAGCTATATCTCAGACAGCAGATTCTGTCTGTAATTAGGACAATAACTGTTGTAAATCTGAAGTGGCTGTTGATAAACAGTGGCATTTAAAAAGCAGTTTACTGAAGAGACCAAGGTCTGGCAAAGCAAGGTTTGGAGCTGTCCTGTCCTCCCAGGTCTGTTCCAAGCTAGAACAACGTGCAACGTGGTCAAGTCCAACTTCTCTTTTTTTTTCTATTATAAATATGAATCTGTTGGTTCACAAACAAAAGCAGATTTCATTCGTATTGTTCACACTAGGCAGAATTTGCCAAAAGATTATTCACACATTTAAGTTACTTTTTTTGAAAAGGACTCCCACAGTGGCAAATTTGCAACAGTTGGTCACATATTTTTTTCAGCAGCATTCATGAAATCAAAGACTGTTAGGGATTGGAAGGGACCTTGAAAAATCATCCAGACCAATCCCCTTGCCACAGCAAGGTCCCTTAGATTCAGTAGCTCAGGAACATGGCCAGGAAGGTTTTAAACATGTTGAGAGAAGGAGACTCCACAAACCCCCTGGGCAGCCCCTTCCAGGGCTCTGGTACCCTCACCAGGAAGAAGTTTCTTCTCATCTTGATGTGGAACCTCTTCTGTTACAGCTGACACCCCTGCCTTTTTTCCTAGCATTGGGTGCCACTGAGCAGATCCTGGCTCCTTCCTCCTGACACCTGCCCTTCTCATATTGATCAGCATTAACAAGGTTGCCCCTCAGGCTCATTTTTTCCAAGCTCAAGAGAGCCAGCTGCCTCAGCATTTCCTCATCAGGGGGATGCTCCACTCCCTTCATCATCTTTGAGGCTCTGTGCTGGACTCTCACAAGCAGTTCTGTGTTCTTCTGGAACTGAGGGGTCCAGAACTGGACACAATACTCCAGCTTTGTATCATCAGCAAAGTTGCTGACAGTGCACTCTGATCCCTCATCCAAGTCATTGATGAATAGGTTGAATAGCACTGGTCTCAAAGTCAGAGGAATTTGACTTTTTTCCTGCTCCATCCTTTCCCCGTTTTTGGTCATTTACTTCAAGACAGGAATATTCCCAATAAATTCTCATCAGCAGACGTATTTCTTAGCCTGCAGGTTCTCACCATTCCAGTGTACTATCACTGCCTACTGGAAAAGAAAATAAGAAACACTGCTTTTTCTGTCCCAGTGAGGGACAAATGTAGATCTGCAGATAAGCTTAAGGCAGATGACAAGACAATGGATATAGGATGTGTGGAGAAAGGACATAAAGCCTTTTGATTTCCTATGTCTGACCCTACCTAGCTGCTGCCCCGCATCCTCGGAAATTCTCGCATCATCTCTGGTAGGGAAAACTATTTCAGTTTATTAATCTAGACCTGCATGCACAGACATGTGCAACCCTGAAGCGTTATGCCCCTCATATTTTGTTCTTTTCTCCTCAGATGCAGCCTTCACCCAGGTACCCAGATTGCAGTGTAGGCTGCCTGCGTTGTTATTCAGAAGTGGCAAGGTGCTAGAAATCAGATGTTGGTAAACTTTGAAGTGCAACAGGAGTTGTTTTCAGTACACTATGAAATGCTACCTAAAGTTTAACATGTAAATATATTCCCCATCACCCACCTACAAGCTTCTCAAGCCTTGCATGAAAGACAAATTGAGGGCTGACACCTGTCCTTTGGTATAAGGCTCCAAGCCTCAGGAGCTTTGCAGAGGTACTTTTAGTGCTTTCTGGTCTACTTCAATAGGGTTTTGTACTTGCACTTGTGACACCACCACTGAATTCAAATATACCAACAGAGCAGCAGCTAGGGCAAGCAATTTCTTCTGATGCTCAGAAAGCAAAGGTATTTTACCATATAAGAACCGAGTCCCAATTTAATGACTCCTCAGCATTCCTAAAAGAATTGCAATTTGAGAATGTATAAAAGAAAATTTGCTGGACATGCTAATTGCATCTTCTGTCCTCAAAGACCAAAAGGGAAACCAATTATCACTTACACGCAACAGGCTACAGCACCAAAATACCCATCAGCATACAGCAGCAGCTCTGGCAGCACATCAGCTTGTGTCTGTAGTCTTTGTGCAATCAGCATTTGGAAAAAGTTTGCTTGAGGAGAGTGCACAGGAGGGAAAACACGAGTGAATACAGCTGGCATTCCAACCAGAGTTCATCGTACACTGCAGCTGAGGACAGAAAAAGGATTATTTATTTGTTGTTTTTTTTAAGAAATACACAAGAGGAAAAACAAAGTTGTCTCTTCCTGAGCTATGTCTCATCCTTGCAGACCGCAAAACCATTCAAGGACTTCTCTGAGTCATGGCCTGGATGGGCGCTTTCCCAGAGCGATCATGCTAAAGCAGAGTCAGAAAAGAGAACAGGCTTTGTCGCATGCTCCCAGGGCTGACAGCACTTTCATTCCCATCCAGCCACCTGCTATTCAACCCAACTCCTCTCCTCCAAACATCTAGAAGAACTGAAAGGAAGGAACAGCATACTTTTGTGAGAAAGCAAAGACAAGGGATCGCAGTCTTGCACAAAGTCCCTTTTGAATGGGGTTGTGCTTCTCAAAACGCCTTTGCACAGCACCTTCTTTTCCAGCCTGCCCAGGCACCAGGGAGGGCAGCAGCTGCCACATTGCCCCTGCTTGAGGTCTCCAGTCGTGCAGGCAAAATTGAATTTTGCTGCCTGTGGATCAAGCCTGGTTTGCTTCAGCTGGTAGTAGATGTGAGGAGTCAGACTTGCTACCAGAAATGGGATAGCAGAAAGACAATCGATAGCTAGTGCTGGGATGAAGCCATCTCCTCCATCACATGTACACCCTGAGACCCCAGCCTGGCTCAGCAGGGCTCTGGCACCGTGAAGGAGACAGCAGAGCAGCAGCTGAGGGTGATCCCTGCCTGAGCCTGGAGCTGCTCCTCTTTTCACACCTCAGGCTAGCAAGACTGTAACACCAGCACAGCTCAAGAAAGGCACAGGAGGTACCTCTCCACACTGAAAATAAGAGGATTTCTCTTAAAAGGTTAACAATGTTCTGAAAATAGTATTTTAGTAGTCTTCCTAAAAAATAAGAAAGAATTACTATGAGTTCAGCGCAAGCAATGCAGGCAGAAGCTGGATCTGGTATGAGCAGGAGCTTAAAACAATACAACCAGCATTTCAGATCAAGAAATAGAGACAATTTTCATGAGGAAAATTAATTGTCCAGCTTACTTTGGGACAAATCATGCATTTGCTGAGAAGCATTGCAGTCCATTTGCTCTTAAATTATTCCAGTGAGATGAAAACCCATACGTACTGTCTTTAGATTGAGAAATGAAATACCTCACCAGGGACAAACAAAATTCAAAAGAAAAATCTATGAGAGCTGGCAAAGGGAGGAAAATGTAGAAGTAATCACATGCAGAATCACGCACAACAGACGCTAGTCTCTGAGCGTACCAACAAGTAGAGTTTCAGAAAACATACCCAAAGGAGGAAGGAAAGGAATGCAGAGTTGCCCTGACAGGACACATACCCCTGGGCACACAATCACAAGCCCTGCCAGGGGAAGGCTGTGGAGAAGCAAGCAAGAGGCACTCCAGTCCTACAGACAACTACATACACGTGAACGTCAAGCTGAATTCACCTCCAGCAGCTATGCCTCTGAGGTCAGGCAAGTTCAGAGGTGGGCAGAGTCACTCCTGTTGACGCCCTTCTCGAGCTAAAGTTTGCAGAGACTCCCGCACTGCTCTAGGTTTATGCTACCTAATGGATGCGACAGCCCAGTCAAGGTGCCAGTGCTGCTGCACTTAGTTCACAGAGGGGCAGGTCTCAACATATTCCACCCGCTCACAAAAACCTCCACAGGCAAAGAATTATTATTTCTTTTCAAATCTGTCAGCACAGAGGGACACTTGCAGAGCAGATGTGCTTAGAAAGCATCAGCACACAAAGCAGTTTTCATGACTACTGTGACACTTTTGGACAGCACAGTGAATTCTGTAACTTCCACGTCAAGTTGGGTTTTCTTCTTTCAGAGATTTAAACTACCTACTCTTTCCAACTACATACTTGGCAGTCTCAAGCAACTTAGATTAGCCGACTGCTTGAAGTAATACTGTACTTTATAGAAACCAGCAGACCTGAGCATCCTTTATCCTTACTCTTAAATCTCATACAAGGCTTAGAAGATTGTAACATCTTCAGAACATGTAAAAACTTGAGAGGCAGGCAACAGCCTGTAATGAAAAAGCACTTTGCAATGGGTCTCCTATCATATAAGTACTTACAGACTGGTAATGACTGACCTGGCCATGCAAGGAGGTTACCTGACAGAGTAGGTGCAGAGCTCATGGTAGGACTTCCTGCCTCATACTCAGCACAGCTCCCTGCACCCTTGGCAGCAGTGAGATGCGGTCTTGACATTTTACCTCCAAGTCACCCTCTTCTTTGTCTCTCTGCTCTCCTGAAGGTGAACAATTCAGTATCTGGCTGGAGACCATTTTAAAACCTGCAGTACCTGAAGCTCTTACATAAAGAAAAACATTTGCTATACAATTAGCACAACAAGCACAAGCTACATCTTTTCCTGCTAGGATGGATCCAATCACCTCTTTTATGGGGCAGGAATAACACAGCAATAGTTTTCACTCTAATGACCAACTTTTGGATTCCTATCAGTGCTAAAATTACCTGGAAGGAGAGTTGCCCTGAGCATGCACCTGCTCTGTTAACTCAGACACATCCACATTTTAAACACCAGCCTGAATACAGTCTAAGCAAAGTAAAACCACCAGAAAGGCTTCACTAGTGACTCAAGTATGCTCCAAGAAGGACCACCTTTGCACTCAGGGAGTGCTACTCAGCAAAACATGTGTATTTACATTCTTACACATGAAACTTTGCCAAAATGAATTGTTTTCATAGGATCATAGGATCATAGGATGTTAGGGGTTGGAAGGGACCCAAGAGATCATCGAGTCCAACCCCCCTGCCGGAGCAGGACAAAACTATCTAAACACAGATCACAGAGGAACGCATCCAGGTGGGCCTTGAAAGTCCCCAGAGAAGGAGACTCCACGACCTCCCTGGGGAGTCTGTTCCAGTGCTCTGTGACCCTCACAGAAAAGAAGTTCCCCCTTGTGTTGAGGCGGAACCTCCTCTGCTGCAACTTACACCCATTGCTCCTTGTCCTATCACAGGGAGCAAGTGAAAAGAGCCTGTCCCCTCCCTCCTGGCCAGCCTTCAGGTACTTATAAACATTTATCAAATCTCCCCTAAGTCTTCTCTTCTCCAGACTAAAAAGCCCCAAGTCCCTCAGCCTCTCTTCATAAGCCATGCCCTCCTGTCCCTTAATCATCCTCGTAGCCCTCCGCTGGACCCTCTCCAATAGATCCTTGTCCCTCCTNTGATGAGAAGAGCCTGAAGGAGATAGGATTGTTTAGCCTTGAGGAGACTCAGAGGGTTCTTATCATGCTCTATAACTACCTGAAGAGAAGTTGTAAGCAGGTGAGGGCTGGGCTCTTCTCACAGGCAACTAGTGACAGGATGAGAGGGCATGGCCTGAAGCTGCCAGGGGAAGGTTAGGTTAGATGTTAGGAAGCACTTTCTCATGGCAAGGGTGATGAGAGCCTGGAATGGACTGCCCAGGGCAGTGGTGGAGTCCCCATCCCTGGAGGTGTAAGGACAGACTGGATGTGGCCCTTAGAGCACTGGTCAGGCTGATGTGGTGATGTCAGGTCCTGGGCTGGGCTGGATGATCACAAAGGTCTTTTCCAGACTCCGTAATTCTGTGGTTTCCTATCTATCAGTCAGATCTGGAGGATGACCTTTTACCTCGAGGGTAATATAGCAAGATAAAGCTGTCCTTTTTAATTTAATTTTTTTTAATCACAGTTGAGATGCTAAATTGCCACAGATGGTTTCATTTTGTATGTTTGACACAATACATTTTATAGATTATAAGAGTTAATTAAATGTAACCAATAACATTAATTTCAAATCTAAATGTCGAGTCTGCTTAATCTTTACACCACACCATTACTGTCGGGATGGCACTGTGTGAATATAATAGGGGGAACAAGACCCGGTGGAAGTGCCAACACAGACCAGTTGCTGACTGGCAAGTTGCTTTGTGACTTGAAATTCAGAGGAGCCGACTGCCACTGATAATACTCAACCTAAGACCGTATCAGGTCCCTGGTTTCTTTAGAGTAAGAAAAATGTTTTACAAGACCTTTTTCAGAATGGTTCATATGCATATATTGTCCTCTTCTTCCTGAGCTGTATTTGCAGATTCGCTTATTCAAATGCACTTTCATGAAGGTGAAAGATAACAAATAGAGCCAGGCATGTGGTGCTTCACAGGACTGAAACGCAATTCACCTCACTATAAGAGGGCTGCAATAGCATTTAAAAATGCATCATTTGCAGAGCCAGCAAAAGCCTAGTTCTACAGAAAACTTCAAAAACAAGCACTTAACCCCCTCCTCCCACAACACTGTTACTTGAGGGAAATAATGGAAATAAATAGGCAATAAAATCACTACCCATAACATAATGCCACTGCACATTTCCGGCAGCGCTCTCCATTTACGTGTCTCTGATCATCTTTTAAAATCTCTGATCTCAGTAACATTCCCAACAAGCAGGCTGGGTTTTAGACTTGCCACAAAGCTCTTTGTAGAGGCTGTGGCAGGGTTGGAAAATAGGATGTTCAGAGTACAGAAATGAGTGAGGGGAAAAGACAGCCGAGGTACCTCAGCCTTATGAGAAAGAGATGGGGATATTTAGCCTGAAGAAAAGGAGGTTGAGAGGAGACTTTATTTCTGTCTACAACTCCCTGAAAGAAGGCTGTAGAGAGGTGGGGGTTGGTCTCTTACAAGCAGTGAGCAATAGGACACGAGGAAATGGGCTCAGGTTGTGCCAGGGAAAAACTTTACTGAAAGGATCATCAGACCTTGAAACAGGTAGCCCAGGGAGGGGGTTGAATCACTGGATGTGTTTCAAAGTCATGTAGATGTAAGAGTTTAGGGACAGGGTTTAGCAGTGGGCTTGGGACCACTGGGTTTGTGGTTGAACTCAATTCTCTTGAAGATCTTTTCCAATCTAAACAACTCTGTAAGTCTGTCATCTTTCACTTCTGGACGAGTGCACAAGCACAGGCTGTTACAGGCAATCCTACAGCACTACCTATAATCTAGGACTGCAACAATACAGAACCCTCTTTTTCCACCCCAGGAGAGGGAAGATAAAAAAAACCCAGAACATACAGAGAAGGTTTTTTGTAATATAACATAAAAAGCAGTGAGTATATTAATAGAAAGCGAGAAATAACAAAAAGAATTATTAAATAAACTGATCCAGCTAACATGCTGACATACTTCTGTCTCCCTATTCTGAATGAATACATTTCAAGTTGAATGTGAATTAAATAGGAAAGAAATGTTGAAGGCACCACTTCTCAACCAACTGGAACTAACCTTGCCTCTTGTATTTTCCCAGAACTTAATAAGGACTGATGGAAGCTGATGAGTAACATCGTATCTGCAGTAATGCACAGAGATTTCTCTGCTAGGCTAAGACAAAATCATTTACCATCCAAAATTTAAGACCCGTACTTGACTATTCCTCACTAACATGCCCTTTTTTCCCCTAACACCATCATCACTGGTACCCCCATTCAAGATCCCCACACAATCTGTTGTTAATTCTGCTCCACACTAGATCTCTTACCATTTCTTTTTCAAATGTCCAACCATGGATGTAACATGACTACAATCATAGTTTTCTTTTGCTTCACAGTAAGATGAGTCCATGCAGGAAGCCAACCTTCTTAAAACCATACTACGTACATCGTCAGTGGACTGCTACAAAGGTGACCATAAGTTCCTCACATGTTCCTTCCTCAAGACTATCCAACAGCCATTAAAGTATGTGGCACTATAAGCTGCTTCTGAAACTGCCCCTTTCTCATTTCATCACACCCCACCCATTCCTTTACATCCAGCTGGACTTTCCAAATAACTTGCTGTGAATATGATTTTCCACTGAACAAATACATAATATTTGATGAGTGTTTTTTTTCCTTATTCATTAATTGTGATGAACACACTCATGAAATTCTCTAATGCATTCATTATTCAATGTTCAAACATTTTGTTGGCAAATAATTCTTGGTTTATAGGTCAGTCGAATTGCAAATTGTAACTATTCTAGTCATAGCTTGCTGCTTATTTTTTTAACATATGTAATTTATTTAAGGTAAGCAATGCATACAGCCAATTTCATCAATGTGCCGTGAATTTCAATTGGAGCATTTGGCTTTCGTAGTCTTAGTTACATAAATCATGCACTCAGCCCACTGAAAAATAATAATACGGCACTTAAGTGAATAACTGGAACCACACAAACGTGTTCCGTGGAAAACATGAGAAGTCACATGTACAAGCAAGTCTGAATTCACTTTCCACATCACAGAAACATTTGCAACTCTTTTTTCCCTTAATTCACTCTGATGCAGTTAATTTGCAACAAAATCATGCCAGCAGCTACAGCAGACACTGCCAGATTGCTTTCCACTTCCTCCTCTGTGTCCTTATTTAGGATATTAAATAACCCCAGTTGCTATTAACGTTCTACATGCAGTGTCTCAGAAGACATCTGACCACCACACATAGCGAAAGACCTTCAACTTCCACAGTATTTGGGAGGCAAACTGCAATTAGTGGTTACCTGAATCGATCTTAAATAGCCTTAGACAGCTCTAGTTACTTAATGCTGTTGATTTTATTATAAGACTAGAGATGAAACTATAATGAGGTTCAGCGATAATAGAAAGTTGATCTTCTGGGACTTAAAATTGAAGTAGGCAGGCAGAAATTAAATGTTTATCTAGCAGATTCCTCTGTGTTCATGCTCTAAGGTATACCTCCACCCATGCTTCTACTGCAGTTGGGGACAGCGCCAATTAGTCTGATCACACTTCTTCGGGAAGGGAGAAGGGAAGGGAAGGGAGAAAGAAGGGAAGGGAGAAAGAAGGGAAGGGAGAAAGAAGGGAAGGGAGAAAGAAGGGAAGGGAGAAAGAAGGGAAGGGAGAAAGAAGGGAAGGGAGAAAGAAGGGAAGGGAGAAAGAAGGGAAGGGAGAAAGAAGGGACGGGAGAAAGAAGGGAAGGGAGAAAGAAGGGAAGGGAGAAAGAAGGGAAGGGAGAAAGAAGGGAAGGGAGAAGGGAAGGGAAGGGAGAAGGGAAGGGAGAAGACTCGGGGAAGCTGTCAGTCAATATCTATTACCAGCAGGGCTTTTCATTAAGGAGCCTTACTTTTCATAAGAAGGCTTTACTTGGAATTGGAAAAATTTCACTGCCTCCACAGCCTCTGAGATATCCTCCTTCTACCAAATCCAGGGCAGCAAACTCAGCACAACTATGCACAAGCAATCTGGAATAAGCTTATGAATGTTTACTGGTATCAATACATTATACAATCTGTATATGAGCAGGTGATGTGGAAGCAAGAGCAAAGATATTCAGGGCTGTATCACTGAAATCAGGCTGTAACAAGAAACACAGCCTTTGCCTTCTGTAGGCAAAGTCTAGAAAGGGGTTTCAGGCACACAAAACTGGTACTGAGATGCATGGGTTAATCATGAGAAAATAAGCAGCCACGGAAAGCCTAGAACAAAAACTTGCATTCCCTTCACTCTTCTCAAGCTGTGAAGCTACTCATTTAATGCAGGGGTTTGCTTCAGGCTGCTCTCCAGCTGTCGGAGGATGCTTGTTTCACTAATGTCACATCATACCCCAGACAGACCAACATGTAAAAAACTGTTACCACCACTGAACTGTTAAAACAGCGTTTAAATTGCCAGGATCATGGTCACGCACATAAATTAAAACAGGCTTTTTTGAGCAAAGAGGCAAATAAAAGCAACTTCTGCAGTCAGGTTTTGTGCAGATTCACACAGATGCTGTTGTGATGACAAACAGATGATGATAGGAGACTCTCACAATGCTATAGAATATACAAATAGCTGGTTCCAGAAGAAACATCCATCAGAAAGATCAATCCTCATGGACAAGTCCTTCTGATGGTAATTACAAAGACAAAACAGGTTTGCCCTGACCTTGGGGTATTAGGTCTGAGGAGAAAGGCAGAGTAGAAAAGTTGAATGGTCCTCCCAGGGAATTACAGGGAGTCAAGCCTGAAATGGATTAGATGGGAAGTTACATGATGTAAGTGCTCATTTGGATGATAGAATTCTTCAAAGCCTTCCGGACCACTGCATTCAGAGTGCCCAAATGGTAACTGACTGAGAAACACAAACCTACTGTGTGAGTGAGTTTGGCACACCACTCACTGCACAGCATGAACTCCACTGCAAAGGGATACAGAACTCACTAAACCGGTTCCTAGATTTCAACACCCTAAATTTCTGACCCTTCTCCAGGTGGTAGCATCAATCTGCTTAGCTCATGCAGGTGGGTGAATGCCAAGATCAGAAACACAGCCTGCACCTATCAGTTCTCACCCACAAGAAGAACACAAGCTTCTGCAAGTTGTCTGAACAAGCGGTTTCACGTGAGAGCTCAGGAAGCCATTCTAGACAGCAATGGCTTGTTGCACTGATGAAAGCAAACTGTCCCTGCCTAATTCTCTCCACCAGATTCTGTGCCAGTATAGCCCCATTTAAAGGCAGGCAAACAAGCAGGTGGCACAGAGTGGAACCACTATTTCTATGCACTGTGCAACTGGACTTTAAGTGGCAGTCCCCACAAGCCTCTCCAAGAGTGATGCTGGCCTACACTGCTGTTCCCAAACTGGTCATTGCAAAACCTTTCTTCCTTTTCCACTTGAATCTTTCTCCTCATTCTACATGACAAAACCTGAAATCCTCTCTAAATGCCATGACACACCGAATTGTTATTAACAAGCTTATTAGAGCTGGGAAACAGGATTTGCTAACATAAATCTCTTACTCTCCCCATAGTACAGCAGGATACCATTCTATGCACCTTATAATGCCCAGTGACCTACCTATTGCCTTGTAACAGAAGCAATCATATCTGATTTGCCCTTTATGAATTCTCCAGCTGTCTTGATTCATTAACATACTGTTAAGTGGCCCTTGTCTAGCAGTGAAAATGTCCTGCTCTCCCATCTCCTAAGTAGCCTCTCTCCATTCAGCTCCTTGTTTAATCAATGCTAATTACACAGTCCTGTGATCATCTCCTGAAATTAGCACAAATGGTAACAAGTTCTTTGATTGCCAATGTTTTTGTAAATGTTACATTAAAAAATAGCACTAAAATAACAGCATAGACAGAATCTGTATTAGAAGCATGCGTGCTGCTTCAAAATTCGGATCAAGGATGGCACGCAGAGTGGGACCCGCTGCCGTTCACTTCAACTGATTCAATTAAACAGTGCACAAACCCACCTACTTCCAGTCTGGAAAAGTGCTAGTGAGGAAAACAACAGTCTAGAGTGAGAATTAGCAATAAGAGAACATGACATTACAGCTGCAGATTCCCAATGTGTCATTTTTGTATATCCCAAAAAAAACCCAACACTGATTTAGTTGTAACCTCATTAACTTGGCAATATTTGGGGATGGGGAAGGTTAAAAAAAACCCAGTGTAATCAAATTTCAGAATGTTGTTTGGAGGTTGCTCAAAACCAAGGCATTTGATGAAGATTGCTTTACATTTCTGACTGTGCAGCATTATGTAGCACCAGTCCCTGCACAATGCAAAAGCCAAACAGCTCCTGTGAGAGCCTACAAAAAAAGACTAGAACATGCCTGTTTGCTACAGAAAGGCCAACCTATACAAACTCCCATTAGCTGACACGAGGCTAATAACCCGAAAAATACAGGACAGGGCATTTTGACAAAAAAAAAAAGGTGGGAAATAAATGACTCTTCAAGATAGTAAGGAAAAATGAAGGAGGAATGAAGAGTGTAACTGGGTCAAGCCATTAATTCTGAAAAGGATTGGGAGCCTGGTGGATAATTTTGAGTGATTGCCCAAGACAAGAAGCAGCTTATTGGAGAAAGTTTTTTATGAAAATGATGTCTTAAATATTTTACTGTGAAATAATAAATTCCTAGAGGATGACCAGCTCTGTCACAGATTCATAGAACTATTGAGGTGAGAAAAAAACCTCTGAGATCGTCCAGCCCACCCCATGACCTAACATCACCACATCGGCTAGACCAGGGCCACATCCAGTCTCTTCTTAAACACCTCCAGGAATGGCAAAAACACAACTGTTCTGGGCAGTCCATTCCAATGTCTAACCAACCTTTCCAAGAGGAAGGGCTTCCTNGAGAGGAGTGATTAAAGCATCTCAGTCAAAGACCCTATAGGATCCTACTTTGACCAGGTTCAAAAACCAAAATAATTGTCAAAATTCCCAATGCCTCTGAAGTTAGAGGCAAAATCCTGAGGGCCTTCACTCTAGCCCCATTCTCCACAGCTGACCAGTCAGATCTTTCCGGTTTTCTCAGCCATGCAAGTGTACTGCTCTGGATCCGTTCTGAGGCACAGTGCCATACAGATTAACATCTATGGGATATGGATGGAAATTCATGGCAAATTGATTCAGTCAACACAGTGGCCACGGTTTCTGTATGGCCACTATTCTAATCACTGCAAACACTAAGGAGAAAATACACTCTCACATCTGCTCTTCTTCTTCCTTAATTTCTCTGTAAAACTCAGTGAGAGATGAAACATCTTAGCAGGTATGTCAAAACCCAAACACGTGAACCTTCAGCCTAGTTTAAGTCCTCCATTCGTTATGGTAACACACTTGCACATTTCATATACACATGGCCTTACTTCTGTTCCGTTTTCTAAGGAAATACAGAACACTTTTAGAACAAAATACTGCAGTGCCAGAAAGCAGATGCAAAGTAAAGCAATCATCCTCATCTTCACGTTACTTTGCAGATGTGACTGATGCTCAACATTAGAAATCCCCCTTCAAGGGCACCACAGCTCTGAAAAGTAGAAGTTATCTAAAACTAAGGTATTTATTTAATGAACAAGCTAGATTCCCTCCAGTTATGGCTGATCTAAGTAATGCTTGTTCACCAGCCCACTTGAAGACCCTTCTTTCTACCCCATGGTGTTTATGAAGGTTTTTCCTGAACGCTCAAGAATTCTAGATAGAAAGCATGAATGCAAAAACTCCCTACTGTCAGGAGAAGTCCAGCAGTGTGCTGTAACAAATACACAGAGAGTCAGTGATTAAAAACCACCACTGATCAAACGTGGCTCCTGAACCGGATACAAGGCTTCATCTTCACAACAAGACCAATCAATAATTACTGACATACAGCTCCATTTCATTTCTAACTGCCACATTATTTTATGTAAAAGCAGATGTCTCAGGAAAGCTTGTTGCTCCATCAGACTGCAGTGCAGCAAAAAACTAAGCTTTGAGCTCCTCATCTGTGCTCCAGGCACCTACACCAGAGCTTCTAGCTGTCCTGGTGAGCCAAGCACACAGAGCAGTGCCAATGGCACTCACTAGGCAGTCTCATGTGCAAATGACATCCACAGGCTTTTTCTTTTAGTTCTCTGCTCTTCCAAAACCAGATGAAGGAAGAGAGAAGCAAAATATAACTGAACTACAGAAACTGCCAGTAAGCATGACGGGTTTGGATGTGCAAGCAAAAACTGGCACGTGATGTAACAATTAATGCTTAATATTCCCTCACAGTGCTGGAGATGTGAACTAACAACAATCCTGACTGCTTGCAGAGGACAATTCAGTGTCCAACAACGTGATCATTTTACAAGACACTCAAATATAAACCATCTCCAAGTTTTTGCTAAAAGGAAACATGTCCTTGGACACCAAACTTGTCCACTATGAGACTACACAGTACCTGTGGGCACAACAAGCTGATGGGAAGAAGACCGCACAGAACTGCACAGATCCAGTCAGCCATGACTGAAAAAGTCACATTGAAAGGAGTGCTGAGAAGGATAATCTAGAAGACCAAGCACACTGAGATTCAACTTTATAAGATGAAGGTAGCAAGATAACTCCTAAGTACACCAGATAGAAGCACCAGGAAGGCAAAAAAAGTTGTTACTCAGCCTCAAGTAACCATAGGTACATTTAGAGTAGAAAGGAAAAAGTGGTCTTCAGTCATCAGAGCCCAGAAGTTCTGAGGGAGCAGCAGTACTTACTGGGAGCCTGGGTCCAACTGCTTTCACAACACAACTTGATAAAATTAAGGGGAGCATGTGACCGCTACAGCAGAGGACTTGATCCAAAAGTGGCCCACTCCTCCACACACAAGTATCTTACACTCTGAATGCCCCTGCTTGAATTAGTTGGTTGCACTCCACTATTTCTGAAAAGCATCAGTTTTTAAAAACCTCAGGAAGTATCCACAGAAACAATTCTGTCATACTCTCAATACATGAATGTTTCTATGGTGACTTTCTAGCACTTCATTGGATTCCCTTTCCTAAATGCTTAGTGTACTCCCACACCACCCTACAGTCCCAAACCCTAGGTAAACCAAAATGGAAAACTCCATTTATGCCCAAATGTAAAGTCAGGCTCTAAATATGCATCTGCTCTATACCCACACATCACACCTCCATGGCCTGAACATGTTCTAGGGCAAAGCCGGATGATGCCACGTCATCCAACCAGTGGCAATGACACAGTCAAAGCTATCTGCTGCTATATATACCCCATGAGCTCACTGAAGCCTGGAATATCAGAATATTTTGCCTTGAAATACCACGTTCTCCTGGAGCATTTATACTCACAGGCTGTTTGCAGATACTAGAGCAGAGAGCCCACCTAAATGCAGAATAACTACGAAAAGATAAACTTTCCTGTCTGCCTTCTCACTTCTTTTTCCTTTTTTCAGTATACTTTCTTGTTCTTTGCTATTAAGAAGCTTCTTCCTCCTCCTCAAGGGCTCATTAACCTCTCTAAAATACTATTCTGCAACTAGCAAGTGTCATCTGAAACAACCAGTGCTGTCTGAACAACCCAAGACCCCATGAAAACGTCAAGAACATCGACCTCTCAGAAGCCTATTCACCTACATCCTCATTTGTCTCCTTTGAAGTCATTTAGTTATTTGTTGATAAGCAATTATCAGATCTTCCAGGGCCTGTGAAACAACCTATCCTTGTCTTCAACTTACTGTTAGCTCCGAGACCTTGTGGATGCAGTGCAGGATAAAACCCTTTTCTATCTTCCTGATCAAACAGATGATAACCAAGATTTACCAAGGCACTAGTAAGGCCAACACTGTGCATGCCAGTGTATAAGCACTTGAGCTGGTTCCCTCACTGTCTATTATTTTCTTAAGGTCCTGGAACACGAAGATATTGCTTGGAAACTCAGTACAGCCCCAATACTCACAAAGCTTTTATGGGTGCTTGTGAGCGTTGCCTGATGAGGCGATTCCTTCTTCCTATAGCCCCTCTTTTTGCAGATTCAAAATTAATCTCTTATTTGCTACAGAATTCTGTTATTCTGCCTCCTTCCATGCTGGCACCAATGCAGCATCCTGCTGAGCTGAACACACCACTACAAGTGTTCAATGTTCGTACTTTAATATTTTCTGGCAAAGGTAGCATTAAAAAAAATGAAGATTCTTGCAAGCAGCAGCTGCCGTGAGCAGCACATATCCTTTGTAAGTGCTTAAAGGAAATAATATGGACTGTTTCCTCTGGGAAATATGAGTAAATGGAGAGGTCTCAGGTGTGTAACTTCAACAGGAATCTGAACCTAAGCCTCCCCTTCCAGCCATTTGGGAATAGTCTTATTAAACAAGGGTAGGCTCTGCCTAGCAAGGCTCCAATCACAAACCCTCTCTTGGCACACAGAACCTTCAAGAAGCACAGTGGTTGTTATGGCAAATAACCCCAGCTACTCCTCTCTCAACATTCCACTGTGAGCCTCCTCTACAGGACACTTGTGAACAGTTTCTCTCTTCAAGGGTTTATGCAGTTGTATACAAAACAATGCTGAGATTATGGGGCATCCTCACAACCACTCAGAGGAAACCCTGGCACTCCATGATTAACCCAAACCATGGCCGTGGTCATTCTTGTATCTCCTAATGCACAGGACAGTGTCAGCTTCAGTTCTGCAATCCTGAGATGCTGTCACTTTGTGTCGCAGTGTTAAGTGGTTTTGATAATTTGATGTCAGCTCAGTTTGCTTAAAGCATTCCAGCTACATGCATTCACTTTCCATCAAAACATGCCAGAAATCTCTTAGCAAGAGCCACTCTTAACCCAAAGAGGTTGCAGGACCCAGCTACAACTGCTCATGGTCACAATGTGCCGTATTTACTTGGTAGGTTCTCCGAGAACAGCTGTCCTCATCACAGCATTGCTCCCGCTGGAACAAGTCTGGTCCTCAAGAAACCCTTCTGGGACGGTTTTTACATGGAAGCATTTCCAGGCCCACCCATGCTGTGCCTGAGGCAGGCAAGCTGGCCCTGCTGCTGGCTGCCCAGGACTCCTTAGCTAGACAGAGGGTTTACTTTCCCAACGCTGAACCCTCGTCAAGGGAAATATTTCACTGATGAAACCTCACTCAAGCACTGCTGGCTTTTCAGTACAGTGGTGGTGCCAGGCAGCCAGACTTTTCATCATTTGCTTCATTATAGAAGTGACATGGGTTGGTTTTTTTTCTTGTGAGAAGGGGTTCTACAAGGGCTGGAATCTCCCTTCTAATACGTGCCCTTAGAATGAGAAGCAAGTCATGGTAATTGACTTTCAGCTTTTCTTCTCATTACTCATTCATTTCTACAACCTGAATTCACTCTCCTCTGCTCAACCATGGAACATTAACAGCCTTCTCAGAACATCCTGGAAGCAAGAAACATCAGGTAAAATCCACTCCCAGCTTTCCTGGACTATGAAAACCTTCACAGCCAAGTGCTGCTCTAGTACTGAACTTGAACACAGCTGCAGGGTTAGACGAATGAATCACTGAGCAACACTGACATTATTATGAAAATGAGTAATAACATGTTCTTTAAAGCTCACCTGCCTTCAAGATCTGACCTCCCAGTGCACTGTTAGCGTTGATAAAGTTTCCTTTATGTCAAGGAAACCACATTCCTTGTCAACTGCTTCACACACACTGAGCATAAGTGATCTGTGTTTTCAGGGTGATCCTGGACATGAACTGAATGCCATGAGCACAGGATAGCTAAAAGGGAGGCAACTGCAGAAAGCTCACAGGAAGTAAGGCTTTTTACAAATCAAGTCAAAGGTAATGAAAGAATAACAATGTTCTTAAACTACTGAAAGATTGCGTTTACTCCGGATACACCTGAATCATTATTAACACTTTAAAGATCTCTTTGCATTAATTCATCCCCAAATTCAAAGCTGTGCTTCCTCTTCATACTTGCACCCGATTAAAGCTCAGTACAGGTGCATACGGGTTAGTAATCACATCTTTTGCATTTTGCATGCAGATTAGGCCTATTTGAATCTGCATAAATTTGTTATGCTTCACTGCAAAACTGAATGCTCAAGCAACTTTTATTTTTATCTAATCAAATCACTGCCTAATGAAAAATGAGCAACTATGCACAAAGGTGCACTCGGGCGGACTCTGGGGATCCCTGGGCACACTCTGTAGGGCTGCCAGGTGCGGGTCTCTCCAGTGTTATGGTCAAAACCTGATCAGGATGATCAGCCACATCCAAAGTGCCAGCATTACCATCTGCAGAAAGATTAAATCAAAGTTTTCACCACAGAACGGACCCAGAAGGGGCTTCTACAAAACTCCTCACCTAAGCCTTAGTGTAACTAAGTCAAGTGAAACTTGGTAAACTATGATTGATAATCCCTCCTCCAGTACAGAATTCTCTTTGCTTCCCTAGACCTGAATATTCTGGCTGTGCAATGAGCCCCACATCTTTTCTTCTAAGGTAAGCTTCTCTTCAACAAGAGAAGCTGAACCTCGGGCAGAAAACCAGTTCATTTAGATAAACTGCCTGCAGTCACATTACAGAGTGGTAGCAGATAATGTTAAGCAGATTAGTCTGGAAGTAACAAGACAAAACAGACACCTTCCACTGCTGAAATTGTATTAAACGAGACTCTGCAATTAAATAAATGTGCACAAACTGGCATGACTTCTCAGTGCATACACAGCAGGATCTAATCCAGAGAGTAGTCTGCTGGTGGAGACAAAGAGGGTTTTTTAGAGCAAAATGTCAGACGCAACCACTTGAAAATGTCATCCTGAAGCAGGCAACAGTGTCTGGGTGACCTAAAATCAGTCTACTCATTCATGTGTGCTCTTATCCATGCCCTCATCCTGCAGCCAGCACGGACATCAGAGCAGCTGATGGCTACAGCTCCATCTCAAAAAGCACCACAGAAAACAGTGAGAAATTAATAACAAAGACAAGTAGTTAAAAAATTGTGTAAAGTGATTTCACACCTAAGCTTGAACAGAAAGCTTGATCACCACCAGATTCCAACCCTCCACACAGCAAAGGCCAGTGGCTGAGGAAGGAGCTGGACACCGAGTATCCAAGGAATCACTGCAGGGAACAAGGCACTCCACTCATCCATCCCATCCTCAGCTATCATGCTATGCTCAGCCATCTCACAGCTTTAGGCACATTTCTCTTTCCTTATGCCAGGATCTAAAGGAACACAGGTATCAGGGTCTGTAAAATCCATCTAAATTACCAAGGAGTGAGGAAATTACAGCACATTCACCTGAACAGCTGCAGCAAAGCAACAAAGGCTTGAATGGATGTGGAGCCTACATCGTACGCAGATCACTTCAACATCTGCCTCAGCACCTACGAGAACATTGTGCACTGATCTCATCTTCAAACTCACCAAAGTTTTACAAGAGTGCTGCAACTCAGAAGCACTCTCTGCTCATTTCCTATTATGCTGCACAGACATCAAGGCAGAGCTGCCTCTCTCTATTTCAAGTTCAAACCAGCCAGAGAGATGCTCAAGTAAAATTAAAACACAGCCCCACTTCCCGTTTGGCTCCACTACCAGTTATCTCCTTTCCATTAAGGAAAAGGCAAGGAGGTCCCCACAGACCCAGGCTCCCATGGGGTCCAGAAGGCTTCTCACAGGACCACAGCCCCAGGGACATCCCTGCTCACAGGGCTCCCTCCTTCTCTCTTCCCCATCCCTGCAGACAAGAACCCACCAGCACAATTCTCAAATTGCCATTTCTCCTTGTTCCACGATCATTTTTTAAGGCATTTGGGAAAGTGGAATTTGAAAGGAATTAAGGTTTAGGAACAAGTAGCAACTGGCAATAAACAAGTTTCCTGAAGTGTGAGAGAGTTTGTCCTCTGCACTCACAGTGTATTTCAAGGTAAATTAGACTCCCTAATGAACCACTTAGCCACAGCCAGGCTGCAGGAGTTACACCAGGCTGAAGAAAAACTAGAATTGCTCACATCCATGCTTCTGCCAGGCTAACATCAAACTCCATTCCTTTCCTGTAAGGAATGCTTGGACCTACAACAGACGCTAAAACTCTGCACCTCAGCCATTTCTCGACAGCAGAGCCACCCCACTGCACCCAACGAGTCCTGCCAGAAACGCTTTTCCACTTTTTTCTTTCATTTTTATTTTTTAAATTATGTTTCCATTTGCACTTCCTTTTAAAACTTATCCTAACCCTCTCCTGACTTCCCCATCTGCCACCACGCTCCTGCCCACCTTCTCCCAAGAAACACAAACATCACCAACTTACCAAAAAAATCCATGCATTGTGGTGACTAAAACCTAAACACTCTGTGTTGCAACACTCATGGAGTCTGTTCCAGAACAACACCACGAAATCACATTTTAGGTACTCGACTGACCTCCTTTCAGAGACAGCACAGACTTGTTCAGCCTGACTTTTACTCTGTGCAGACCTGAACAGACACCCTGGTAACCCAAACTGGTCAGTTGTGCGTCTGCATGCAGTGACTGCCTTATCTACCCACTGCAACTGTTTCCACTTTCATCGCAGAAAACACTGCAGAACTCAGATCCCTGTGTCTCTATATTTAATTTTAAAACACTGAATTGCAAGCAGTTCTGTATCGGCACTACCAGATAACACAAACGTGGTTTTATGCGGGTTGGACACTGCATTGTGTTCATGGGCTGGGGAAAGACTGGAGAAACACAGCATTCAGGATCTGAATCCATCCCCCATGATACAGATTCTTCCTCCGGACTCTACCAACTCATCAAGATTGATGCTGCTGCTGGGCCACTGAAAACAGGTAACTTTGATGAGAAAAGCCAGCATGTCGCTGCCTTGTTTAATCCATTAATATCTAATACACTTCAGAACCGATCTTTTTGCTGTGTTATTTAAAAGGACTAATGTGTGTAACAACCTTTTATAAACCAACATATTACCTGAATCATTTACCAAGATAAAACTCTTTACTGATCATCACACTGATATTCGATAGCAAAATCATTGCTCGTTCTTTAAAAGCATTCTGCTTCAGGCAAAGCAAACCAGTGTCAACACAAACGCATTAAGCCTGGTTTTCACTGTGGTTGAATGCAGTGCCAAAAATACACACAAATAACAGCTCTAGTCAGCAATAGTCGTTTAAAAAAACCCCTGGAATCATTCAAGTCATTCATTATTTATTAATCGTTTATTAATGACACCATGAAGTTGTCTCTTCCTTTCTTCAGTAACAGTATCCCTTACAAATGATCAGTTGGCTTTCACCTACAATCAGCACAGCACCCAGATGAAATGCCAAGTCTCCAAACTAGAAGCACTAGACATTATGATTTTGTAATTAGCTCCTTTGTTTTCAGCTACTTCAAGATCGGATGTTACAAGGAGCCACCTCTTCCTTCTTGCTGACAAACATTTGCATATAAAAATTTGACAGAGAAAGGCAAAATAAACCCAAAACACCCTAAATCCCAGAATTCAAAGCAAGGAAGTCTGAGCCAGTGAAGTGACAGGGTGTGTTCCAGCATTGCTGAAGCCACAGAGTTTTGCTGCTGACTTAACTGAGGACAGGTTTTCAACCTATAGCATTTTCTTCTGTAACTTGAGGGATACTCTGATTAACTACAAATAATTAGCTCATTGTAAAACAGCATAATCTCCTTTGCACATGATTCACATGCTAAAAATGGATTAGCATGACGTCTAATTGGGGGATTGGACTAGATGATCTTTCGAGGTCCCTTCCGATCCCTAAGGATTCTATGATTCTAATGCTGGAGTCTTTCTGGCATTAAAGGATTACATGACATCAATCCGAACTCACAGCTAATTGGGATGGCTGCATCCCCTCAGCCATCTCCTTGTTCTGCCCATGAGCTGTAGGAGGGTGCATGGAGAGGCGAGCGCCTACCCACCCTGTGTGCAAATGGAATGGTTTTGTGGAGGCTAAAGCGATCGGTCTCCGCAGCGCTGGGTTTTGGAAAGCCAGGCACAAGGGCGTTTGACTGGACATCGCTGTTTAATAACCCCAGAGTCACAACTGCAGATGTCTACATTAACACAGGGTTTGAGAGGACAACAGATGGTTAGGAAGCTCTTACTGTGAAGGTCCTAATGATTTTCAAAGGTAACACAGCAAGTCGTTTTATGTGTAAAGGAAACACACCATATGGGAGGCGTGATTGAAATTTTAAACAAAATTCAATTATTACAGTTACACTGACTAGAACCCAAACCAAGTAAAGCTGAGCTTTACAATGAAGACCAAAAACAGTTTAGAAGAAGAATATCAATGCTGCCAGAAAAGGGAGCAGAACACACACCTCAGGTGCAGCATTCTCAATTGCTAGATGCAAATCAGTCTGTTCCTTTGAAGATGCAAGTGAAAAAGGGCTGGCATTTCCAGGCAGCAAAAAATCATTGAACAGACATATGACCAATAGAAAAACCATATTTCATTGACGTTAATTTATGAATTAATCTATTAATTTATTGATTGTGATTACAGGCCATGATTACAGCCTGATTAAAGGCTGTGAACAGGTACTTCTTTATAAGCATTCCACAGAAATGAAATAACAAACGGCATGTTCCCTTCTCCCCACAGTTGATCAGAGCATCTAGACACATTCATACGAAAGCAGAATATTACCAGATGTTCTTCATAAAAAAAGTAAAAATCACATCAAGATTTTTCAGTAGGGAACATGGGCACCCTAAGCATCAGTGCTGCTAAAGCAGGGAGCTCTTGGTCACAAAAATGAAGATCCCTGAAAGCATAAGGCCATCCCTTCTTGACCACCATCTGCAATACCACTGCAGACAAGCAAGAGCTGAGAGGGCTTCTGCCAACTCCCCAGCACTGCCAGTCCCCACTGTGGCATGTGGGGAGAGGGCTAACTCATCCTGTCTCCCTCTCCCAAAGAAGGGCTTCATGGCTATTGTTCCATGTCATCTGTGGACAGGCCACAAGAGCAATGCCACTGACTCATGAGGGGACATCTACTGCTCCATTCAACTTTTAGCACTTGAAGAAACTCAGGTTGGTTTAGGATTAATCCTAATCCTGGTTTAGGATTAATTTTTGTGGATTTGAATGTCTGAGGGTCACCAAAACACACAGAGAAACCGTGATCAAATGTTATAGTAAAGATAAGTTATTAACAGCAAGTAGAGAAAGGCTTTAAAAGACAGAACCATGGTTGGGAGACTCCACCCACTTCATTTCCCCTGACCACCCTTTCTCAACATGGGTTTGTCACTAACACTGCTGCCAAGACACTGATCTTAGAGAGAGATAGAGAGAAGGGAAGAGAATTATCCTTCACTGCATCTGTTTGGTACAGCAGCCACTCTCAACAGAGACAAGAGAGAAGCCAAATTGAACTCTGGAAGCCTGGGAGCCCTTCCAGATTCCAGAAACTCTTTTGGGTGAACAGGATGACAGGAAGGGATATTGGGCTGTTGCATGGGAACAGAGTCAGCCTTACATGGTAGAAGGCCCTGGGTTCAAGTCCTAATGAAACCACCTGTCAAAGATCATAGTACAACACTCTATATCTTCCTTTCCAGAACCTATAAACATCTATAGCTACAAATTAATAGAAATGTATACATAATAAACATAATTATATGCAATATACACAACACATGACTTTCTGAAAAGCTATATATTCTGTGAGGTGTGGGTGGGATGGCTACTGCTGATGAGACAGGCAGCTATCTGGCCAATGTTAGGTTTCTGTGAGGTACAGCCTGGACACTGCCATTTTCTTGCAAAACCCACCAGGTGTGTCCTGGACTTTGGATAGACACAACTTCATGAATGAATCTCTGGTCTGGGGTGTGAAAATCCAGAGATTTCCCTACCAGTTTCCTACGGGAACTCAATCCGCTTCTACTGCATGTAACAGGTCTGGGTGAGCAGGGCCAGCTTGACTGATTGATCCCCATGTGTTAACTAGCCAGGTGGCTTCTGCCAAATGCTTATCCCAATATTTACAAGTTCCCTCACCCAGTACTTTCAGAGTAGTTTTCAAAAAGCCATTATACCCTCCAAATTTTCCAGAGTCTGGTGCCTAGTAAGGGATGTGATTCACCCACTCTATACCATGCTCTATGACCCAACTAGCTACTGAATTGTTTTTTAAATTAGTTCCATTGTCTGCTTCAACCCTCTCTGGCATCTTGTGACACCACAAGATCTGTCTTTCAAGAAGCAAAATGATATTACAGGCCATAGCATGAGACACAGGGTATTTGCCCAGCCATCCAGTGCTTGCTCCTACTACAGTTACACACGGTGCTTACCCTGGCAAGGTCTGGGAAGTGTCATGTACACTATGTGCCAGGCCTCTCCTTACTGGTGTTCTGTCCAGCATCCCTCACAGCACAAAGGCTTAGAGTTTCCGAAACCATAATGTTGCTACATTACATAACATCACTCAGTTCAGCAAACTAAGCCTACTCTGTGGAACACAGGCTGTCTCTCAGAAATCTGGTAGTTTACTGGATCCCATCAGTCATTCTTTGGGATGAAAAAACACATAAAATTCTTGTTTTACCACAGTTGATGTTCAATTTTCATAGATTTTAAGACAGCTGGACTTTTGCTGGATATTACAGGACTTCTGCTGGATATTACAGAAGAAAGTTCCAGCAAAAACCCAGAGCTAAGCACAGTTCTCTAGTCCAGTACTGTTACAAGGTCCCAGCTCTGCAGAAGATTGTCAACAAATCTTGACGTGCTTCAGCAGGTCCTGTGTGAGCTGCAAGTGAACCTTGTGCCTGTGGTATGGAGTCTTTGCAGATACATTTTGCTTGGATCTTTCAGATTCACTAGAAACCAAACCAAAACTCAAGAGATTAATATTAAATCCAAGGGAAAAGGTCTTTGCACACAAGCACACACAATATGCAGACTTTCTTCCCTTCCTCGTCTTGTCCCTAAACCGACTCCCCATACACCAAACCCCAGCCTCACGTGGGTGCTTTGCTCAGCGATAATAAAGGATTTAGAGGAAAACTCTACAAGGCTGCACTCGGCTGTTTGTCATACTGTGAATCATGGTCCCACACCGTGAAACACCAGTCCTGGAGAGGCTCTTTGCTGTGAGCCCAGTTCCCTTCCCAGGGTATAATTCCATCAGACCCATGTTCTAAAACAGGAGTCTAGGCAATAATGGAGACATGGATCCTTTTAGGTAGTACAATACTGAAGGGCAACATGATTTCCCTCTCCCAGTCAGTGCTGTCATGTCTGGGAGAGAAGCAGGAACACCCGGTCAGCCAGGTGAACCCACACATATTTAGGGAGACCGCAGCACTTGCATTTGGCACTGCCAACAAGAAGAGTTTCGGTTGCCTCCAAAGTACCTCCTTCCTGTCAGGCTTGCAGAGTGCAGCAACCAGACTCACTCCCTTGCTGTAAATGGAAGGAATGGAATTATAAACCATCCTCTGGAGAACACAAGGAGAGGTCAAAGTATGTTTTATTGATTCTTTAATTTTTGAATGCAAGTGGATAAGTCATTTCAGCCTGCAGATGCTTCTTAGTCACTTTTACACATTCTTTCAGGGATGAGAAAGTTCATTGTTCCCTACTTTCCCGGTGCTGTATGGAGATAATGAGCCAAGGAGCATACAGAGGGCAAGCAACAAACCGCAGTCAAAGCTGCTCTAAGAAATGTTTGTTGCTCTTATTTTAGTTGACACTCCATTCATAGCAGACTGTTCCCACAAAAATACAAGTCCTTGGGATAAACATTTTGCAGCAGCTTAGGGCTGAAGCAGAACAATAGGAAGAAAAGTGTGTATATCTCTGGGGTGTGACAGACGGGGCACACTCAGTGTTACTCTATCCCTCTCCCTTCCTTTCAAACAACCTGCAGTGAGTCACTGTAACACTATGACATCTCATCACAGTGAAAAAACCTTCTGTAGGTTTTTTCTGGCTACGAGTCACACATCCTTCTCTCTATGTAAGCACTGCATGGCAGAACTGTGCAGAGAAACATTAAATCAACTTTCTGAATAGGACAAGGTGAGGACAAGTCACCACTGCTCAGGCTTCTCACAATCCTGAAGAATTCTTAACTTCTCTCCCAAATTGCTTCACTTGAAGAACTTTATACATTAATTACAGACTTCTCCCTCAGCCCAGTTAGAATCACCCCCAGGCACTTTGTGGTTGCCATACTGTTAATTACTACTCTATACAGACTGTAGTTTTCCAAACCAGCAGGTAGATGTATCATGATGGTTTCAGTCCTCTCCATAGGACTGAGCAGCCCTGAGCCACTTCGCCTCCTAATTAGTTATTCCCCTAATACCAAGGGAAGACACCCAGTACCGCAACACAGTTCCGAGACACTGCTGTGCTTATTCCTCCATGCTGATTTATGCACAGCAGACGTGAGCACTAAAGAAAAGATGCCATGGGGATCTTACACTTTTAATTATTTCATCACAGCCTTCACACACCGTTTTTGGGATATTACGACCCTGGAGAGTACACTAACAACCTGAAGTTGCTGACTAATTAGGTTCTGGTATACTCCAAACCTGGGTTTTGCACAGTAATTAAATTTACAGGCAGTTAGATTTGACAGGTACTATGGTATCTGCCAACGTGGCTTCATAATCATTTAAATTATTAATTGTGAGGCAGCAGGCCATCCTCAGGCAGGCAGGAAGCTGCAGTGCTGCCCCAGGAGAGCAGCAGTCAGTGACCCTGTGCCACAAGATGCTGGGGACTCCTAGGAGAGATCCCTAGGAAAAGGCAATGGGCTGCACTGGGGGACACCTTCTGCCCTCCATTATCTACTGGGACCCAAGCGAATGCCACTCAGACCTGACCCCTTAATGGACAACAGACAGGCCTGAGGTGCCACACTCACTCTTCCTGCGACCCCAGCAAGGGACAGCAAAATGCCGCAGAGGTTGAGCTGCACATGGCACCTCTCACCCTTGGTTCCAGAGACTTGCACCTCAGGGTAATTTCAAAAGGCAGGGCAAGCAGCAGGGCCCCATGAGACACCTGTCCACAAAGCCCTCTCCAGAGCACTGGGTGGCACTGCCCACACTGGTAAAGCTGCCATTTGCCATCATAATGCCAGACAAATCCCCCATCTCCACTCCTGCACCATCACACCTCAGGCTCTGCGCAGGCACAACATTTATTCAGCAATCTATAGGATTCGCAATGTCAAACGCCTCTCCGATAGTTCCCTGAGGACAGCTGCTCTTGCTATTTCATCTGTTAAATACTTTCAGAACCCAAAAGTCCTGAGGGAGAAACACAGTTATTTTGACTAACTGCTCCTCCTCCTCAACTAGTCACTGTGTTAGCTTCCTCCCACTCAAACACCAGGAGTTGATTAAGACATATGGATTATCTCAACACTACCAAGAATTTCAATTTAGAAAGTGAAATATTGACATTTTTAATATCACTTTCCTCTTTCACTGGCAAGCCCTTGCTTGCACCAACACCAACCCCTGCTGAAACACAGCAGCGCAGTACAAACTATGATTCAAGGACTAGGCAGGTGGCATTTTCACATGGTCTGTGGTCGAAGTTACAGGAGTCAACCCATCACGGTTTTCTTAATTCTACAGAGAAAACTACTTGCAAGTGACTTTTATTTATGGAAATCTTTCTGTTGTAAAAAGAATTATTCATTAAACTTAGGATTTTGCTCAATGGGCTTCCTTGTTGTGTAGCGTTTGGGGCCTCATTTCAATATAAAAACACCTCAGACAAAAGAAAAGCCCATAAAGGAACATTCTATGCTTGGAAATCCCTCATCTGGAAATCCTGCAGGACCACACCAGTCTTTAAAGTAAAGTCTTATTTCCCTGTCTGTAAAAGCTTTGAAAGCTTTGTTTTGTTCTAAGTAGAGGAAAGGTGAGGTTTTGGTTTGAACTGGAACAGAATCTAATTTGAAAGTATTTAAAGTTTCCCATTAAACAGAAATCCCAGGTTTGGACTGGGACCTGCTGGGATCCCATGAGCTCCCATAAAGCAAAACCACTGCTATTCCCATCCGCTCTTGTCGACATCTCATTCCTCCAAGTCTCCATTTAAGATTGATGGCCTTAAGCTGCAGTTATGTATTTAATTAAGTAAAGGAGAAAAATCAGAGTGAACCTCACTGATCTTTTATATCTCAAGGCACTGTGAAACTCATGTGAACTCATGTGAAACCCCTCAAAATAAAAACCAGAAGCAATCAGGTTCGTACACTGCCCCAGTTTAGATGAGCAGCTCAGGACAAAGCAGCACTTGAAAAGGAAAAACATAGTGGGAACTGCACTTGGGTCACTGTGCACTTAGTACATGCACCACAGCGCACCTTTACCAGTGTCTGTTAAACATCAGGGAGGTGTGGGGCATCAGACAGGCTGCCTCACTGACCTGGTAAGAGGACTTGCACAAAGTGAAAGAAGGCAGAAGGAAATGGAAAGTAATCTTGGGCTTTTGACAAATCATAGCAAAGGAACTACTGGGTGAAGTGTCTTGCAAACCAAAAAACAGGGTTTTGCAAACCTCTGAAAGCAAGGCATCTAACCAGGGTGAAAGTAGGTGGGGAAAGGTAACTGTCCTTACTAGTATCTGTCAACATCCTAGACTCAGAATTTTGGAACAGAAAACTTCTGACCAAGCACTACTGTATAAAACAAACTGTAGTCCACAACGGGTTATGTAGCTGCCACTCCTGAACACTCCAGGTGATTCAAGAGGACTGTTAACATGATTATTCTAGGGGAGGGAAATAACCCCAGAGAGTCTCTGTTCATCAGCAAGCCACCTCACACCTCAGTGTTTTGAGACCTCCCTCAGTTTAAGTTAAGGCTGTTGCTCAGCAGTTCTCAAAGCAATGTCAAACTCGTCTTCATTTTAATCAAACCTGTGTGAAAAACCCTCTCTTTGTTCCACACCCCAAGGAATATGCACCCCTTTTCGAAGGCCAGAGTGACAGGCAGCAAAAGAATCAAGTCCCCAATATTTGAAAACCTTATTTCACAATAGTTGCTGGTACCACTGCAGTCTCTTGTACTCAGAAGAACAAACCCATCCTACTGTGAAAGCTTTTTTTACAGCTCTATCCCAGCAAGGAGAGCTGTAGGCCCGCAAACTGCTTTCAGCTGACATTTCTAGTGCTCTGAGCCACCACTTCTGAGGCAGTCACACATGAAAGAGGCAAATGCGATTGCGATGCTTTCTGTATTGATGCCAGCCATTGGTTTGAAGCCAGTGAACCAAAAGAAATACACGTTGAGGTGTATTGAAACAAACAAACTAGAAACAAGCCTGAGGCAAAGAAAACAGGCTTTTATATATTAATTATACTCTGGTTTGGGTTTCTGCCTCGAATAGCAGCTATATAACGAAATTCAGCAAGCCCTCATCTCAGGTATTGCAGAAATGTGCATGTCAGTCAAATGACCTCCCAGCATCAGGGTCTAGGTTTTCAAACATGCAGGAAGCTTGCTTGAGGCAAAGAACCAGCGTTCATCTTTGCTTTGTTGATGCAAATCCCCTTTACCTTGAGAACAGCCCCTCCTCTGTGGTAGTGCTGCCCATGAGAGCAACGTGGCAAGACCTGTGCTCTCAAATGCTGATGACCCACCTCCACCACTGCTCTGCCTGGCACTCATCACAGGATGATGATCAGACACCCCCAGCAGCACATTACACCCATCTCTGCCCAGCAGCAACACAACCCCTCTCAAGGTCAAACAGTAAAGAATTGAGGTCAAAGCTGCCAATTCAAACTTCAGGAGTTCAACCCTGCTTTAAGAAGAGTCAGAGACAACAAAGAGCCAAGTCCAGCAAAGCTGCACTTTCTAGGCTTTGCCTTTTGCATTGACTGTATTTCACTGGGATAAAACTGGCACCAGGCTGACATGAGCATAACCCAGAGAGCCTCTTTAGCTTCGTTACAATGTCCCTGTGCACTTTTCATTGTAATCTGTCTTGTGTTTGTGTTTGCTGACAGCCTGAGGGGGTCATCCAGCTCAGCTCATGATGTCGGGTTGGGATTCTGGAGTATCCAAAGCTCCGCAGGCACTATAGGGTCTTTCAGCTGGAGGAGTTCTGCCCTGATGCCCCCTGCAGCCTACATGCCCATCACAAAGTCTGTGACCTGAGGTTTCCCCTTGAACACGCTGAGCAAGACCTTCCTTCTGCAGTCAAAAGAAGACCACCAAAGCTCTGACTGCAGGCTGGGACACAGGAGGAATTCGGTTGCTTTCCCAACCCTGTTTGTACAAAAGAGTTCTCTCTGCCTACCTGCTTAACATTTTCACTTCTGGTCTCCTCAGTGTGTCTTTGCTCTTCAGTGAGCAACCCTCCTCCTCTGGCAGAAGTCCCCTCCCTTGGTCCACATAGCCCAGACTCATCTCTCACCAGGCCAGAGCCTGGAAGGACAACTATTTTACAAGTCATATCGAGGTCAAATTCACAGAAGCTGAGGTGTCACTGTGGCAAATTATAAGTCTCCAGAGCTGCCACAGTCCCCAGTAAAATCCAGAGCCCCACATAAAGCAGAAGAACAACTGCAGCAGCCCCAGCTTGTGGTGCTGGGACAAAGACAGGCTGGTTGTACAGCCATCTAGGCCTCCCTAAGTTTCAAATGAATTCAGCTATCACTTGCCAGTTTTGCCAAATAAGCTTTTTCTCCAGCTTCTACTTATTTTCCTTGTTCTGCAGTTCTCCACAAAGTTTTTCAATGAAAATCAAAAAAACCTAAACCACCTCAGCTCAGGCTTCAGGCTAGCTGGGAGCTGTTTGCTTACCTCATAACACTATGCTCAGCCAAAGCTCACCCATTCCCAGAGGCAAACTCCCCTCCGCTCTAAGGCACCATGAGGGCACAGCCCAAGATTCAAACCTAGGCTGTCAGGAACAGCACGTGGAAGGAACAACCCCTTCTCCACAAATGCAGCAGCACTCCTCTATGAAGCTCCTGAGTCCTAGCAAAGCTGATGGCTTTAAGAAAGTTTTCACTTTCCTCTTCCCTTCTTCTCTCATCTGTCACGCACTCCTGTGACGAACCTCAGCTTCATTCCTTTACGCAGTTTGTAACACAGGTCTTTCTGGGAGTTTTTTGCTGTGCCTTGGATAATCTTTTCAATAGTCACAGTGAATTCACTCTACATTCCCAAAACTCAGGTAGCTTGTGGAGAGGCCCAGGAAACTATTTCCTCAGAAAAGCTTAGAGTACAAGGAGAGACAAGTGGCGAGTGAGCCTGAGGCAGCTCTGAGCATGCACACAGGTCTCTCCAAAGCTCCTGTACTCCACTTGCTGTGGTATCAGGCTTTCGGCGCATGCCGTATGCCCCAAGGATGCATCAGTGCATAGTCTTTTTTTTCCCCATTTATTACCTTATTGAGAGTTTAAACCTCTAATTCTAAACTCTGGCCTCAGAATGAATACCACTGTTTTGTTTGGTCTCTTTAAACTCATCCTACTGATTTTATTGTATTTTTTACTGAGTTCCTCCAATATGTACCACCTCAAGTATCAGCATCCTCCGACATGGAGAAGCTACAAAGGTTTAATAAAGCCCTGTACACTGCGGTGCATTTGTATCACTTCATTGCCGCATGAAGATCAAGTCATAGAGTGTTACCGTTCTCTTCCTGTGGTATAGTTTAGTGGAGTACATGGTAAAGTTCAGGGTTAGACTTGATGATCTCAAGAGTCTCTTCCAACCCAAACGATTTTGTGACTCTGTGGTACTTAATTATTGTTCAGAGCCTTATGAACACGGATCTACAAATGAGTAGGTACAACTTGCTAATTTAATAAGGACAAGACCTTCCATCCTGGGTAATTCTTCTTGCCCAGAAGGACAGCACATTTGTTTCCCCTCCAGGGAAAAGATGGAATTCCTCTTGTTAACAATAAGCTACAGGAATCAGTCACCAAACGTGAGCTCAGTACCAGCAGCAGCTCTGAGTGCATTATGAGCAGCGCTCACTTTCCAGGCTGCCCATTCCATTGCAGGATGGGGAAGAGGGGGCGTGTGTTGGTTCAGGGACCATGAAAGGGCTTGCGAGTGACCATGCAGTACCGGCTCTCCTAGGAGAACCCCGGGTCTCTCTCAGAAGTGGACAGCACCAGCACCAGAGACGAACAGAAACTTCTCTTCATTCAGGTGCTGGAATTTTAAAGTGAAGCTCCCAGAACTCCCCAAGGCGTATTGTTGCTTCCATCAAAGGAAACCAGTGAGCGTGACTGATAGTTTGATTTTCAGTGGTGCTTAGGTTCTGCAGCTCTCATCAATTGCGATGCAAGTTGTAGGTACTCAAGGCCAAAATATTTTTAAAGTGTAGGTATTTTAAAATCTATTGCAGTCAACAAGAATTGAGAGCTACTGTTCTTTGAAGGGTACGAAAGCCTTCAGCATTTCTCAGAAGTCACTTAGTGAGTGTTTTCTCCTCTTCTCCCTAATGTTTTCCTTTCTGCTTCAGAAAAGATGACAGGAACACTGAAGAGTGGCGTTCCATTACGGAAAATAAAAAGCAAAGACACAACGAAATATGTCCTTGGAGAGGAGCAAGAATAGCACAGGGAGCCTCTGAAAAATGCACAAAACATGGGGAAAAAACCCACAGTCTCTCCAGAATGTCCAATCATTTGCTTCTGTTTCCCTCTAGAGAGGGGAACCCACACCACCATTTCAAAACCCCTATTTATCTGCTCTTTCAAGAATTAGTTTTGTTAGAACCAGGCCTCTTCACAGTGAGATGTCTCTAGTAGCGCTAAAAAAGTTCTGTCTCCATCACTACTGCTGAAATTAAAGAGTAAAACTGCATCACCCATTAAGAAGTTTTCAAGTCTATTTGTTTACATGCTAAGAATTACTTTTACATTTCTAATTAGGTAGCTATTAACTAACACACAGAAAAATCACACCAGCATATGAAGTTTTGCTGCCATCAAAACCTTATTAAAAAGGAGAGCTTCCAATTTTATCAGGAACAGCAAACTAATCAAGATAATGTGTTTTTTTAAATCAAAGACTGTTAGGGATTGGAAGGCACTTTGAAAGATCATCCAGTCCAATCCCCCTGCCACAGCAGGATCACCTGGCACAGGAATAGTCCAGATGGGCTTGAAACATCTCCAGAGAAGGAGACTTCACAATCTCCCTGGACAGCCCCTTCCAGGGCTCTGGCACCCTCACCAGGAAGAAGTTTCTTCTCATCTTGATGTGGAACCTCCTCTGTTCCAGCTGACATACGGTGCCCTTTGTCCTATCATTGGGTGCCACTGAGCAGAGCTTGGTTCAGTCTTCCTAACACCCATCTTCTCCATATTGATCAACATTAACGGGGTCACCCCTCTGTTGCCTTTTTTACAAGCTCAGGAGACCCAGCTCCCTTAACTTCTCCCCACCAGGGAGATGTCCCATTCCCTTCATCATCTTTGTGGCTCTGTACTGGACTGTCTCAAGCAGCTCTGTGTCCTTCTGGAACTGAGGGGCCCAGAACAGGACACAATACTCCAGATGTGGTCTCAGCAAGGCAGCGTAGAGGGGAAGGAGAACCTCTCTTGATCTACTAACCACACCCCTTCTAATCCATCCCAAATCACTGAATGCAGAAGTCAAGGGGCAGCTTTTAAATGCTCTTTGAATCAACAAATTTTCTTAACCAATGTCAGGCTTAACACAGGCTTCAGCAAGAGAGAAGCTTTTACATATTCTTCTGGCATTATTCTATATATGAGAATCTATGAGGTACACCAAATTAAGTTAAAACTAGATTATGCATAATCATTCTTCCTCTGTCGCACAGGGAAAATAACTGCTCTAGTATTCAGAAACTACCAGAAAGTCTTTAACCCTTTTGGAGCTAACAGTAGCATGGAGATTTGCTGAAGAGTAACAGGTCAGAGACCTCACCAAGCCCAGGGAGAACTTCACCTCTTTATCATTATTCTGTGATCCCCTACAGAAGAGATTGTGTCAGTTTTCCAATAGAGTGCACCACCAGAGAACTCAACTTTGACATTTTTAGATCAGTTGCATTTTTTTTACACCTTTTTGTGGCTTAGAAATGTGGTTTGATGGACTGTTGTCAGTACAGACAGACACAAAAGTTACCTATCAAGGGAGCATGTTAGCAGTGCTTTTGGAGCAGCACTGGAGAGCAGTAATAGGTGACTGTACCATCAAAGACTGTGTTTACTGTCCCACCCAGGGACTTCATTAATCCTTCCTGATTTGGGGGTCCTTTACTATCTTCAGGAGGCTACCATATTTTATTTTGCCACCTAGCACCACACTGGCAGTCAAACTGTGAAAGTCATAGCCAAATGCAGACTAAGTGCCAGAAGATCATTGGTAACAGAAAATAGCAGAAAATTATGTCTCAGTAACTTTGGAAAGTGTGAACCTGTTAAGTTCAAACCAGCACTGTAGGACAGGCTATGGCTCTCTTTAGCACTATTACATATATCTGGTCTCAGAGCACTAAAGAATTCCAGTGAAATACAGAAAAGAGAGACAATGCCAGTTCATGAGGACTTGCAGTTTAAATGAGTCAGTAATTGCAGCCTCAGAGGTAACTCTTTTCCTGTGCAACTTGGTCTACATGATCCTGCTGCAGCAGGGGGATTGGACTAGATGATCTTTCGAGGTCCCTTCAGTCCCTAATGATTCTATGATACACATACTCGACAAAAGATAGCTGCTTCCTGATAAAATCAAGTTCTGCATTAAAATTTCCTTTCTCTTTCCAGTTGCAAAGGCAGTTTCATGGGCAAAGCTCAGCTGGAGACCAGTATGGCTTTGCTTCTTTGCATCATATCTAATTGAGAAGGTTTTCAAGGATAATAATTGTTAAGAAATGTATTGATTTGCTTGTGAGAATCCTGGATGCGTTCCTCTGTGATCTGTGTTAGATAGTTTTGTCCTGCTCCGGCAGGGGGGTTGGACTCGATGATCTCTTGGGTCCCTTCCAACCCCTAACATCCTATGATCCTATGAAGATACTTGAGAAACTGCAATCGGGAATTTCTCCCAAAGGATTTGTCTTTGAAATAGGAGTTGTAATGTATTCTTCTCTTGTGAGTTACACAACTTCAATTAACATTCAGATTTTGTATTTGGAAACAACACTGTGGTATGGAGATGGATTAACATTAAAGGGCCTTTTCAAGTGGATGCATTGAACACTTCTGCGCAGCACGTCTGAATCCAGCCCGTGCTGAACCCTTTGTTGATTTTGCAGTCAAACTACAGACAAGGTGTCATTGTAGGGGGATTTCTGCTGCTACGCCTACTGTACTGACAGGCTTCATTATTTTAATGATGAGCCAGGTTCCTACAAAATCCACTGCAGTGAATTTTCATCATGATACTACCCAGAAAAGGCAGATTCTTCCTGGGGCGGGGGGGTTGCTGTGATACTTTTATACTTCTCTTTCCACTTATTCACTGCAATGCCTGAGGTAGAAGCAGGAGAGGGAGCTGTCAGAGTTTGCTTCTACTGATAATTTGGCTTCCTCCTGCTTCTCACCTCATCAATTTGTGGCCCAAATCAACTACATCAGCAGGGAAATTTCAACTTCAAAATGGCTAAATGTACAGAGTATAAACATCCATTAAGTACCCATTGCTTAAATGGTAATTGCTGGCCATTTGCATGCACACTAGTCACAGACTAGGGGCAGGATACGTGCATGGGGACCTGTTCTGCAGCCATCTCACGGGCAGCATCAATGGGAGGTTCCCTGCAGCAAGTGCCAACACAACTGGGCACCATAATAAGAACTGTGTTGTTACAGGCTAAAGAAGCAGGTCTGCTGCTTGATCCTGTGGGTTATGAGGTAATTAGCTCCTGAATAACTGAAATCAATGGATGTTTTTGCAGACTGACACCAAATAAGCAGAAGCTTGGCACACAGACGGGAGAAACAGCCCCACTGCTACACAGTCATGTTTGTTAATTCCTAGTTTAATTCCACCAACTTCAATAGTTTTGCAGCACTAGGAAAAAGACCCACAAACACATAGCCTACAGTTACTAGTAAACCAAATCAAATTACTTTGAAATTTGAAAGCTAAAATGAAGTACTGCTCTTCCTTCTTTGATACCTTCGCTTAAAAGCTCTCCTTGCTTCCAGGCCTGCATACAGCACCGCCTTTGAACACTTAACAATCCCACTGCCACCAAACTCCTGCCACTTCCTTGGAAACCATGTCACTTGGTGATTTCCTGTCCTCACGAACCCCAAGCCCTCCCCACTTCTCCAGCAAGCAAAATCTATAATAGAGTAAATATTTTAAAGTGTTTTCTTCTGAAGCTCTAGTCTTCTACACTTCCCCTGCAAAAAAAGCCTCCCCAGTTCCCTCTGTGTAACTTCTATGCCACCCTCTCATCTCTCCATACATCAAGTTGCTTCTCTACTTGCAGCCACCCTTAGACAGAAACATCAGAAGCATTGAATCCCAATTCCACAGGGCACTAAGTACATTCCCCTGCTTTTTTCTGATTTTTCAAGTTCAAATATTTGAGTTCCAAAAAATAAACCCTTTTCCGTGACAGTTCTGCTTTCTTCAGTGCAGGCTGCAGAAGGCACATGGGATACTGAGGATTGAGCCTAAACCCGAAGTCTCTGAGAGGCTCAGTGTCACTCAAAACACTTGTGTAACGTTAATGCAACATGGTCCAGCTCTGGAGCCAACACAAGGATGACTGGGACCTGTTGGAGTGTGTCTAGAGGAGGCCATGAACGTGACTGGGGGGCTGGAGCACCTCTCTTAAAGGGGTAGGCTGAGAGAGTTGGGGTTGTGCAGCCTGAAGAGAAGACTCTGGAGGGATCCCATAGCGATTTTCCAATAAGGCGGCCAGGGAAGAACCTTTTAAAAAGGTAGGAAACAATAGGACGCGGGGTCATGGTTTGAAGCTGGAAAAGGTTAGATTTAGGTTAGACATCAGGAAAAAGGTTTTGCTCTGAAGGTGATGGATCCCTGGACCAAGGCTGCCCAGAGAGTTGGTGGAGGCGCCATCCCTGGAGCCATTCAAATCAGGCTGGATGGGACTCTGGGCAATCTGGTCTGGTGAGTGATGGCCCTGCTTGTTGTAGAGAGGTTGGAAAAGATGACATTCAGAGGTCCCTTTCAGCTCTATGGTTCCATGATTCTACATAACTATGAACATATTCTGCACAGACTGCATCAGTTCCTGAGTTACCTAGTCCAAGGCTAGGCTAGGTGGAGTATATTTGAAAATATACCCCACAAAAACAAATATTAGCTCAAAAAGATCTACCACTGGGGGTTACACATACACAATACCACAAAGACCAAACAGGCTGAAGCAGAACTACTCTTTTCTAAAGCTGCATCCACTCACATGACAGCCAACCCGCCACAAACGAAAACCAGTAGAACAACCACATCAATTATATCTGCTGAAAATGCAACAAATGGCTCTGTCGAGGGCTCAGTGAAAAAAATCTGCACCAGGAGGGCATAACAAGCAGGTCTATTTAAACCTCCCAAGGATGGTATGAAATGCACTGAGTTTGCAGAGAATCAAAGGAAACATTAAATTCTTTCCTTGGAAAGGATTTTTCACAGTTGATGACAAAGATATGAAAGCACTGGTGAGAAAAGTAGTTCTAAACAAAGGAGGAGACCATAGGAGGACAAAGTCTGACTTTTTGGGTAAGAACAATTATTTAATGGAGTCCATTTCTTCCCCAGCCTAGTCTGGCTGGTAAAAGTCTCTTGAACAGGAAAGTTCTCAGATAGGGTGAGGAAAAAGACTGTCACTGCTCACAGTCAAGAGCAACTAACGGACAACAGTAATTGTAGGATGAGCTTGAACCATGGTCAGGAAAGGAAAGACTGCCCAAGAAGACAATGAGGGCCAGAGCAGTTCTCCATTCAATTGGCACAAGGGCTGAGGAGCAGAGGGCAAGTCTGTCACTTGAAAGTTTGAAAATGAAGCCATGATTATTACTCCACAGCTTTGAAGATGGGATGACCAGAGCAAAACCTATCCAGGGCTGCAGGACTGGTTTGTTAGGAAGGACATGGGCAGTGGTCCTGCTCAGCCCCTGCTCACCTGTGTCCGCATCTCACATCTTCCCTCTTGATCTCCTTTTGCTATCCACTACCATTTGCAGAAGGAATTCGACTAGTTCAGGATTGTCATTTTGAGTAAACAGTTAACAAATGGAATACAGAAAACATCTCATGAACAAAAAGCAAAGAACTGTAAATATTCCAAATAAAAATTAAGCTCTGAATGCATCTCTCCCTCTGGGCAATTACAGATGTAAGCTAGGGACTGAACAAGTTAAGTAGTTACTATAAGGCCATTCTCACAATATCATTTTCCAAAAAACAGTAAATTACTTGGAGTATTTATCATTATCTGTTTTCTGCATAAAATTGTGAAAAATAAATCAATCTAGGGAAACTTGTTTACCTAACAATATTCATCAAATGACACTGTTCCCTTTGCTGCTTGTAGCCAACTCAGACACACAGACTACAGGCAGGTTTGCCTTATTAATACAGACAGCTCTCTGCCTGTGTATTTTAAATACCTCAGAGCACAGCACCATCTGTGTGTATTCTACTAATGAGCTACTTCTTAGGCTGAGGAAGGCCAGCCAGCATAGATTACTCAGATGGAGACTGCCTAATTTTTAAGCAATTAATGAGCTCCTCTCTCACTCTACATAGAAGCTTCCTCTGGTTAATTCTTTTGTGACATTACGGCGTTATCCTAATCTAAAGAAAGTTTTCTCAAAGAAGAAAATAAAAAGTGGAACAGAACACAGCCTGGTCCAGTTCCAAAAGCTGGAGATGGACTTTTCACAAGGGACTCTAGTGATGGGACAAAGGGGAATGTCTTCTAACTAAAAGAGGTTAGATCTCAGGAAGAAATTCCTCACTGTGTGCTGAGGCACTGGAACAGGTTGCCCAGAGTAGAGGATGCTCAGTCATTGGCAGCATTCAAGGCCAGGTTGGATGGGGTTCTGGGCAACCTTGTCTGGTGGGAGGCATCCCTAACCCATGATAGGGGTTTGGAACTAGATGATCTCTGAGATCTCTTCCAATATAGCCATTCTGTGATTCTGTGATTCCTTAGAGTAGAGCCAAAACCTCATGTACATGACAAGAGCCTGAGAAGTCCCTGGTGGGACCATCATTAGCAAGGACTGCACAGCTGCTTCACAGCTCAGCTGATATGGGAAGAGCCTCCTGCAAAAGGGGTAGCTTAGCTCTCCCCTTTCTTCAAGCCTGTTTGGGGCAGACTGGAAAATCCAGTACCATAATTATCAAAGACCTTCCAGTCATTTGGAAAAATCTGACAGCATCACCAAGCATCTGACAGCACAACTCCACAGCTGGAGATGGCCAGCCGTGGATGCTACACACTCAGGAATCACTGAGCACTCAGCAAGATCTGCTCCCATCTCATCCTTTATCTGACTGATGTGATTTTGAAAGGTGAGTCTCCAGGGGGTATTAGATTATGCAAAAATAGAATTCCCTCTTCTGCCATGCACAAATGTTTCTTAATAACCTAAACAAAGTTTAAGGAGATCAAAATTACCTTTTACAGCTCCCTGTTGGAAAGGGCCATAGTAAAGCATAGAGTGAGCATTAAATTATCTCAGTAATTACATTGGTAATGCACAACTTTCATGTGCACAATAAAACTGTTAAAGGAGATCTGATTTTTACAAGTATATTACACGCCATGATTCTGAAAGGGCAATGCGGGAAAGGATGAGCTTGCCTTGCACAAACCTGAAAAACATGCCAATCATAGCAGCAGCAAAACTATTGTAGAGGAGAGCTACCCCAGCAAAAATCCTCACACTCCCTCCCTTGAGGATGCTCATATTTACACAGCAATAAGACACTTAACGTAACAGTTCAACTTGGTTTGACATTACCAGCCACTGTACAACAGTGAGGAATTTGGATGTTTGAGGTTCTCATGAGCAGAGCAGCCAGCTTTTCACTTTTGGAAGGAAAAGAAGAAAAAAAGAGAGAGAATGGAAATTTCTCCAAAAATACAACTAATTACTACAGCACATCAAGGGTCTTCCTCACAAAATGAAGCAAGATGGTGACACATTCTGCAAGACACTTCACACAACAGCATGCTGAGAAAGCTATCCAATTACTGCTCCTGATGAAGGACAGCAAATGGAACAGTTCTTTTGTAGACATCTCTAAGACAGGATTTAATACAGATCCTTTCTTCATCAAGAGAGCTTTACACTTTCCCTGTGTAAGGTCCACAACTGTTGCAGGCAGGATTAATGTCTATAAATATGTGAGGGGTGGGTGTCAGGAGGATGGAGCCAGGCTCTTCTCAAGATCAGCTGGTGATAGGACAAGGGGCAATGGGTGCAAGCTGGAACAGAGGAGATTCCATAGAAATAGCAGAAGGAACAGTGAGGATAATAGAGCGTTGGAACAGGCTGCCCGGGGCGGTTATGCTTCTCTGTTGACATTCAAGACCTGCCTGGATGTGTTCCTGTGTGACTTGGTCTAGGTGATCCTGCTGTGGCAGGGGGATTGGACTGGATGATCTTTCGAGGTCCCTTCCAATACCTTATGATTCTATGATTTAGGTTTCATCTCCCCACACTACATCAGAGGCATATTTTGCAGTTAGAACAAAATCATTTCCAACAGTGAATGGTAAAGAACAGATTTAATCATCCAATCCTGATAAAAAAATCATAATGCTGTAAATAATATGAGGCAAAGTCGCGATGAATAGGAATTATGTTGACCTACATCAGAAGTCAGCCAAAATGCTTCAGCTTTCAATCTGCTCCAATAAAGCCAAGACACTCCAGCCTAAGTGCAGTTTCCACTGTAGTTCCCTGATTTGCCTAAAATTATATACATTATTTTGAATGGAAATATTCCATCCAGAATGTCATCAGTGATACACATCCTGATTTCTTTCCTTATTTTTGGTTGTCTGAAAACACACAATTATTCACACCTCACTCGCTTTACACTACGGGACCAAGATTTTCAAGGTCATATAGAAAATAAATAATAGAGCCAAGGGTTCAAGTCACAGAAATTATTTTCTTGGCTTGAGTTTCAAATATGCTCTTCAAACAGAACACTGGCTTTCAGAAATACTTTAAAACAGATGTTATTTTCCTCAACAAAACATACCCTGCAATAGGAGTCTGCAGCTAGAGAGGAAGAAGCAAGTCCAGAAGGTGGTTCCCCACCACCACAGAGCAGAGCTGATGGCCACAGATCTGCCTCTAACCTGGGAGCCAGAAGCTCATGGGGTGACCTGAATCTTCTGGAATGCTCTCATTTCCTCAGTTTCCAGACCTTCTCCACAGGCAGCCTGAAAGTTGAGAATCCCAGGAATAGGAGGGTCCTGACCACTCAGGTTCAAAGCCTTCTAGCTTCATCCTACATCCATATGAAGGACCCCAGAAGTTTAGCAGGAGTGAGCAGGAACTCTTGAATGCCCCAGAGATAGAGAGACTAGATACAATCCTGCCTTTGATTCGTGTTCCAAGAGCTTTCCATTGCTTATTAAACATATCCATCTCAGGAAATTTACTGTTCCAAATGAAATTGTGTCACTGAAAAAGAAATTCTGATGAGCCCTGTTCTGCAGAATGTGATTATATTTCTGCATTTTACTATTAGCTCAAAGGCATCTGAATGTTCATATTTCACATTACTTTTTCTCTTCCAGGCCCACCCAGACACACATTTTGCTGATCATGTTAAGACAGAAGCATGCATGAAGTGGTTCTGCACATTGATCCAAATAACTTTAGCATCACAGAGTACACAGGCAAACTAAAACCACAATGCTTAAATCCAGGAACAACTCCTGTTTTGTTAAATGTCTGATCTGCTATACTCAAGTTAGTCTTCACAAATATAAAGTCCGTTATATGGGGCACTGGAACAGGCTGCCCAGGGGGGTTGTGGAGTCGCCGCCTCTGGAGACGTTCAAGACCTGCCTGGATGTGTTCCTGTGCGACTTGGTCTAGGTGATCCTGCTGTGGCAGGGGAGATGATCTTTTGAGGTCCTTTCCAATCCCTAATCATTCTATGATTCTGTATCTTCAATGTAGCAGATAAATCCATGAGCTCTCAAATAATTACAAATAAATTACAATATATATGTGAAGCAACTATGCCCTGAATTTTTTCTGTATTGTATAGTGGGATGAAAGGACTGATATTTCTTTAGACAAAAATTAACATCTGCTAAGGCTCTACACTGGGAGTGTCCCTGGATAAAGCTGTTTTAAGCTATTCACACAACGAAACTCCAGTTCCTCGTATTGCTAAAAATCTGAAGGCAGTGACTAGGTAAGCACAGATGGAGCCCAGAGCGGCTCAAATGCAACTGGCTGCTTTCAAAGTCCCTGCAGTTTAGGACCAACAGATGTTTTTTAGGTCAGAGGAGAAAGTTTATACAGAGGATACTTGGTTACCCAAGAATCCTGACTGGCATCTTCAAGACTCCTGGTCTTTCAGGTATTCTGTATGCCGTTTTACAGTCTGAAGAGCTTTTTCCTTCTGGGTTCCCCACTACACATTGGGAGGAGAGTTATAGCCAACACTCTCAGAGGCAAAATCTCAGCCTAAAATTAGTGCATCAAGCCTGATTTAGCATAACTGTCACCTCTTTCTCCTCCATTCAAACAGAACCACAGAATGTTAGGGATTGGAAGAGACCTTTAAAGATCATCTAGCCCAATCCCCCTGACAGAGCAAGATCCCCTAGATCCAGTCACACAGGAACATGGCCAGGTGGGTTTTAAACATCTCCAGAAAAGAAGACTCCACAACCTCCCTGGGTAGCCCCTTCTAGGGCTCTGGCACCCTCACCAGGAAGAAGTTTCTTCTCATCTTGATGTGAAACCTCCTCTGCTCCAACTGACACCCCTTGTCTTACCATTGGGTGACATTGAGCAGAGCCTAGATCCTTCCTCCTGACACCCGCCCTTTCCATAATGATCAACATTAATGGGGTCACCCCTCAGTCTCCTTTTTCCCAACCTGAAGGGACCCAGCTCTCTCAGCCTTTCCTCATCAGGGAGATTCCCCCCTTCTTTCATCATCTCTGTAGCTCTGCACTGGACACATCTACTGAAAAATAACAGAAAGAAATCACAAACACTTCTCCCTGAAGCATCTAAAGAGACAGTCTGGGCTTCCTCATCCTTGCCCAAGGTTTTACCAACCTAACCAAACAGGCATTTTCTTTATGCCTTATCCCCCTCTACCACCTTCAGTGCGCTGGGCAACCTTAACAGCTTTGGCTCTGGATGATTTTCTGCCCTCTGTAAAATGAGAATAACTCTGATGCAACCAATATGGACAAAAAGTACTTGTATTAAATACTACAGTAGCAGGTGTTTACTGAAAACACCAAATAGACTCAAAAAAACCCCTGCCAAGGGAACAATGCACAACTAGATACTGGAAGCCCAAAAAACAATCTACTACAATGCACTAACAAGGGTTTTAGCTGTACACAGGGTCACTGGATACCTAGCCAGCAGTATGTCACCCAGACACAAGCAAGGGTAACATAATACTGTATTTAAAACATTAGAAAGGAATTGGAGAACTTCAGGCTTTCCCTTTTGACCTGTTTCCAGCCTGTTCACTGAAATAGAAAGTGAATCCCTTGGGGGCTTGCTGTGACAGGTACCATTTTCTCTGACGTCTCCTGTCACAGAAGGGCTGGTAGGTCTGATGCAGGTTCCTATTCCACTTATTTACAGTAACAGGAGTGTGACTGGCAGATACAAAAGGCCCCTGTCCAGTACTGCTATTGCCTCTAGTTTATTAAAAATCACTGAATAACACTTAGAGCTTCCTGGATCAAGAAGTCTTCTATTTATTCTATAGCCCATCTGGAGTTGTGAATGCAAAAATCCAACTAGATACGTTTTTAAAGCAATACTGATCCCTTAAAGATGCAAATCAGCTGCACCTGTCTCACACTGAACTATCACAATCCCTTCCTCGAAAATATTAGATGCTTGGGGAGTTTCCATAGGCCATATGCAGCACAACAGGGCTACAGTTTTGTGAATCTCCAAGGTGAAGGACGTTTAAAACAAGTCAAGCTAACAGAAATGCCCTCACATTGCCTCTGTTCCTGCCTCAAACAAGGGAGCACACAGGGAAGGTTAAGTGAGAAGGAACTGATGGCAGAGGTTAGAAGGGATGGGCAGCCTGGTCACTGAGTCTCAGAAAAGCCAAGTGCTCAGGTTGGCAGCTTAAATTTAATCTAAGCCTCTGTCTTCAGCAGCAAGAAACTGTATGTTTTCATATCAGTGAGAATTCTAAGTACTAATCACATTTCCTGTAGGAAAGAATCAATTGGATTTGAAAGGGTTAGAGATTAATCAAGAGATAAAATCTACACTCCAGAGGTGACACTGCAGCTCAGATCAGTTCTGCTCTCAATGCACACAAAGGTCATCTCCTCTACTTTACCAAGGTCCAATAGTACCACGACAATCTCCCTGACATTTGCACATGCAGGTACTGCACTAAGAAAGATTCCTTCCTTCTTCACAGGTCAAGAAGTTGAAAGATTTAACTCTGTGCCTCCTGGGAAGGGAAAACTCTGATGCTTCCTTTATTATTTGCAAAACCAACTTCTCCAATCTTAAATGCAGAAAACAACCCAAAATGCATCTTAATTGTTCTTTCTTTCACTATTTCCTATAGTAATCCCAACATCTCCTGCCTCAGGATGCTACTGCTTACTGGCAAATACAGATAAACAAGTAAAAGAAGTTTCTGATGCAACGTGTCACAGGCACTAGTAATTTAAAACTAAAGTGAGCTCCAAGATTCTGAAAGTAAAGTAGAAAAGGTTCTTTAAAGACAGTGGACAGAGATACGAGAATGTATATTCCCATTGATACCCAAGCTCAATTGAAGGAGCCATATATATGCTCTTTCAAATACATATAGCAGTCTGTAAAACCCGCCTGCCCCACACATTCAGGTTACAAAACCTCAGGCACACCACACAACTGTTCTTGGTCATGAGTTGACCCAAAACTAAGTTTCTATAGGTGTATACCTCTGCCCCTAAGTGACCTCAAAGCCTGAACATCAACAACATATGTTCCAAACTGAGCAGATACTAGTGAACACGCTGAGCTTGAAGCCTGTGGTCTGCTAAGTTTGCCACTGTATTATTTATACTTTCATTTGAACATTACATAACACAGACATTCCAAAACTATTGTAATGAACAAGATGAAAACCAAAACATGTCAGAGCAACTTTCCCTCTCTCCTCAGGGCAGTGAGTTTCAGGATAAGGACATGAATCTCAAACACACATCCTCAAAGTGAGCATGCTAAGGAACACTAAAATGAAGACCTCTCTTCAAATTTCTGTATAGAATATTAAGGGAAACAAAGACACATCGATGCATCGGGTTTCTTTACTTGAAAAAGGCTTCATTTGGGGGAGGAAAAAAAACCTTATCCAATTAAAAAGCTGTAGAGCTGGAAGGTTTCTCAATCATTAGTTAGTCTACTAGAGGTTCAGATGTTATTAGTGACCTTGCTGCAGCTGGATGTAGAATAGATATCCAAAGGGTTGACATGATGCTCATGACAGAAGTGGAAGATTATGGATTATTAACAGAAGAAATTACATTTCTATCATGCTTTGCTTATTTCCCCCCTATATCCAAAGATCCTAACTTGGTGATTTGGATCAGCTTAATTGTGTCCTTTTAGTTTATTCAGATACAGCTGAAGTTTTCCTTTTGGGACAGGACTCTAACTTCAATATTGACGTTTCACCTCAGTATTTGAATTGCTTTAATTCTACATGAAATCATTTAAAACAAGTGTTTTAAATAGCTAAAAATGTCAAAGGTCAAATATATTCAATCTTTAAACCCTGCCAGGTTGAGGTCACTAAAATAAACCCCAAACCTCTAGCAAATTATTTCCTATCTTGTTCTTCTCTATGCAGCTCCCTTCCTCCCCATCAGCCAAGAGAATGTTTAAATGCTGCCAGCTGTCTCCCAGATAGGTCTGGCTAGCTGTGCTGCCGTTTTCTGTCTAGAGGAGACAAAACCAAGGCTGAGACTCCTGTAATGAGGTGCTTCACAGCTTTCTTGCTGGTAGCCCCCTGAGACCTGACTGAGCGCAGGAGCCTGGCTTCTCATTTCCCACTGAGACAAACTGAACAGATGGAGAGCAGACGTGAACCCGTGAGCAGATACAACCACATGCAAGAGGGACTGTACATTCCTGCACTGATGACAGCTTAGAACAACAGTGATTCCAACTTTTTTGTTTGCTGAAACTGTGAATAACTTAATATCTTTGGGGAAAATAAGAGAGCAGTGTGCGCCAATTAGTGTTGCCAAGCTCCCAATTCCTCTGTGTCTGTGCATTATTTGCAGGGGTAAAAGCTGGAAGCCTCTTCTGCACCACTCTTATCTCAAAAATTGTGAGGGCTGATAGCATTTTACATCAGGGCCAGAAGTCAGCTCTTCAGGCAGCTGAAGAGCTGTGAGGAACTGATGAGCATTATGAGTGCTCATCCCACAGCTCCTTTCTGGGCCCACACCAGCAGGAGCAAGAGTTATGAGAGAGAAACTCCTCTAGGATATCCCACTCCAAGTGCAAATCCATAAGTCTCCTCTGACAAAAACACACCTCAACTTCCACTAAGTTATGCTTTTTGTGCCCAAAACGATCAAGTAACAACACAGGAAAATTGAGCTCCATAGAAAGAAGCAGAGCGGAGTCCTAGGCTGCAGCTTTGCAAACCAGTAGGAAAGTGAAAGTCTTCTGAAACATCTACAGCAAGCCACAGTAACTTGTGGCATGACATTTAAAAGGTACAAAATATCAAGCCAATAGGCCTTAAATCAGTGTGTTAAAGCACAACATCTCAACTACTACAACATCAAGGAGCAGATTTAAGGCAGTTCGGCTACACCCGTGAAAGCAAGGTCTGATGCTCTCTCCCAAGCCAATGGTGACAAAGTTGGAAAGTAGGTGGGGGATCAGAGGTGCACTTGCTTCTCTGGCATATAACTGCTGTTTGGGTGGTCCAGAGATAAAGAGGAGGAGAAAGCAAGCCAGAATTCCAGAGTGCATCCCTTCAGAGAATACACAAAGCTCTGCAGATAGCAGCCCTGTACAAATCTCAGGGATGTCTCATACCTGAGGGCTCATACCCTCCACATGCCCTCTGCAGCTTGATCATGACCACAGAATTACTGAGGCTGGAAAAGACCTCTGAACTCTTCCAGCCCAGTCCATGACCTAACATCACCACAATAAGATAGACCAGGGCACTAAGGGCCACATCCAGTCATTTCTTAAAGAATTCCAGTGATAGGAATCCACTACCACCCTGAACTGTCCATTCCAGTGTGTGACCACTCTTTCCATGAGGCAGTGCTTCCCAACATCCCACCTGAACCCACCCTGGCACAGCTGCAGGCCCTGTCCTCTCGTCCTATCACTACTTGCCTGGGAGAAGAGCCCAACCCCACCTGTCTGTAACTTCCCTTCAGGTAGTTATAGAGAGTGATAAGGTTCCTCCTGCGTCCCCTCTTCTCCAGGCTAAACAAGTCCAGTTACCTCAGCCTCTCTTCATTAGACTCGCCTTCTAGCCCCTTTACCAGCCTTGTTACTCTCCTTTCTGGACCTGGACGAGACAGCTCAGCAAATACATAGAGCAACAATAAATGTTATCAACTATGGATTATGGAATTATGTCTGGTAATTCAAACAATCTGTAGTCTGAAAAAATATTTTGCTTAAAATAAGTAATGATTTCTAAATTGTTTTTATATTCCTTGCTATGATTATTCAAAGCACTATATACAAAGGCCTTGGGAAAAGAAGTCCCTTAATCGGATTAAAAGGAAATAACCTACCAGCTGGGAACAGAGCAGCATCAACACTCCCAAATATACTTACTTGTATAACCTCCACCTGTAAAATACCCTTTCCAGGATACTGCTAACGCTGCAGTTCTAGCCCTAGCTATTTGTTCTGTTTTACTTCTCAAAGCAGGCAAAAAGACAACCTGCAGCTTTCAAAAAAAGCTTCTTAATATTAAGAAATGCCCGTGAAACTTAAGTCAACATCACATTCACACAGATGCTGGAGGCAACTGTTCATTCCCACCACAAACAGCAGTCATTACTGTGTAGACATGAGAGATTTCTTCTGCAGCATCGGGAAGTCGCTGCCTGCAAAGAAGACTCTGACTAGCACAATTAAATTAGCTCACCCATTTCCATTATTCTGACACCACATCTCAAGTGAGAAGCAGCCAAACAACTTTGCCCTGCTACAAGTTTCTATGCCATCTTTGCAGCATTGCAAAATACCCTAAATTCTAGCTGTAGCCCTCAATTGCATCCCTGTTTGTCATCTTCAAGTGAAAATATGGACAGCTGGATCTACAGAAAAGACCTGGACATCTCCAAAGCTCTTGACAAAGTGCCCTAGGGCCTCCTCCTTGAGAAACTGACACACTGCAACTTAGACAGGTGGTCTGTGCTGTGGGTGCCTGACAACATCCAGAGAGTGGTAGAAATAGCTCCTTCTGAAACTGGCAACTAGAACAAGCACAGTCTCCCAGGGATCTACATTTGGCCCAACATTGTTTAATATCTTCAAAATTATCTGGAAGTAGGGATCAAGAGCACCCTGATATAGTTTATGGATGATACCAAAATGAATAGGGAAGCTGACACTCCAGAAGGGAGAGCCATCCTTCAGGAAGACCTGGACAAGCTAGAAGAGTGGGCTGGAACCTTAGAAAGTTCAGCTGGGACAAGTGTAAGGTTCTGTGCCTGGGAATACACAACCCATGTATGCAGCTCAGACTGGAATCCACCTGGATGGGGAGCAGCCCTGTAGGCAGAGACCTGAAAGTCTTGGTGAACAGCAGGCTCCACATGAGTGGACAGTGTGCTGCAGTGGCAAAGAAAGCAAACAGGTCACATTAACAAGGACATCACCAGCAGAGATAAAATAACATTATCGTGCTCTACTCAGAGCTGGTCAGACCACACCTCGAGTCCTGTGTTCAGTTTCAGTCCCTGCTACACAAAAAAATGTGCAGACAGGCTGGAGAGGGTCCAGAAAAGGGTAACAAGGATGATCAAAGGACAGGACGACCTGTCTTATGAAGAAAGGCTGAGAGAACTTGGTTTGTTCAGCCTTGAGAAGCATTAGGGGGGACCTTATTACCTTGTACCAGTACATTAATGATGGCTACCAAGAAGACAGAGACTCTCTTTTCACAAGAACTTACATAGAAAAGACAAGGAATTACGGATACACACTGTCTCCTTGGGAGATTCTGATTGGAGTCTAGAGGAGATTTTTTTCAGTGTGAGAGCAATTAAGACAGTGGAATTGTCTTCCCAGGGAAATGGTGGATTCCACAGCTTTAGACAGTGTTAAGGCTCAGCTTCACGGCATGCTGGGCCATTTAAACTGTATTTCTTTAGCTTAAATGATTAGTCTGAGTGATCCTTGGAGTCCCTTCCAACCTGGTGATACTGTGATACTGTGACAACATGAGACAGATCTTTCTTTTCTCTTCGATCGTGGTTTTCTCTCTTCCTTTCCACGAATAGTTTCTTCAGCAAACTTTAATTCCATGCTTACAACTAGAACAACAATACATGGCCTTCTGTTTTGACATCTTAAATCCTCCACTCTTGACTGCTCTTCAGTGACTCTTGCCTGATGTCCAGCTCCATGTACTCTCTGCATTTGCTGAGTTCTCATTCTCAACTTTCTCCCCTTGGGTTTCTATTCTTTGGTGGCAAAGGACTGCTTCCCCATCAGCCTCTGAGGGTGCCTTCCTAGCTAAACCCATGTTCTCTTTAAGGCAACTTCATTCTCACTGATAAAACCCTTCTAGATGTTCTGCTCCACTTTTGTCTGCCTCAGTTTCACTGATGTCTTCGCACTACTTGAAGGCAATGCCGCCACTTCTCATTGCTCCTCTCCATGTCCCTTTCAACTCATCTATCTTAAAGTTCTCCCTGCACCTAAAAAATCATTCTTTTATTTCTTTCTCAAGGTAATATCATAATTGCTCTTGTACTTAACACTAACCACAATTCGAGCCATTCATGCAATAATTCCATGTATAGCTTGGAAAAATGCCAGTCTACTCAAGTCACCAAAGACACTGATACCCTGATTTTGCTGGTTTGTTGCCCTAGTAGCCCAAATCTGTCTTATTCATCAGTGTCAGCACTTTCTGTGCACTGCTTCACACAGCTCTATATAACTGTCTGCTTGATTTCCCTTCCCCTTTTAATGATGCTCACCAGATTAGACATCTCCATACCAATAGGCAGGGAGACCCAAGACTATAACATCCATCCAGAACACCGCTGCAGAGAACCTGTCCATGGGGTGGACAGGCATCCTATCCCAGCTCTCATTTACGGCTGTTAAGAGTCTTCCTGCTCTCAGACATCCTGCTGTGGATGGTGTGCAGCACCACCACCCACTAAATTGCTTACCCCTTCCCACCATCATTTCTCAAGACAGCAGTGAAAAATAAACCTGAACTACAGGACCAGCTTGCAACAGCTACCATCCCTGAGCAAGAGTCTCATTGTTTCTTTGTGCATCTGTCTGGCTGCTTCCATCCAGTACCTCTGATCTTATACTTAAACAACAATGCTAACAGTTTAAGTTCAGAAGCCTCTGGAGCTTCCATCCCTTCACTACACATAACATTTAGTGAAGCCCCAAGCAATCAAACTTCATATCTAAAGAACGCTTTCAGAAAAGGAGTAAAATAATCAATTTTGCTCCAAGTGCCGAAATCACAGAAATAGAAAATGTATTTCACATACAATGTAGTGGGAAAAGAAAAAGCAAAAGAAATCAATATTTTACTCCATACAGCAAACTCTAAGTCAGCATGTATGACAGAATGAATACTGAAGGTGAAAGCTAACTACGTGATCATATACTTGCAAAGAAACTGTAATTTCACTTCACATGCATTTCCCCCTTTCATTTTATACTCAACATACACCAACTCAATCAAAGAAAAGGAAAAGAACCAGCTATTCACTTGCGGGTTATATTTAGCAATAGCAAGTCTAACATATTGGAGTAATTTTCCTACCAGTACTCAATTTCAATTGATACCCTCAACAGCTGTCAATAAGACAATATGTTCTGTAGAGTCAAAGAAAACTGTTTTTCTTAAAAATATATAATAAAGGCAAACTACCAGTTGAATGATGCTATAACCACTGGCACGTTACTTCTACAGATGTGCACTTCTGATAAAGGAAATGCAAAGGTCCTTCCTTACAGCCAGGTGGTATTGCCTGGCATCAGTGAATCAAAGCTGCTCAATTACACAGACTATGAGTCTCACCGGAGTTCCCATCCAGGCCAGTAATAGCAGTTTTGAAAAGCAGGTACACCATAACCCTTCGTAGAGTGCAGATCCTGCTCTGCTGTAGCCAAATGCAAACATCCCTGACTGATCCCACAGGGCAAATGGGGCTCATGGCACAGCAACCACAACAAAAGGCTGCAGAGTAGTCTTTTAGCCACAACCATTTATGCTGTCTAGCTCAGTAGAGATAACTCAGCCTATAATCCAGTGGTTCCCTGAGTAACACTTCCTAGCCTGGGATATGATTCTTTATAACCAACGGACTGACAAGTTTTTTCCTCTCTTCTCAAGAGATTAAGCAATTAAAACTAGTGACCCTAACTACACTCAATAATTTCTGACTTGGCTGAAGACACTGAGATCAGTGAGATCAACGGAAGCCCTCACACTGGTGTGTAAGCACACAGCTACAGGGGGAAAATGAGTAGATGAACACACAAGTTTCAAATGACATTTATCCCGCAGCAGTGACCTGCCCACATATGCCAGACTCTAGCAGACTAACACCAGCGTGCAACACTGCAGCTAACCTGTCTGCCCAAAGCCCTTCCGAACTCACAGCTTCCTTGAAAAAGGCAAACAGTCTCACGAAGTCACTCTGTGTGAGGGAAAGGAGCTGCACAGACTAGAAGTCACTTCAGGCTCTAATATAGATAAAACACTCTCCAGATCAACTCTATCCTCAAAGCAGATACTCTAATGTTTCTTTGAAGTGTTGTGTTACTATTAGTGGTTTTCAAAAGCAGATGTAAACATAAACCAACTCCCATTCCCTTTCACTGTCAAGAGATCATCTAGGTAGGAAAGCTTTTCACAGTTAACCCTACATATGATCCACACAAGGCTGGCATGACTTTTTAGAAGACGCCCTTCCAACATCCAAAACCAAAGTAACCACAAACCACATCCACAGTGAAGAAAATCCCTTAGCATTAGTAAAAGACTGAACGTTAAAACAATGCCAAAATCATTATTAACTTTGTGGTTTTCAATCAAAACATCTCTTTTTAAAAAAAAAGGTAAAAGAAAACATAAGGACACTTTGCAATCACTTAAAGTCACATCAACCGAACATTAGAGAGGTACAATTCCTCCTGTAGCAGCTGGTAAGCAAACCACAGTCCTGACCCTTTTTTTTTTGCAGAAGAGAACATGAAGTGTTTATGCAAGGCAAAATGCAGCCTCCTCAAACGCTTGATTGCATGAGCACTACGTTAATTCAAAAATAGAAAATATTTTTCAGTGACTTACCAGAATTCCTCTTCGACATGAGCTTCAAATTCATGCTGACTACAGTACAGATCACAAGAACCAAGAGAACAAGAGGCTTCATCTTTCGCTTTCTGTGACAGCTGAAATGCAAACATAGTGTGAAGTCTGAATCACAGCTCTTCACTACAACAAAGCAGCAGCTACAGTTAAACATTTCTCAAAGAACCATTACAGGGCAATGGCTTAATCTAGTGTGTTCTGGGTCTATTTTTATGCAGAGGTAGGAAAACATAATGGTTCAAAGTAACTATCTATGAATAATTTATCTCTGACTATCATACAGAAGGGTTGGGCTTTTTTAAATGACACTTAGAAAATATTTTGCTTAGAAAAAACCCCAACCACAAGACTTAACTGTCAATCATACAGCAGATATTTTTTATGGTATTGAAAGGGAGAGACCTTGATGATATGATTTTTGTCTCATACAAAAACACATTTAAAAAACTTTTCATTGGTCAGGGAAAGATAAAAACTATTTACAGAATCACACACTGGAATTGGGATTGGAAGGCAAATCAAAAGATCATCCAGTCCAATCCCCCTGCCAAAGCAGGATCCCCTAGATCCAGTCACACAGGAACAGTCCAGGCGGGTTTTAAACACCTCAAGAGAAACAGACTCCACAAGTTCCCTGGGCAGCCCCTTCCAGGGTTCTGTCACCCTCACCAGGAAGAAGTCTCTTCTCATCTTGTTGTGGAAGCTCCTCTGTTCCAGCTGACACACAGTGCCTTTTGTCCTAACATTGGGTGCCACTGAGCAGAGCTGGCTCCTTTCTCCTGACACCCACCCTTTCCATATTGGTCAATATTCATGGGGTCACCCCTCAGGCTCCTTTTCTCCAAACTAAAAAGACCCAACTCCCTCAGCTTCTCCCCATCAGGGAAATGCCCTGTTTCCTTCATCATCTTTGTGGCTCTGCGCTAGACTCTCTCAAGGAGCAATGTGTCCTTCTGGAACTAAGAGACCCAGAAGTGGACACAATACTCCAGATGCACTCTCACCAGGGCAGAGCAGAGGGGGAGGAGAACCTGTCTGGAGCTACTAACCACTGCCCTTCTTATCCACTCCAGGATGCCATTGGCCTCCTTGGCCACAAGGGCACATTGCTGGCTCCTGGTCATCCTGCTGGCCAAGAGGACCCCCAGGTCCCTCTCTCCTACACTGCTTTCCAGCAGGTCAGTCCCCACCCTATAGTGGTACTTTCAATTCTTGCAATTTCACTTAGCAATCTTACTTTCCAACAAGTGACCCTGTAACACATCCTACAAGGAATTCATACAATTCTAGAGATTTCTTCTATAAAGTGAGGTAAAATAGGTGAACAAAATTCAGAAATCAAAGAATGCAAGTCTTGGCATTCTTATTTAAAATACATGGTTAGTCTCTCCTAGAAAATAGAATAGAATCTACTTAATATTACACACATTAAAAAAAGATCAGTCTATTTCTAAATGGTATTCTATCATTTCTGAAACTAATTGTTTTCATTTGAGACAACAGAATGAACAAACTGAGGCTTCCTGTCTACACTTGAAAATAGGTAGAACAAATCTGAACTCAGCAAATACTATTACTCTCTCTCTCAAAGAGGCTTAATTATAAGCTAGACTTCTCAAATGTAGGCTTAGGTTGAAGTCACAGGCCTTTAAGTGCTTGATATTTTTAGACCCCAGGAATTCATCTCCATGTAGGTAAAGACTTTAGATCAAGACCCGTATTCTCAGCTAAAGAGGACAGTCCATCTATAACATTGTGAGATTGTTTGGAAAATAAAAATCAGCAAACATTTTACAGCAGTTTATTTTGAAGAGACATTCACAAAATTACCTACAATATTAGCCAAAATGAAGGCAACGAAACAGAATCATTCCTTAAATGTTGTACCACATCCACCCATCCAGCCCACTTAGAGGCAACCTCAGGTCTGGGACCAGCTCAGAACTCTGCAGCTCTGAAGATTTCCTCAACTTGATAAACCAGCAAGCCAGTGCCATGTCCTGCAGCTCACTGAAAACTATTCAGTTTCATTTTAGTTTGTTATATCAAATATCCTTCCCTCGTAATTTTACTACCAGCCCACTGTCGTGTGAAGAAAATGTAAAGAACCCAGTATAACCTTTTACACAAAGGCAGTTATGCTGCTCTTCAATTATTTCAAAATTACCACTTAAAACCAAACCTTCCCCCCCAGCACTCACCTTACCCTACTGCAAACTATAAATAGGCAGCAGGGGGTTTTTTTAACTCCCTTGAATTCTATGTTCCCTTGGGCACTTTATGTCTATTGATTCCGCACAGTAACGATGCTAAAGGAGTTTTCAAGGAATAATACACACTGGAGGTTGTCTGACAGTGGTTAATGGCAGAATTAATATTCATTCTTCCTTAACCTCTCCTTGGAGTACCAAAACCCTGAAACAAGTAAGACCATCTTGACAGGAGAGCTTAAAAAAAAGTAATTGAACTAAATCTTTTGACAGATAATTGTAATGATGATGTTATGCTAGAAGGATTTTCAAGTGTAGCTTTGCAAATTACTTTCTCCACTTCCCTCCCTCCAGTTATTACAGCTGAAGTATGGAACTCATAGGTCTTTTTTCAAGTGGGTCCCTCCATCCCTACCACAAACGAGCTACGCTGCATTAAATACACTTAAAAATTCAAAGCGAGGTCTGTCAGGCAACAGTAATGCTAGAGATAGGGGAAAATGCTTGGTTCTGTCAGCACTCATAGGACCGTCACTCTTTGAAGCCCTGGCCTCACCACGGCAATCAGTGTCTGTGCCTACAAAAGTCAGGAAAACATAGCAGAAACAGAGTGAGAAACTACTGCAGCGCCCATTCACAGCCTGGCCTACAGCCTCAGCTTGTCACATCAGGCACAACCCCACTGAAAGTGACATGAAAATACACATCAGAGATTGAAGTGTCAACTTCACTATCCCAGACATCCAACCAAAAGGAAAGGATCCGTCACACGAGTATGACCAGCAGCCCATGGTCAGCTGGTTACTGTCCTGAGCCAGCAGACACCTGTAGACAACAAGGCTGCTCAAACTGCTATAGCACTGATGATTTCTTTAAAAACACATAATTTGACAATACAATGTGCAGTATAAGGTGTATTTCTCCCAGAAGAATGTCAAGCAGCCAGAAGAAAGAAGGTTCTAAGAGTGCAGGACAAAGATTATTTGCTCAGGAGGAGATTTCTGAGGCAGAATCTGCCAGGACTCCCATTCGTGACTCCCAATGGGACCAATGTCACAACTCCCTCCTCCACGTCATTCACTCACCTATCAGGAAGTGTGATGGGCTGGAAACAATCCTGTGGTAGACCTGCTAGCACCTCTGGATATAAATGTGTGGAAGAGTGCCTGTGATCTGATGAAGAACATGAAGAAAACGGTGCTAGCTTGAAGAGGCATGAGATGGGATAAACTAGTTACAATTCCACACCATTTTTCTGTAGTTGAGGCATTTTCCTCCAAGCAGGGCTGATTTTGTCATTTGACAAACCTTCCCCTCAGCGGCACTGAGCTGCATTTCCCTGAGGAGCTGCTTGCTCTGATGCTGCCAACTCCACACAGCTGTGAGTCGGGGCTCACAGCCACGACAGAAATGTAGTGCTCTACTGGATACACCTCACAAGAGGAGCCCCAAGCTTAGAACCATTGCCAGAAGAGTGCGGAAGACATCTTACTTAAATTACAACTAACTTGCCCAAGATCACTGCAATAAAGTGCTTGTTGAGAAGGCTGGAAGAATCATTAAGGAAGCTAATCCAGCCCTTGTGGTGGCCTGCCAGGTTGCATTTACATCAAGGTAAGTAAAGGGAGGTTGCTATCTTCAGAGGGAGAAACGTAAGAGAAGCAAGGCATGACAACTTCATTCTCAATCATTCCACAGCTAACAAGGCTACTTCTTCACTTCTCATACCATTTGATGCTACAGACCGCAGCCTTCAGGCAGCTTTCCCAGACTGCTGTAAGCACCTAGCAACTATAAGGGGACCAGCCTGCAGTGCAGCACAAGTTCTGTTCTTCTATGAGAAACCCTGACTCCCACATGCTGCTAATGCCCTTCGCTTCTGCTGACAAACTCAGCTCTTTCTTCCAAAAACTTCAGAAAATGGAACTTGGGAAATTGTGTCCCATTTTCTTCATGCGCTGCTTGCTGTCCTTCCAGCACCCACTTCAGCTCACACAGCTTCTCAGCCTCAAAAGAATTTCAAGTGACAAGGTTAGAACACTTAGAGAAAAGAAGGAAACTGGAGCGTTAATTTTCTACACAAAACCCAGCACTGAGATTCTCAACTTCCCACTGTAAATATAATTTAGCTTTGCTCTAATTTCTACCATGAGATTTGTTTATACAGTTCCTTTTTAAGAAAGAGCAGGAAAACCAGTGCACCTAGGCATCCAGGCACGCATCTGTGCACAGGCTGGGAGTTGTGGACACACACCACTGGGGTCTGTAGGTTCTGGATTCTCCACAGAAGCCTCGATGCAGCCCAGCTCTTTAGTGGTTTCCAATCATCAGATTTTGTTGTTCAGAAATAAACTACAGTTTTCAGCTCACACACAAAGAATGGAACAGCAACAGTTCATTCTTTCATCATCCTTACAGGAAGCTAGATGGTAGCTTCTGTTTGCTTCTTTGTTAAACCATTTCCTCACTTCACTTTTTAATACTATGCATTTTAATATGAACTCCCTCAGGTCTCTTCTTTTGCCAACACACCACACATTGCTGAAGGATATTCAGTCGGTATAAGATGCTTTATGGAATCAATCCATCAATCCACAACAGGCACCAGTCTCTTGTCGCTGGTACCTCAAACAGAAGAAGTATTTAAGAACAGATAATCACACTAGTTGAAATAACATTATCTTCTGCTCTACCTGACATGAATCGCACAGCACTCTTCGCTCTGTTGCTCAATGAGCATCAAATAATATTTCATTTTGCCTAATTCACTGCACATCTTCACCATCCTAACCAGCCACTTAAGTTGTCTAAATACACAATGAACATTAATTCCACAAGGCAGTGTGTGTTCAGCATCCGTCTTGCTAGATTTGAGACTCTGTTGGGCTCAAGTCCTTAACTAAATTCACCTCTGGCTAATCCTCTTTATCAGCTGGAATTCTGTGAGAAGTTTGAAACTGAGCATAGAGAGAACCTGGCAGTGCTTGTGAAGTGAGAAAAAGCAACCAGCAGCAAGACAACATCTAAAAGGCCTGGCATTATCGCTGGCTCAACAGCATCTCAGCTGCACAGCAGTCATACAAGAAGTAAAGACCAAGGTAGGGTACGGAGGAAGCAAAGGGAACATCAGCAGTCTGAAATGAATCCTCTAAAGGCTGCATGTCTGGGTGAGAAAGAAAAGGAACAAACTGTAATACTCACAGGTCTTTCATGATGTGAAGGGGGTAAACTCAAAATCTTAGTTCTTTCATGATAAACAAATAGCAGCACCCCTTTGCAGCAGCAAACACAGAGGTTTTCCTTGGAAGACTGTAATGTTTCCATTAAAAAGTACCTACCAAATGGCAACCACGGAAGATACCAAGAGTAGCATCTTAAAGCTTTAAAAGGCAGCTTACAGTATATCATCAAAATGGGCTTCCATGGCAGGCACCTAAAACAAATACTGTGGGTGGCCTCCACGCAATAACTTCTCCCATTAATATTGTGGTCGCAAAGACTCAGAGTGATTTCAGTCACATTAAGGTGGCAATCAGACTCAATACTGCGAGCAAACTGCCAGTTTGTTCTGTAGAGAAAACCCTGTGACCATTAGCATATGAACCTCTGTCGGTAAGAACTTCCCCATCCAACCACTGCCCAAAATAGTGCTCACTTAGCAAATGGAAAAATCCCCGGAAGTATTCCAAAGACACTTAAAGATGCCAAGATCTATTGAAACAAAGTGCTAACCAGTGGGTTAGTGATGAGCATATGATGCAGGCACTCACTGAGATCTCTACTATGACAAGTCCACAAAACATCTTAACAGATTCATACACCGAAAGAACTCATGAACCAAGAACACTCAGCTCTGATTACCAGATCAAGTACTATCAGCTCACACTGCACACTGATTTTGATTCCCTAAGCAACACACTGACACAGAACTCAAGTTCTTTATGTCTTCAAATTGGATTTTAAGTCCCTGAATCGTACTCCTCCCTTAATGCAGCAGCTCCCACTGTTGGAAATGCAGAAAGCAACTGCAAGGAGGAACAGGAACAATGACAAAGGAGTAAGAGAGTTAGCTATTATTTTTGAAGCCTCATGCCCAGCTGCACCATCAAGGATGTACTGATTCAGCGCTACCCTTATTCTACTGAGAACTACTGTTCTAGGCTTATCTTTGTGATATTCTAACTCATCCCAGGATATATGGTTACGTTTGTCCCGTGTCACAGCTTTTAAATTTGAGGAGTCCAAGCCTTTTATAGACATTCAAAGTGAAATACGTGTTGTGGGAGGAGGATTACAGCTGTACTTCAAGCCCTCATAGTTTATGAGGTCAACATAATGGATCTATTAATTTACAGCCTTTTTGCCTTAGAGTAGGAGCTATTAATACTCTACGTGCATTTACTTCTGAAGATTGTGGTTTAATCAATACAGTACGTCAGGCAACATGAAGTACTGTAGGCAGTGTAAAGACTGTCAGACCCAGAGAGTTTAGGCGTTCACAGTGGGGCTTAGCCTCTTACCACTTTGCAGAAGTACTTAAAAGATCACAGGAAAACTGAGAGAAGGAAAGGTGAAAACTGTCTTCACTTGGAGAGCTAAACTTGTACACAAGAACTGAGGAAAGGGGGCTGATTTTAAAAATCCGCTTAAATCAGCCTTAATCCTGTAACCAATGTAGGTACAGCAAGGCTATTCCCAAAGCAGACTAAGCCACAGCAGTGATCACAACCACCCATGTGGAAAAGGAGTCCCAGCCATGCCTGACCACATACACTTTCCAACACTGAGAAGGCTACTGGGCTCTGTCCCAGAAGATCAGACTCACGGGCTGAGATTAACTCAGCTACTCACTCAGACCCAGACCAGCCAGCTCACTCTGGGCTGCAGAGGAGCTCTGTTCAGGAAAAAAAAATTCACCTGGACCCTGCTTTTCAGCTCTCAGGGGAAATAAAATCAGGCTGCTGATGAGGACCCTTCAGCTTCAGAATCACTGATAAACCCTGTAAATTCTAGGAAACCCATGGCTTCTCCTGACCTCCACTCCTCGGTTGCTGACACTCAGAACTAACACCTCTGCATTTTTCTTCTAAGGTCTCTAGGTCACAGCATTTTATTCCTAAGTCCTTCAGACAATCTTGCCAGGGATCACAGGCCTCCTCCACAGAGCCTCAACCACAAAAGAAGACATTTCAGATTACAAGATGAGAAAAGTCCATTCTCACCCACACCAATTTCAAAACGATCACATCTCTTACATCAATACGGAAGTCCTGTCCAATCCACAGCAGCCTACACAAGAGCATTATTGAGCCAAAAGATTACACTTTGCTTCTTTCATACTCACATCAACCTTGCTCCCTGAGCAGCTTTTGTAGAAAAGCTATTAAAAATGGAGAGAGACAGTTCAGAGAGAGGTCTCAATCCCTCCTCTTCATCCCCACACCACTTCTCTTCTTCCCCTTGTGTTCCTCAGGGCTCATTACAGAGGTGCTCGGCACAAAACAGAACTAGATTTTAGACTGGGCTGCCATCTGCATGCTGAAATGCTCCCTGCTGCTATGGGGAAACTGCTTTTACAGCCTCTTAAAACAGCCCTCGTTGCAGGATCACAGAGAAGATGGACTGCAGTTGTTACAAGCATTGGCTGTATTGACTTTCTATCTGCTCCCACACATATCCCTACCTCTGCAGTGTTTACATATTTGCACTATTCATGGCAAACCTGGTCCACAGTCACTGCTGCACATTAATGAAACAGGCACTGAGAGAACACAACTCTGCATGCGATGTGCTCTGAATTTCATTCCTTGATCTCATTCGTGGCCACATGCTTCCCTAACTAATACATAATGATCAAAGAGGACAAAATTAACTGAAAGAGATGACATACCAGCTGTTATGCTTCTTATACACCACTGGTCTCAGTTCCCCCACTTAGAAACCACAGTTCCAGAGACACAAGACAGGAGCACTTCACTCTGCTGTCAGCAAAGGCAAGTTGCTTTCGCTGTACCATCTCATATACCTTAAAGTGATAAACATACCCTTGATGAGGAATTGTTTCCCTTACATAACCAGAGGCTGGCCTTTACCTACAGGTACTTCGCCAGGTTTGCTCCAGTGAAGGTAAGAATTTAATTAAGGAAACAAACATTGCAACCCCAGAATTTGAGGATCCTGAGAAACTGATTATAGAATGTGACTTCAAGATATTTTGTGAAGACCCTGTAAACAATAAGGGTTTGTTCTGATGCAGGACAAATGTATTTTATGTGCCCTGACAGACATCCTTGTTAATCCAACTGATACGTAAATCACTGGGAAGAGGGGTGGATGAAACTCTCTCCCTGTAGTGCTTTTCAGGGTAGAAAGGGACTGGAAAGGGAAGGATTCCGCGGAAGTTTCTAACACACAGGCTCTCTCTCACCAGATTTGCCTCTGAAGGTAGCCCACCCCTTGGTGCTCCATCGATTCCAAGGCGGGCCTTAAGTAGGATAAGCACCAGATGCAGTTGGAACCCCTGACCGTGAAAGCTAGCAAAAAGATTCTCATTATTTTCAGCAAGGGCAAGATCTCTTCCCTTTGTCTTCTTTTCAAGGCTGTTTAAAGAAAGATTTATGTTTAGTTGGGCACCCTGAAAAACAAATGGCCTCTTAAAGTGCCTCTTTATGTTGTGATACAGTTTAAATGTTCCTTTCCCTTTCCAGCACTAAAGACCTCCTGACAAATAGCTCCAACACACGCTGTTGGAGGAAGGCTTAGGAACAGAGCAGACAAGGCTTCCCATACAGCTCTTTAGGGGTTTTTAATGGTTGTTCACAATTTACCATCCCTTGATATTTTCAGCTTCAGCCTCAGACTGAAGTGAGAGGTTACTCAAAACCTGAATGTTTTGGAGAGCAGGAAAAGTCCCTACCTTATAAAGGCTTTATTAGTACTTCCTGTTATGAGTACAAGTTCTTAGCCCTTTCCTTCAGACACATAGGTTAATACCACCAGCCCCAGCCCCAATCCCATCAGCAGCTTCCGACCTCAGCCAGCTGGGATGACGGGTGACAAAGGACACAGACAAGCTCCCTGGAACTTTTCCTCCATCTGGTTCCATAAGGACATAGAAAATGTGGACCGAACAGCCTCTGTCACATAGAAAACCCTGCTCTCTGTAGCTTTAACTGGATGGTTGTAACATTCCTGACTCTTACCAGGCAACAGCTGCCAACAGTCAGAGAACAAATAACTCTGCCTGTTGCAAACAAACCAAATCCCTTTGCAGAGCCCCACCTGGATGCTCCCATCATCTCCAAGCAAGCAAAGCGTGCCAGGAGGTATGGGCCTCATACACAGTACCCATCTCCTTCCCCTGCTCTCCAGCAGCCTCCCTGCACTCAGCTGAGCTCCTCACACACACACCCCCCACCTCCATATGCAAGCTGCCCATGACCTCCACGAGGAACAGAAGCCAGCAGCTGCCCTACACTTCTAGACACATACTCTCTTAAACCTTTTGTGGCTGAAGCTTATTGTATGGTAGCAAGGCACAACACCCAGTGCGTAGCCAGTCCCCACACACTTGTTTCCAACAGCTTCAGGTACTGCACTGCTTTAAAGTGCAGCCACTAAACTGGCAGCCCAGGAAATTAAAAAGCTTTCCATCGCTCCACTCTGTGAGCTCTTCAGACAAAGCTGGCAGATGCCACATATGCACAGGAGCTCCAGCAATGGTGTGGCATCCACTAAAACTGACTGCAGCTGGCTTACTGCATTCATGTGGCTCACCTGGACTTTCCTCTTATTTCTTGTGCAAGCAGACCTTCTTCCCTTCTCCCTCACCCACAATGTTCTAGTAAAGCATCAAATGATTTGAAGATAAACCTCCTGTGAGCTCCCAGGTGCTGAGAAAGTAAAAGGGTGGTCTGCACAGAACTCGTGAGCCTTACAAATAGAACAACCACAGATTACTCTCTCTCTCTGCAGCGTTCACTTCCAGCCCAAGCAGGGGGATGAGTATAAGGAAGTCCTATCACCAGCTAATATCCCTGCACATTCCCAATGGACAGCACCTCCCCTTGACCCAGGAACTGGCCTGAACTTCATGCACAGCTACAAACCAGCTATGTGCTTTCAACATCCTTGGTCACAAACTAGAAAGGCTTGGTTTAGTAGGGGAAGGTGTCTTCTATCAGACTCGGATCTTGAGCACTCTGAAGGTGCAAGCTGCTGCCTAGCAACACAAGTGCTCGGCTGGGAGGTCGGAGCATACCCCTGTCCTCCCACTGCAAGGGGTCTCCTATGCATAGAGAAACTCACTGTGAAGGATGCAGTAACAGTTTCTTGAAAAGGCATCCTGCACATCACCCATTACAACTTCTGCCTAACCACGGGCTCTGAGGAGCACTGCCTGTGCCTTGGTGAACAGACACACATCTTTACTTCTCATGTTTGCTATGTGTGCTTTACACCCCACTGGCTTTCAGAGCCCAAAATTCCAAATCCCAGCTGGTCCCTGTATCCCCTCCTCAGACACTTGTCTATTGCAGAACAAGAACTTGACTGACTGTTAGCTTCTTCCCTCCCAACTCCAGCCTCGGGTCTGACATAAGCAAAGACATTCAGCCACCACGTCCACCTCGAAGCTGTCCCAGTTCTACCCACGGAGGGAAGCCCCTTCCCACTACACAGAAACAGTACAGGCAGTCACCTGCTGTTACAGCTGAGACATCTGACAGATTCCACAGACCACCAGGCAGCTGCACAGCTTTATGCCCGCAGAGAAGTAACCTCCCCTTCAAGCACGGGCAGCAAGCGTTTGGGGTGAGTGCCACCCTCGGGCATGAGCACAGTCACTCTCACAAAATGCCTGGGTACCCCAAAACAGATCTTCCCACAGCCCTCCCTTCCTCCAGCAGAGGCAGCCGCTCACCTCACCCCACAGCAACCTCTAAATAATCTAAAAACTACAGGCACTCTAACGGAAACGTCCTAACAGCCACGAACCACAAGCACTAAACATGGATTTTCTTTAAATAATCAGGATAAAACCAAGAGAGCACAAACTGGTAAGAAGCTCACAAGGTGCCATCCTGCCAGGATGGCGTTTTCCTGGCAGTACGAGCCTAAGTTTGTGTGTTATCCTTAGCAGGAGCAGTGGCTGCCCGGAGCACACGGACCTTACCATAACTTTGAGGAACGGCAGCTCACAGCATCCTCCACGAAAACTTTGGATTCTCGGAAGCTGAGAAGAGACGGCAGTCTAGGCACGGGTGCTTTAAACCAGCCCCTTACTCGAGCGCTTAAGAAGGGGTTTGTGCCCTCGAGCAGATTTCCATCAGACCCCAAACACTACAGAAGCAAAACTTGGGGAGGCAGCTGGAGATTCCCACACTCCGGCCGGTGCCTCGGAGCAGCCGAACCTCCACAGAACCGGCACCTACTCAACAGGCTCCACCAAGCTGCACCATTCCCCTAAAAAAGCAATTGCTCGCATGTCTTTAAACGAAATTCCCCTGGGACAAACGGAGTAAGAGACCCTCGGTACCAACCGAGACCGTCCGTGACAGAAACGCGGGGAACCGCGGAGCGGCCGCTCCAGCGCGGACGGCCCCGACAGCCGCTGCTTGAGGAGAACCGGAGAACGACAGGGCTGCGGGGGGATCCCTGTCCGGAGCCCGCTGGGACTGCCCCAGAGCTGATGGGAGAAGCGGCGGCAGCAGCTGCTGCTCGACCCCGTCCGGCGCCCCGTGGGGGCAGCACCCAGCGGGCTCGCTGCCCCCCAACTTTTCTTTTTTCCAAGTAAAAATTAAAACCCCCAACAACAAATCCAAAACAACGGGGGATGGCACAAGAAGCGGCAGGGAAGGAAAGGACAGGACAGCACTCACCTCCCCGGCGCTCCCCTCTAGGGCTCCATACCGACACGACCCCGCCAGAGCCGGCGAGTTGCAGGGTGCTTCCCTCCTCCGGAGGGGCAAAAGAAGCGGCGCCCGGCGGTGCCGCTGAGGACTCGTGTGTGTGTGTGTGGAGCGCGGCTTCCCGCCGCCGCGGAGAAGCGGGCGCTGNTAGCGCCGTTACCCACCCGCACGCCTGCCGGTCCCGGGGACTCCCCTGTCGCGCCCGCTTTGCATCGGGTCCCGGGGTGGCCAAGTGCCGCCGCCAAAGGCCCTGATGCCCCGTTAGCCCGGGCGGCGAAGGGGCTGTGGGCAGCAGCAAAGAGTCCCGAGGAACCCAAGTGCATCAGCGAGAAGCTGAGAACAAGCAGCACTAGGTACCCTCAAACCGGGTCTTGCAGGGCTCGGAGCAGAGGAAGAGGCACTGACACAGCCCCAGTTTAACCAGATCACTTTGAACTGGACCAGTTACTCCCTCCCTGTTTCCGACACAGTACATCCGTGCTGTTGGCAGCACGGCAATGGTATTTTTAGTTTGCCTGTGCTGGGTTTATTCCCTTTTAAATATCTTGGAATAGCTCCATGCAGAATATAATCTGCTTCTGCATTTTGCTTATGTTCATGAGAGGACTCAGGACTGCAATACCGGCAGAAGGAACACAGGCTAACTCCCTATAAGTGTGTTTGATGCTCCTGTAAGCAATGTGTCTTCACAGTGCCATTGCTTGGACTGACTGCCTCAAAACCTAAACATACAAGTGGTGTTCAGCTAGTCACCGGAAAAACCAGGAGACACCACACACACACCCCTCCAATAGCAGCTGGTGTTGCTTCAGCATCCTCCCTTCAAGTCTGGAGAGCTGAGAGGACCCAGATTCTGAGAAGTCCCACCTCAACCCTGCATCAGTGACAGCATCTTTGCAATTATTGATGTCAACTCCAGGAAAACACTCAGCTCTTCTCCCATGTCTTCATTGTGTATGCAGAGGGTTGGAAACCTTGTCTCGTTACCTATAAATAAAGCAAATATGAAGTAGAGGTCACACAGGGACAACACACATAACAGCATTTTTAGCAATTTCTCTAAGTACACCCATCTTTTCAAACCTATTTTGACCTGCAGGTGATGAGCAGTATCAGGCCACTCTGTTTTGCAAGGTGAGGCCAAGACCAACCAAATGCAACAACTTTTCCCAGTCCCAGTAGTGCGGGAGACTCAGGCACACACAAAGTACCCTTACATACAGTAAAAGAGTAAAATTGTTGTAGATGCAGGAATATGACCAAAAAGAAATCAATAAACTAGCTCATTTTTACTGCCTTTATAAATCTTTGAACTAATTAGAAAGAGTCAATATGTTGCCAGGAGACCTTGGTCCTCCATGTGACACAAACTTCTTCACCAAGATGCTAATACCTCTTCTGCAATTTATAACCTCTGACACTCGGGCTACTCTTTCATTTCTCCTGGCATGATTATGGTGTAAAAGTGCTATTTTTTAAATTATTTATGAAGTCCCTTCCTAAAGTCACATTTTAGCTGAATTAAAAGATTAAAAGCCTAGAAATAAAACATCCTGTGGACTTTGAAATATACTGTTAAATGAAGCTGTGTTTAATGATACCTTGGATTTATTTTGAACTGCAGATGAATAGATAAGACAGCATCATTAGACAATCTTCAGCATTTTATAAGAAGTTAAAAACCTTAATTATGACTCTACGTTACATTAATGTATATATTATTCCTAGAAAAGATGGGAATCTAACATTGAGGGGGGCTGTTGAATTAATTTTCCGTCCTTTATTCTGATCTCATCTAAGCCCATTGTGGAAATCCATTGCATAGACAAGAGTAATGTAATACACAGCTGCCATCCTTTAGGTAAGCTCAGGAAGAATGAAAAGAGGAACACAGTGTTAATGACGTTGAATAAAGAGCAGAAGAGATCAGCCTTCAGAGGAACTATAGGAACAGCCTGCCGTGCATCAAGCCTTACGCTGATTCCTGATATACCACTGCAGAAGTAATGAGACCCGTTTTGGCCTTTCTTCCTGACCTTTAAATTTTATTAATATGTGTAATATAGAACAATAGGGACCCCTGCAAAGACACCCCAGGTGCACACACACTGTGAGAACAGAGAAAAATGCATCTGACGCTGATAAAAATGGGAGAGAGAGAAAATACTCACACAGTCATAGCAGTCCATACTCGTACAGGAGATCCGAAGCAACTAGTGAACTTGGGCAGTGTTAAATAGCAAGTCTGTGAAAGCCAGGAACTCTGTGCATCACCTCAAATCCCATTTAGCTCTCCAATTATTTCTTTCTGCTAACCAAATTATCTTGTGATAGGACATTATTCAGGGTTTTCATCCAATGCCTGAGAATTTGGTGGAGAAGACTCTTTTCCACTGAATTCAGTTAGCTTTAGAAGAGTCCCTAGTTACTCTTAAATGCTTTCATAACCAATTTTAATCAGTCTGTGCGTGGACCCACCCACATCCCTTACAGTTAGATTGTGGCCAAACATTGTCTTCAGCCTGACATCAGTGGAGGTTGTCCTCCCAGCTGCTCTGTTCTCACCTGCCAAGCAACAACAGATCTGTCGGTTAAGCACCTGGCACTCTGTTCTGCTTCAGACCAGTAAGAAAGGTTCTGCTTTGACTCTAAACAGTAGAAATAGAAGCCCCCACCTAAGCGTCTTGATTGACAGAGCTGGAGTACTAAGTGAACAGTCTCCAGCATGAATAAGGTAATTTAGGAGCCATTCATTGCCCCAATAAACCCTACCACTAACACTGCTAGATCAAGAAGGGGCTGTGGTGAGGAACCTCTGCTTTCTAATCTACATGATTCTCACATCGCTCTTGCCCAAATGGGAAGATGACAGGATAAGAGAATTTACAGCTGTGTAAACTCCCATTTATTGACTTTATGTCTCATCTATTATATAGCAGCACACATTCAGGTCTGATCTTCGGGAAACATGGCCACACGTGGAAACTATGCGTGTTGGTGTGCCTGAATGCTGCTGCAGAAGAAACCCTGCAGTAACTACCATAAGAAGAGGAAATAAGGCCAAAAGCTGTTATTCTCCCCAAAACACCATCAACCCTTCCCAAACATTAATTTCAGCAGCTAGTGTTGCAAAGCTAGCAGAAAACCCTTTTGCAGCCAGGGGCAAACATCCAGCATCCCTGAGACCAGGGGGCAGTCCTACAGAGAGCAAACCTGTAGAAGTTGCAGAGCATCACCCACTCCCATGCTGTGTCCACTTTCTCCACAGTATCTGGTTGCCCAAAGCTCTTGTACTCTCCATAGGCTGCTCTGCCAGCAGCACCCACACTGCTGGAGCAGAGTGAGGCGGAAGCGATGATGCGCGAGGATGTGAGATGCTGATACTGCAACAGCAGAGCATGGAAAGGAGCTCATCACAGAGAGACTTGGCAGGGCTGCGTTTACACGGGACAAAAGCCAAAGCAAAGAGAACTTGTGAAAGGAACGAGGAGGGCAGCAGCAGCAGGATAACACTGGGTGAAGGATTAGCTACACGAAGGAATACACTGACAAGAAAAGAGTCCTGCCTGGCCATTAGCAGCCACGATTCTCATCACTGCTTGTCATGGGGATAAACACTGATCTGCATAGTAACTGTATTTCCAGTTCATCTCTGCAAAGACTGAGTTTTAATAGGGTGCCGATTGCCTTCACTTGGACTCGCACTATAACGTCGCTGCTGTTGACTGAAGTTGCACACAGACAGTATAAAGCAGCAGTAAATGCCAAGATTTCAGAAATCATTTTGCATCTGACATTCTCCTGGCTTATTTCTAGTGAAAGATAAATGCACTATCATCCAAGCAGTAATCTTATTTGATACCAACAACATCCACGAATAGATAAGTTTGGAATAGGGTAACTTTCTCGTTTTTATGCTTGAAAGCTGAAGATAAAATTATTAAGCATTTTGCATGTACAGAGTGTAAGAGGAGTGACTGTTCTGTGTGAGTATATGGATTGGAAAATAAGAATCCCAGTCTCTAAAGAATAACATGACAGGCTCACAGCAGAGGTAACGTATTCACAGAATCACAGAATTATCGAGGCTGGAAAAGCCCTGTGAGCTCATCCAGCCCAGTCCATGACCTAACATCACCACATCAGCCTGACAAGGGCACTAAGGCCACAGCCAGGCTGTCCTTAAACACCTCCAGAGATGGGGACTCCACCACTGCCCTGGGCAGTCCATTCCAGGGTCTGATCACCCTTTCCATGAGGAAGGGCTTCCTAACATCCAATCTAGCCCTCCCCTGATGCAGCTTCAGGCCATGTGCTCTTGTCCTATTGCTAGCTGCTTGGGAGAAGAGCCCGACCCCACCTGCCTATAACTTCCCTTCAGGTAGTTATAGAGTGATAAAGTCCCCCCTGAGTCTCCTCTTCTCCAGCTTAAACAACCCCATCTGCCTCAGCCTTATTTCATAAAACTTTCCCTCTATTCCCTTCACCAGCCTCGCTGCTCCTCTGGACCTGCTCCAGTACCTCAATATCTTTATTCATATATTCCTAGAATGGTTCAGGTTGGAAGGGACCTTAAAGATCATCCAGTTCCAACCCCCCAGCCATGAGCAGGGACACCCCCACTAGACCAGGGTGCTCAAGACCCCAGCCAATCTGGCCTTGAACACTTGCAGGGAGGGGGCAGCCACAACCTCCTTGGGCAACCTGGTCCTGGGTCTCAGCACCCTCACCATTGTGAAGAGAGGCCCAGAACTGCACACAGTACTCAAGATGAGGCCTCACCAGTGCCAAGTACAGGGGCAGAATGACATCCCTAGTCCTGCTGGGCCACACTATTCCTGACATAACCAGGTAGCCTTTTGTGTCACCTGGGCACACTGCTGACTCATATTTAGTCGGTTGTTGAGCAGTACTCCCAGGTATCCTCTCTGCTTGCTTCATGCAGCAAGCACTATAATTTTGTAAAAGAATAAAAAGATGGAGCAAATTGACTATTTATCTGTCTCTCTTGACTGGCCAACAACAGAAATAGAAACAGTACTTAGGATTAATTAAAATCAGACACAAATCCTACCTTTGCCTTAATCCAGCAACCAGCTATGAACCTCGTTAGAGAAACTACTCTGATGGACAGCTTGTCTTCATGTGCAGGATTATTTGTGGCACAAGACTGTAAAATCCACTGACAGATAGTGGAAATATTCCTCTATTTCCCATTGAGAATTTCCCAGACAAGACTAAGACAAATACTGCCTCTGTCTGTTTATTGCACTTACTCGTGGGAGAACCATTAACACAGCTAGGAAAAGGTGGGGGTTGGGAAAGGAGTAAAAATAATTAGCCCACACAAGCACACAGATAGCAGTGATTTCTGTGCTCTGTGTAGGATGTAGCTACACAATCAGTGCAGCAGTTCTGAGGTATCTGGTGAGCATCAAAATGGTTTCAAGCTGGAAGAGGGGAGGTTCAGGCTGCAAGTCAGGAGGGAGTTCTTCATGATGAGGGTGCTGAGACACTGGAACAGGTTGCCTGGGGAGGTTGTGGCTGTCCCCTCCCAGGAAGTGTTCAAGGTCAGATCAGACAGGGTCTTGAGCACCCTGGTCTGGTAGCGGGTGTCCCTGCTCTTGGCAGGGGGATTGGAGCTGGTTGATATTTAAGGTCCTTTCCAACCTGAACCATTCTAGGAATCTATGAATCTAAAGCAGATTAGCCCCTAATAATAAAACCACTCTCCATCCATCCTCTCATTTCTCCTTCCTTCCTCCTCTTTCAGTTGTGCTGCACCTACCAGAAAACTGTGGTTGGCAGAGGCAGAGACAAAAGATGAAATGCTAGTTAGGCTGCGTTAACCTCTCATGGAATTTAGAGAAGATACTCAATGCTGGATTCACTTGTATTCCAGAGATCACTTCTGTTTGGCAGTATCTAATCACAACTGCAGAAACCCCACTGCAGTATGGCGTTTGGCAAACTCAGCTTGGAACAGCTCATTTGGTGCAAACTTGGGTTATATTTTAACTTTGATGATAAGAAATTACTGAGATGATGGCAAGCACAGTTAGTTTCAGGTGCTACAAGCTGAGGAAAAAGAGGTAAGTTACCTAAAACGATCTCATATTTTGTAACTTCATCCTCATAAAATGCAAATAGCTGCAAGTGGATGGTTTGAAAAACCTAGTTTAAAAAGCAAATAAGACCTGGAAATCAACAAACACTGGTGTTGGACGTCTGTGTTTTTCTGTTACAGGTTTCTTTTTCTCTCTCCAATGCTTTCCTGCAGCTCCTAGAAAAGAAGGCATTAGTAGAGCACTTCTTTCTGTTTGTAGCAAACAATGCAGATTTTAACTCTGCTTGTAAAACTCATCTCATTTTGCATTTCTGTTCTGCTCAAATGATCACAGTCCAGGCCACAGAACAGAGCAAAATCAGAGCAGTGAAGGGAAGAGTACAAGTGGTCTGGTGTTTAGCAGATCAAGGGAGGTTCTTCTCCCCCTCTGCTCTGCACTGGTGAGACCGTATCTGGAGTATTGTGTCCAGTTCTGGGCCCCTCAGTTCCAGAAGGACACAGAGCTGCTGGAGGGTGTCCAGCGTAGAGCAACGAAGATGCTGGAGAAAGTAGAACAGCTCCCTTATGAGGAAAGGCTGAAGGAGTGGGGTTCCTTGATACTGAAGAAGAGAAGGCTGAGGGGTGACCTCATTCATGTCTACAAAGATGTGAGGGGTGGGTGTCAGGAGGATGGAGCCAGGCTCTTCTCAAGGTCATCTAGTGATAGGACAAAGGGCAATGGGTGCATGCTGGAACAGAGCAGGTCCCATATCCATATCAGAAGGAACTTCTTCATGGTGAGGGTACCTGAGCATTGGAACAGGCTGCCCAGGGGGGTGTTGTGGAGTCTCCTTCTCTGGAGACATTCCAGACCCGCCTGGATGTGTTCCTATGTGACTTGGTCTAGGTGATCCTGCTGTGACAGGGGGGTTGGACTGGATGATCTTTCGAGGTCCCTTCCAATCCCTAATGATTCTATGAAACTCTGAACTGATAGAAACAGAAAATGCTAATCACTTTTCTGGACAGTAGCTACACAGGTTTGGGGGTAGCTTAAAGTTGAATGGTAGTTTTTCCACATCACCTGGCAAAAGGAAAGGACAAATGTTTTAGAACAATTAAAATGAAATGGAGCTTCAGAGCTGGGGAGAACTGTGGTAAAAATAGCAATCATCAACTTGACATGTTCTGTCATTTCCTTTTTCAGACAGATGAATCATGTGTTGAACCTACATGCCTGGACCATGCAGTAAACAAGGTTCTTTCTTTTAAGCTGACCAGCACCATTACTAAAAGGTAAAGTGCAAGGTTAAGTTCTAGAGTCTGGTTCCATTGTTTCCCAGATAAACAGGCTTCAACTCAAGCAGAAGTACCAGGCCAGGCTGCCATGCAGAGATTGCTGTTCACATTTGGGTCTGCACATGAGCCCTCCATGGCTCTGCACACTCCCACACTGCAGTGGCTGGCAGGCCTGCCAGAAGAAGGAGAAGAGCCAAGCATGTTAAACGACCCACGCTGCATAGCCACAGCAGCAAAACTCCCAGCTAGGGTAGGTCATGCCAAGCTCCAGGTGGGGAGAGCTGGAAAGAGGAGCTGCAGGAATCTGGCTTGGCTCAGCTGAGCAGAACCCTCAGAGGCCAGAGGCATGGCAAAGAGGCTCATGTGCCAAGACCCTTTCTCAAGCCCTCACTACACCTCAATGGCAAACACAAGCGTAAAGGTCTTCTAGCTTTTATGCAACACAGTACCTGTTGGAAAAGAGGTAGGTTTGTTTTTCTGAGGTGCACATACACGAAATACCTCTGGGAAGAGAAAGGTACTCGGCACTTACACACCTGCACATCCACCCACTCACCTGGCAGGCTGCTCCAGCACGACCAGTTCAAGTAGCCCTCTAATTTACAACATCAGTAATTCAATGCTGATCTCAATATTTCAGGGTCTTTATAAGCATCAATGACCATATCCTATGAAAAAAAAAGCTGTCGAAGCGATTGGCAGCAATCAACAAAGCACAGATAGGCTAAAGTACTTTTTCCAGCCTTATCTGTTTCAATGGCTGCTAATAAACACTTTTCAGGACATTTGTTTTCAGGCACCGTCATCCTCTGCTGTCCATGTGTTCTAAGGCACTGAATTCCCCTCTCCTAGTGCACCTGTGAAGAGAAACATATACGGAAATAAACAGATATGATTTCATCTCCGATTCAAAGACTAAACAGTGGCTTTTTTTTCCACTGTGCCTAAGCCAGTCCTGCCCTCCAAGCTGTCGGTGAGTTCATTTCCTCAAAAGCAGTGGATGTTATCAAAGACGCAAAACCAAAATAAGTCAGTGGAACCGGAGCTAGCAGCTTCAAAAACACCTTTGATTGCCAAAGGCACAACATGGTAATATTCTAAAATTGGCCTGAATTTCTGTGAGAAGCTAATTCATGTAGACTTGAAGGTTTCTACCTATGTGAAGATGCCAGTATTTTGAGTCTTAACAGCCTCTGGCAGAAGTGCATAGGTATGTCTGCTCCATGCAGGCACACACTGCTCCTATGCTCCAGCCTCCACCTTCATCAAACCTCCAGTGTGCAGCTTCCATCAAACTGCTTAGGACTTTGTAAGTCCAAACTAGAGCAGACACCTTATGGAAAAGAATGTATCAGGCACTTGAGTAGAGCAGACACCACAGAAGCACTGAGTCTGGAAAAGCCCTGAGCTCATCCAGCCCAGCCCAGGACCTAACATCACCATATCAGCCTGACCAGGGCACTAAGTGCCACAGCCAGGTTGTCTTTCAACACCTCCAGACACACCACTGCCCTGGGCAGTCCAGTCCAGGCTCTGAGCACCCATTCCATGTGGAAGAACTTCCTAACATCCAACCTAACCCTCATATGGCAGCTTCAGGCTCTGCCCTCTTGTCCTATTGCTAGCTGCTTGGGAGAAGAGCCCAACCCCACCTGCCTGTAACTTCCCTTCAGGTAGTTATAGAGAGGGATAATTCCCCCTGAATCTCCTCTTCTCCAGGCTAAACAACCCCAGCTGCCTCAGCCTGTCCTCATCAGACTTTCCCTCCAGTCCTTTCCACAGCCTGGTTGCCCCTCTAGACCTGCCCCAGTACCTCAAAGTATCTTGAAGCAAGGAGCCCACAATTCCCCAGTACTTCAAGGGGAGGCCTCCCAGTGCCCAGTACAGAGGGAGAATCACATCCCTAGTCCTGCTGGATGCACTGTTCCTGATCCAAGCCAGGATGCCATTGGCCTTTTGTGCCTGCCACCTGGGCATCCTGCTGGCTCATATTTAGCCAGTTGTAAACCAGTACTCCCAGATCCCTCTCCACCAGGCTGCTCTCCAGCCACTCATCCCCCAATCTGTAGCTCTGCTGGGGGTTATTGTGGCCAAAATGTGGGACCCTGCAGTTAGCCTTATTAAACCTCATCAGTTGTCTTGGAATTTCAACAGCCACAGCTTTGGAATGGACCCATCAGAGCAGCCTCAGCACAAGTAGCAGAATCACAGCACTGACTTCAAGCACTTTCCAAGATTCAAAGAAACGCCCTTTGCAGTGTAAGCCCTTGGTCCAAACCCTTCTGAGAAAGGGACATGTCCCAGGACTCAAGAAAGGGCCGGGGAAACAGGGAGCTATTTGCTGAGCTAGTGAACAGCATGGAGAGGAGTCAAAGCAGCTGTGTGAAGTGGTCAGCGTCTCTCATCAGAGCAAGAGAGGGTGTGGAAGAAAATTAGGTGTGAAATTGTGTGAAAATCATGCTTCTGAGGAGGATTCTCATGATCTGTGTATCTGAAGGGCCCCAAAGAGAATGTTCATTACAAGCCCTAAGGTTGTGGGAACTAGTCAAATAGGGTTATAGGAAGCTGCATCATTTTACTGGAGTTGCTGAGACAAAACCACAGTTTAAAGTCTACTACAACAGTACATTTGAGAGCCTGACTTGAAAGACACAGGCTTCTGATTGACAGCTTTCTGAAGTACATGTCAAGTCCAGCTCTGTTCCTAAAGCTTTGTGTTAAATCCCTGGACTCAGTGCTTCAGCATGGCAATGCTTCACCTACTGAGGGTACCCTGAAGGTCACTGTCCTGAGAGAGGACTAAGACTGTGTCATGGTCTCTGCAGTGAGTTGAGATCACTGGATCATACACTTTCTGGAGTAATCAAGAACCAGGAAAAAAATCAGAAAAAGAGTGCTTTTTACAGTGAAAAAGGAAGAGAATCCTTAAACACTCCTCAAATTTACAGGAGTGATATTTCCACCGCTACTCTCTCAGAGTTTGCCATTCCTCCCTCTATCTTATTGTTGCCACAAATCTGGCACAACTCAGAGAGCAGAGGTAATAGAGTAAGGGTGATGAAGACAATAAATGATGGTCTGACAATTTCTCAGATCAAGGTTTCTGAAAAATAAAACCTGCAGAGCAAGAATCAACGTTCAAGAGCAGTCAGTCAGACATCTGAATTATGTTTAGCCTTTAGAACACGCAGTGGATAACAGTATTTAAATGGTCCCTCTAAAAGCTACTCTGTGTGTACTGTACCTTGACATTAAGTCCACAGTAAAGTACTTATCTTCAGGATTCTCCCCATTTATAGGTCTCTTATTCTGCTTCAAACAAACCAGAGCAGCTGCTCCAGAATGTAAAAAGAGGGAAAAAAAGCAAATGTATGATTTACTACCAGGCTCCCAGTGAGCAAAAGGGCACACACCCATCACTGCGAGCAAGCAACAAGCAGGCAGAAGAAAAATGATTCAGAGCGAGAGTGGGAAGGAGAGAGAGAAGAGATAGCGGGCTGGCCAGGGAGTTAGTATGCGATGGCTCATTAGTGGAAGCATGTACAAGGCCAGTCTGACATCAGGGAGGTTGTTAAAGGGTTGCTATGGGATGATGGCATATATGTACAGACAAAAGAGTCCAGTAGCTTCAAAGAGTCACTTAGTTATCCCTGGCAATAAAAACAGCTCGCAAATCTCGCAGAAGGATGTTCACCTAGACTAAGCTGGATGATCCAGCAAAGTTGGTGAATCCAGAGCAAAGAGTCTGTGCCCACTGGCTCTATCGGAAGACTGCAAGGTCTCCTGGCCAGGTAAGACTTCTTCCTACAGGCACTTCACCCAAACATTGGTGGCTACTCAACTACAACAGCACCTGATCCCACACAAACTGGGAAGGTGAGACTGAGTCACTTGCAGGAGCAGCAGAATAATTTGGGAGTATTCATCCAGCTCGGAATCCTTGCTACAACAGAGTAACATGAAAACGCAATGCTAGTTTCTTTTAGTTCCAAAGACTTTCCCTATGATTGCCTCAGGATTTCAATCGGAGCTCAATTTTCACTGATCCATTCCTTGATGAAATTCTCCACTTTCCTGCTATTCTGCACATTTCTCTCATTTGTGGGCAGGCTAAAAACAGTTTGCTTTTGCCTGCTACAGGAACATCTCTCCAATTTCTTCATAGGCAATTCACACTTGGCAGATTCTTCAGTTCTTGGCTGATGACTGGGCCGTTTTGATTATGTGGCTCTCTCAGAGCTGAGGCACGTCTAGACTGGTGACTACAGAGATTCCTTAGCCAACAGCAGTACCTGTGGCTGTACCTGTGCAGGTCAGAAGGAACTATTCAGGTTAAGGATTGCACCTTGGTTATTTTTAAAGATAAAGATTGAAGCCACTAGGTCAGCAATGAATAAAGTAGGAAAAAAGAAATCTGGCTGCAGAGAAGCATCCAGGAGACACATCAGAGTGGGTGCGAGCTAGGCTGTGCTGGGGGGTGAAAGTCCTGGAGTACCAACTCATGGTACCCAGGGACAACACTGCAGCTTCATAGTGTCCCGTGGGCATGCATTCACCTTCCAGCACATCCAGCCTGCAGTGAACATGAAGGATATGGAGGCTCACCCAGGCACTGCCAAGGGTGGGGACTCTCATTCCTTCTCTACTCTCCTCTGCTCACTGTCCAGCCCAAGCTGAGATGGCCACAAACACAGCTGTGCCCCAGCAGCACTGGCAGTTCAGCTTTGTGAGGAAAAGCAGATTTGTCCCCTTAGCATGTCATCTCATGTTTTTTAGTAAGAAATTTAGATTGCACATATCTAATTAATGGAAAACAGGGATAAACAAGCAGATTGCTTACTTCAATTATGTGCTCAGCGCCTGTAGGGTTACCATTTAAAAATCATAAAGAAAGAAAACAGTCAAAATGGGTAAAAAGATGCAGGCAGGAATATACAGTCTGCAGCTTACCTTGTTGTCAGCTAAAAACACATCTCTGCCAAGAGAAAAATAGAGGGAAGTTATTCTTGGCAATGAGTGCAATCCAAAATTTTTCAACCACCTGTAAGTAACATTTACCTGGAGCAGCTTTACATTCATTAAATGGCTTCCTCATGATGGTTGCACAGCCCCATCTGCTTAGCAAGGGAATAACTTGCTCAACATAAAGAGAGACTGAAAGAATGAAGCAGCTCTCTGTTAATTTATTTCAATTTTCCTCCGAGGCAATTTCTCCAGAATCCCCCAAATTCCATGAAGTCAAGCATCTGCTTTCCTTGCAGCTTGACTTCCTGAAAGAAGCATTACCTGGAGAAACAATCCTCTCTCTAAGCAGCTTAACAAGTTTGTGTAAATGTTTGAGCTGCTGTAAAGAGGCAAGAAAATCACTCTCCATCCTGTTTGCAAAGATAAACAATTTTCTTGTTATTTTGTAGTCCATCAACCGTTTGCACTACCAGCTGGATGAATACTCTGGGGAATGCTGGTTTGGGTGACAGCACTCACGTGTAGCGAAAGATTCAATACTGGGAATTAAAAGTGGATTCCGATTCAGTGATTTTAATAATTAGATGAAAACCCGAGTCCTTTGAATTACTTGATTTGTATTTAGTAAGAATGTGAGACTGATGATCAAAATTCATTGTTCATCTGCATGTGAAAATTAAAATGGCCAACAATGCCAGCACTCTGAATTCCCTTGCCAGTCTTCTGTGTAAACTAGCTGATTGTAAAACAAACACCAGAGTTATTTCTGTTACCTTCTGCATTCAATAGACACCCTTTCTGAGCACTAAGCAGGATTGGCTGAGACACTTGGCATTTCACTTTCCTCCTCTTCTTCTGCTGTGGCAATATTTCCCCTTTACAGAAGAAAAAGTTCTACCAAAATACAGTAACTATCTGTTCAAGGATCTCTTTACAACTGAAGGACCAAAGATATTGACCTAAAATTACCTTTACGATACCTTTAGACATAACACTCGACCAGTACTGCAGCTTAGTGTTCCTCACTCCAAATAAACTGGAGGACCAGGTTCTTTACAGGTTTATGCATGGATGTTAGTGATTGTATCAGAAATCTCCAGAGACAGGCAGGACTCAGGTTTATTGCATCCATCTGAACCCTACTTGAGAAAATAAACTCTTTACCTTAACCAGTGCCCAGGCATTCCTGTGAAGCTGTGCAGTCATCAGTGACCATCATATCAGATTTAATTATATTAATGGGATGAAGCTAAATAGACCTCTCACTTACAGTGAGTATCTCTGGATCATTATTTGCACCTTCTCGGCCACAAAGGTGTGATGTGACTGGAAATAATTTAGTACCAAACACTCCAGGGAAATATTCACCAGCTGTGTTAATGGTTCTGACCCCCAGCATAAGATGCACTCCAGAAAGAATTAGGAAAAAGGTCAGGATGTAGAGCTCTTTTTCTTACACACTAGCTGGTGTTTTAGTCACTCCACAGACACAAGACGAGACTTCTAAGACACAAGCAGCTCATGTTGAACTGCAAACTCACAAGATCCTCTAGACAGGAGCAGATCCCTGTCTTACATCAACCACAGCCAGGCCCACTGTGACACAAACTACCCAGGGGCTGCAGATCCTACAGGAATATCATTTGCTTAGAATAGCAGGATAATTCAGGCTAGCAGTGACTTCAGGAGGTCTTTCATCCAACCTGCTGCTCAAAGCAGGGTATGAGATAAAAGCAAGTTTACTCTGAACTGGAAAGATCCCATTGGGGTTTGAAAAGTTTTTACGATAGAGAGTGCACAAATGGAGCCCCATTTCACACCTTCCCTTGAATCCACTCCCATTTGAAGTTATACCCACTGTCTTCTTATTTTCTATCACACATCATGGTGAAGAGCTTGGATTTGTTTCTTTGATGCTTTTCCATAGATAGTGAGAGGCTGCTATTTGGTCACCCCAGAGCCATCTCTTCTCAGGTTGAATAAGCCTGGCTTCCTCAGGCATTCACTATGGGCTTAGAGCTCCAGCTCCCAGCCATCTTGGGTACCCACTGTTAAATTCAGTGCAGTCCACTGATGTCTTTCTTGAAGTGGAGGACCGAAAACTGGACACAGTATTCAATATGCCATCCAACGAGTGATTAACTGAAAAGCATAATCACTTCCCTCAAACTATTGTCTATGCTCCTGGCAAGACTGATTCTCCATGTAAAAGAATAGAGCCTTCTGTTCAGCTTTTCAGTGCAAAGAGGAATTGTCTATCAACATTATCAGACATAAAAGGTACCTTTAGAAATGGTCAGATTCAGACCTCAGTTGCATTGCTGGAGTGCTATGAATACAGGAGGGCTTTGAACTAGACCTTAGTTCAGATTTGCCAACAGCAGTGGTCCAAAGTCATCCATTCACAGGATCCCACATGGGACACAGCTAGTGCACGTAGCACAGTTATCTGAGGCACAGAGCTGTTTAACATACACAGTATCATCTGTCTGTGATGCCTCATGTCTGGTAGTCCACATTGCTGAACACGTGATAATCATCATCCAAGCCAAAGGTCAAATGGAAGCAACAGCTTTTATCCCCTGTTAGACCTAGCTATTTCCTTGGTAACTATTGAGTGGAGTCAGTACTAATGTAACCGAGATCAGAATCTAGCCTTGGGATTGTAGGAATCAATGCAAACTGCATCAAGTAGCTCGACCTACTTTTCTCTACCTTCATGGAATTCATCCTTACTCTGTGGAGTTAGCACTAAACCTATCCAATTGTCTCAGGCTCCAGAGCTGCAGGTACAACTCTGTGCCATAAGATAACTAAATCATATGCATGACTGAAATACCCCAGATAATGTGAAGCATGCAAAAGAGATGTAATCAATTTTAGAACAAAGCACAATCTGCAGTCGTTTATTCTGCTTCCACTAATACCTAGAGATAAATAATGTCATGCATTAAATATGTCCATCGCTTTTGTTCCACTAGTGAGAATGTTCCAGCAAGCACTAGAAAGCAAAAACAAACATCAATGAAGTGCCACTACAATCATCAAAGCAAATAAAATACAGTAAAATAAAGTACAGTACATCTGCATTCAGCATAGATTTTCTAGGGAGGCTCCCTTTTCAACAGGAGAAAAGGGTGAGTTTTGGCAGCTCCATCAAGCGAGCAGAGCTAGAGGAAAGGCAGGTTCTTTTTTTGCCTCGGGAATCAAAATTCCATCCTCTGTATCTCAAGTACAAAGCCAAAAGCACAAATAGGCACAACCTCCACTGATCAAAAGAGTAAAAACACTGGCTGTATCAGAACAAAACAGGGAGCTTGATCTCTCGAGCTAGCTGATTCCAAGAAAAGTATAAAGAACAACTCCAAATTCAGTATTTCTGAGCCTGCACAGACATTTCCAAGCATATGGCTTAACAAGTCTCATCAACCTTCACCCTGCTTAGCACCCCTTTAGCATGCACAGAGAAACACATATCGTTTTGGAAGCTTCATGTTGTATCTAAGCCTATCTCACAACAAAGCAGGATCTGGTGGAATTGAGATCTACAGGTCCATTTTGCACTATACAAAAAGAATTTGATTCTCCCATCCAAGCTTTTCACCTCTGAGTTTCACTGAGCATCCCTTTTGTAAACTGCAACCACGCAGCTTGGAATAACCCTGCGAACTCTCTCTCTGCAATGCATTATTTTAAGTCTTCCTTGTTTATTAGTTTGCTCTCAGAATCAAGTGGCTCTTCTCTTCCTTAATATTGTCTCAAATGAAAGTGTCTTTGTGCCTGCAATTATTTCAGCTGCCCTTTTTGGCCCCCTTTCACTTTCAGCTCTAGGAGAAGGTGATCTTGCATCTATTTCTCCAGCTGCAAATGAGTAGTACTAAGAAGACATGAAACAGGAATGCAGTTATCAGGGGGGCTCCTGTGTCATTAATATATCTTCCATGCGTGCATCTAGAGGCATCAGCCAATCCAGACTCCTACACTCCTCCTGCTACACAGGCAGGTAGTACATGACAGCCCTCTCTCAAAGGACTGCACTGCATTGTAGGGGATATGGGATCTCAGAGCGTGGTGTTCATATTGCACATTTACCTGCCTAATGCAATCTTGTTGTCTTCCAGCTGCCCAGCAGATGTAGCCTGCACTGATAACGAGACCACTTGCATTTCACCCCCTACAAAGGGAGCTGATTCCTCCCACTACAGATTCCTGTGCAACTTTTACCATGAAGCTAAGGACAAACCACAGCATAGAGACAGAAAACACCATGAGGTCAGTGTATGCTGGACAGTTGCAGTGTTGGCTAACACTCCAGCGGGAAACATGCAGACATGAAGAAGACAGGCACAGACCCCGTACTCAAAGCAGTCACTTTGAACATGAAGCATTTCAGAGACCAGAGTCACTCCATTCCAGGCCCTGGATAGGATGTATTAGGTATTAAATGGTCTGTTTCCAGAAAATGCAAGTGCCTGTGTTGGTGACATCATCAGGGAGAGAACATTCAGAAGCACCAAGCAGAAAATAAAAGTCTAAATCTCACTTGGATTAAAACCAAAGAAGTTAAATGACTTGGACACAACAACCTGGTCCTCACTACCTCTGCTGCTTTCTCCTTGCAGCAGCTGACTATGAGTGACAGAACAACCTATTTCAGTGGCTGAGCTCATCCTTCTCCTCCCATCTGGCAGGTGATTCCTGTTCAGCATCCTTGCAGCCACTTCCTCCCAAATAAGCCCCTTTGCCCTGTGCCACAGGAGCCACCTCCTGGTCATTTCTCTGCTCTAAGCAAGAGGTCCTGGAAGTGGACAAGCATAGATCTTTGCCTGCAAGAGGGGAGATTTAGACTAGACACAAGGAAGAAATCCTGTACAATGAGGGTGGTGAAACACTGCCACAGGGTACCCAGATTGGTCATAGATCACCCATCCCTGTAAACATTCCAGGTTAGGATGGACCAGTCTCTAAGCAACCTGGTCTAGTGGAAGATGTCTCAGCTCGCTGAAGCAGGGTTGGATAAGATAACCTTTGAAGGTCCCCCTTCCAACCCAAACTGTTCTGTGATTCTAGGATTTCTCTGCTAGGAAGTGTTTGCTGTGAAATGGCCATGTTACCAGAGGAAAAGACAAGGTGTTTGCTCTCTAGGCGTAAAGGTGGCTTTATGCAGGGGCAACGGGACAAAGTGAGAAAAAGCACGTGAAAGTAGACAAAGAGCTTCACCAGTGAAAGAGCACCAGTCCCATGAGCAGTCTCAGCCATTGAGTATGCTTAGGAGAACATAAAAGCAGTCAAAATAAAAGACCTAGGACTGTGACAGAATTAGATCTGAAGCATTAGAGGACAGTAGCCAGCCCTTGACTCTTTCTCTTTGATTAAGGGCATAATATTAATAATAGAAGTAGTTACTTATCTTAAATGCAGGCAAGAGATTTCTTGTTTCCCATAAGCTCAGATCTTACACTCGATTTTATGATTGAGGAAAAACCTTTCTCTCCCTTGCTAGATGTCAGTTGTCCACAGTGATGGTGAAGTTGGTGATGCTCACGTTATTCCAGTATCCTTCTCTCCCTTCATCCCATCCCTTTCTAATCATCTCTGATTTGGAGCAGGTCAGTCTCCTTCACCTGCCCGTATTATATATACCACAGACATATTTTTAAACACGAAATAGCAGATGAGTTACAAATACACAACCAGAAATAGAATACACATGACTGCAAAGCTGCAGGTCATAATTCCTGCAAGGTTTCAGCTTGAACAGAGCTGAACATTGCTTTGAGACAATAACCCAATTATACATTGATCTGGTTCCTGCCCTTGCATTTCCCCTGTCTCAGACAGATCAACCAGGCACATCTTCAAAAGCAGTGGTAGGGTTACATTTATCAGACATTTCGAAATGGATCACAAACTAGAAATCCCAACCTACTGTAGGCTTTGGGAGAGAAAAAGGATAGAGAAACTGATTAATAGAGGCAGGGCTCATGCTATGAATAAAACACGGCACTGCAGTTAATTCTGGATTAGAACAAATACATTAAACATTTATTACACCGAATGTTAGTTTAAAACAATCATTAAAATCAGGTTTTTCTCTGTCTACTGCAGATCAGTTATTCATTTAAAGTTGATGAACCTTCCCTAATTTCAACGTCATTACTCCTATGCACACATAACAAGAGCCATTATCTTTTAAATTCACATAGTAACATTGCTCAATTTATTTCTCATACTTCCTATCTCCTGCTGAAAACCTTTATGAGCATTTCATTTAAAAATGAGTCTCCTAATGACCATCTTCTGGAAATGCATGTATAGTGCTTACAAGAGGGAGAAGTCAGCTTAGAGGAATGCACACTGATTATTTCTGAGCTGGATCACTTCCTTTCTTTGTGTAACTAGTCACTCACCATAGGGTTTATTTCTACTTAATTATTTGCTAAGATTCTTACTTCCCTGTCCTAACTGAAAGCAAGGATGTGGGTCCACATATTCCTGCATCTGTGGGATCCCCAAAGTATAACCCCTCCTGCTGGTGCCTGCTGGCTGAAAGTCCACTGGGCCACCTTGGCTGGCTCTTGGTCCCGTACTGCCTCACCATCATGAAGACAGAGCCATAGAGTGCCCCGGGGGCTGGCTGGGCTTTTCAGAAGGCAAGCACAGGACTGGCAGGCTGAGGCACTAGTCTCTGCCATTGCCCAGCACTGAATTAACTGGAGGACATCAGGGACGGCATCTTAGCTAATGACTGCCAAAAAGGGCAACTGAAATCCTTACCTTTTAAAATACATCAATTTCCAGTAATTAACATACACATCTTATCAGATTAGGACTAAGAAAATTGCTGCCATCTACTGCTGGAAAGAAATACGTGACTACTGAAAGCCTCTTCCAAAAACGAGTTATAAAATACAATTACCTTGAGGACGTTTGTTTAGAGTGTGAGGCTGGCTCAGAAAAGGGGAGTTACCACACACAGGCAGTGGCAGTTTGGTGTTAGGGTATCAGGCTGTATTTCCCTTGTATTTCCAAGCATATCACTGTCTTCACTGCATGTGTCCAGCAGCCTTGGGAATCCTTCCTGCTCTGCTCAATTAAATGCCCTCAGTTCTGGGCACTTCAGCCCTGCTTGAGCATTTGCTCCAAGTTCACCATTTGCACTCTTTCTCCCTCTCTGAAACAACCAGTAACAATTCTATGAGAGCACAGAGCAATAGCTTTGCTAGGATGAGATCCACACAGCAGGACAATTCCTTTACAAAGCCCAGTGTTTTGTCTGCTCTTCCAGGAGATTGCTCAGGCAGTGGCTGTTCTTTTACCTCCGGTGAGCTCCAACACCCTTATGTTTGCCCACACTATTCTTTCTCCACGGCAAAGAGAAAAAGCAGTGTGTTTTATCTTTCTTCTGGGGCCACAACTACTTCTGCTGAGCAAAATGTCCAGTTTGCTCAGCCCAGCTCTGCAGCAGCCTCCCCAGTGCAGCCACTGCTGTCAGCTCTGTTGTGAGAGCAGAGATGCCACCAGCCATTTGTGTCTGTGACTCCACTGACAGTTTACAAGGAGGGGACAGGGTAACACAAAGCAATGAAACCAAACTAAACCTTTCTGAACTACAAATTATTTTCCATTTCCTCTTAATTCTCAGAACCACTTTATTCTGTCTTGGACAAAGAGCAGCTGAGAAAGAGCTCTTAGACCTCAGCCTAGACCTGAGAGCAGCAGTAATTAAGAGGGTGAAAAGCAATAATTTTCTTGAGTGGATCTCTCTTTCTCCTGTACACACATCATGTATGTGCAGCACATTGATTCACATCAGCAATCAAGGCTTGTTCTTTAATCTCAAACACTTTCATTACGGAGATGATAGCTAAAAGTACCTGAAATGTCCAAAGCCATCTCTCCCTTCCCCAGCACCAGTGGCAAAAAAAAGGGCTTCAAGACAAGAAACTAAAAGAAAAACCAACCCAAACCAACTCTTCTGGAATACATTTCTACAAGTTTAGACAAAATCACGCTCAGAAGCAAGCGTCAGAGATGGAAGCCGTGACCATGCACAGATATGCTGCCGCCCTGAACCAACAACACTGCCTGGGCTCACTCCTGACTCCTACAGTGCATGATACAAGGCCACGAAATCAGCTGCAGTTCATGTTTCTAGAGAAAAGCAGATCACTGTCCCACTCCAAAAAGATACTGTGTTTACACAGGGGCACCACAGGACAAACAGACGCTTGCCATGTGCAATCCACCCCTGACTCTCCTAAGTCTGGGGCTTGGGGCTGAGCAGTGCAGCACACACGGCTGCAGCTGAGGATGGAAAATAGGAAGGTTTATGACATGGCAAGGTTTGGCTTTCTGTCTTCCCTCACCACAGACACTACAGAAGGTGATGTTTCCCTCAGATGACTTGCCTGGGATGATTCAAAGGAAGACAGATGTTTCCAGGAAGACTCCCATCCAGCCACACCAGACGAGGGTGTTGCTAGTGTCAACTAAACCAAGGTGTTGGCAGCAAATCATTGCACTCAGCTAGTAAATCTTGCACTTCACTTGTGAACTTGCACTCACAACACTCGAGAAACTGGTTAGCTGAGCAATCCCAGCTGTGCTGCTGATCAGCAGATGAGCACATAGAATCTGTCCTTGTAAATACAGATCTAAGCATGTGGTTAACAGGCTTTCTGAACGAAGACTCTGATGCATTGAAACACAAAAAAAGGCTTCTATTTCGTATTTCCCTGGCAGTACCAGGTGCATGAATAATGTTTTCCCAGTAGGAGAAAACCATAGAAGGCCTTTTTTCCTTCTAGGAAAACAGCCAAGAGTCTTTCAATGACACAGAAATCAGCCTAACAGAAGCATTTATGTCAGGTTATCCTACAAGGAGCGTTTCAGCTGTATTACCCAGAGAAGAACAGCTGTACAGTCTTTGCCTGCCAGGAAAAAAAAAGCCTTTACTGCATTTCCCAAAAGCAAAAATTGTATAACCTTTTGCTGATGGGGAAGTAATAATTACCTACAGAGGAACGTACCAGCAGAGTTCCCCTGACGAAGATTTGTTTATCTTTGCTGTGGAAGAAAAAAGGGGATGAGTGAAGTGCTGGTTGATTCCTTTTGCTAATGGAGATACAGGAGAAGGAAAAAAAAAACCCAAACTAACAAATCAGAGCACAGATGGAGCACCTGAAAGCACACATATCCCAGCAAAGCAACCAGCCCTAGGCCAGCAGAGATGCTGGCAGGGACTCAGCCAGCCCATACAAGGATGCGTGTGACTGCAGCACTGAAACGAGCATCTCCCACCACGAAGTGTGACCCACTCACAAAGCCCATGGCTGGCATTGCCTCAAGCTTTATGGTGCTGTATTTCCTTTGCCAGGCAACGTTCTTGTGGGAGTGAAGGCTGGAGGGGAGGGAAAACAAGAAAGAGACTGGCAAAGGGATTTTCCAAGCTCTGCTGTGGCACTCATCCCACTGATCTCCCTTTCAAGTGATCTTAAGAATTCGACATGGTGCCAGAAATTGTATGCAAAACACAGTTTAACATACTCATTAGTCTGAAAACAAGAGAACATCACAACCAATCACAAGGCTACCACTGTAGTGAGATGAAAGCTTCCTTAACATTTGTTTGCTTGTCTAGTTACTGTCATACAAGTCTCAGTATGTGAATCAAGATGTCTATTCCCAAAGCTCTTTGAATAAAAAGACAGTGTTACAGCATCAGAGGTTCCTACTGGATGAACAGCTCTTCATTTGTTCATCTTCCCCATAGATAAGTGTTGGTCATGGTCTTCGTCAGCTCTGTTAGATGTGCTTGTTGGTCAGGGGCTGGGTGGATAGGAAAATAGTTTATATCACTCTGGTGTCTTCAAAGGCTTCATAAAAAATTATTAGAATCAACTACTTTCAAGCCACTGGGTAGAGAAGCCACCAGGGGAACATCTCTCCATGTACACAAAGATGCTAGACATAATCTCACTGCCTTTACAATGTTCTGTCTTCTCTGTGCTTTCATCATCAGAGAGAAAATTCATGAACTTTGTTCAAGCAATCAACATTCCCCTGGTTCTGGCACTGGGGAGCAAAGCAAGAGAGGCTACATCAGGGTTACACTCAGGATTTACCCATTTATCCAAAGTCATGTCTAACCCATGGAGAGGTTTTTGCTGATCTAGAGACCCATCTCTTTTCAGAAGCTGAAAGAGAATCACAGAGCATTGAGAGACACAGATACACCCTCACAATAGTTAAGTTTCAGCATCTTAGTAGTGTCCACTGGTTTGTGGTTTTCTCTTTCAGGTACTCAGCTGGAAGAAGCAAGAGATGGTTTTCAGTGCCTGCTTCAGGAAGCACTCAGCTACTGGACACAAAAAGTCAAGGATGTGCCATGGCCCTATCCTATTGCTCCAATTATCAGGCTTCAGTGATTCCTGAATTCTTCCACAGAGCAGCTGGAGGGGCTGTGGAAGACCCTCCAGGAGGGCTGGAGAATACACGGGTTCCTTCTGATAAAACTGCCTTTGTTGCTAGGAAGTCTTTTCCAGTCTCATCATTACTGTGATACTGGATGAAGTGCTGAGTGGCATGATCTAGATGTCAGATGTTAGGTTTACTTGGTTGGTTTTAGGTTGGACTGGATGATCTTTAAGGTCTTTTCCAGCCTCATCATTACTGTGATACTGTAAAGGGAGGTGGAAGCTGAGTCCCTTCTCACCACATCTCTGCCCCTAGGCTAGATCTGTGGTGCTATTTCCCAACACAGTGAGGCACACCTTGGCAGGCAAACACTACGGAGTGCAAATAGTGGTGCACACATACTACTAAAACTACTTAAGTCACTGAAGCAAAACAAGGTCTCGGTCCAGCTCTCTCAGAAGATACAGGCAAGGACAGCTAAGCCCTGTGTGGGAAAGCCAGGCTCTTGAACTCCTTGCTGTTACACGGTCGTGAGCCCAGATCCTGGCACCTTTGCCAGGCACTGCCCTACTCACAACACTGACTTCTGATGGAAAAGCTGCCTAAGTAAGGACCGTACAATCAGGCTTGCAGTTTCCATAAGATATGCGTAACACTTGACAGAATACTGTCTTGTGGCTTCGTTAGATTATTTATATCTTTGATTCCTGCTAACAGTCCAGTCAAATTAGTATAGATTTATTATTTTAATTATCTTGAGCCTGTAGAAATTTAAACATTTGTTATAGGTGCTCAATAAGTATTAGACCAGCAATCAATTCTTTCTTGAACAGCAGAGTGATTCATGGTGCTCTGTGAGCAGATAAACTCACTATAGTCAATACCAGAAAGATACTTGGAAAGAAACCAGGAGGCTCTTTTAATTAGCTTCTAATTAATTCTATTTAGGAAGTCTAGATGAAACATAACAGTTAGGAACACTAAAATTCATTTAATTACAGGATTCAGTGTGTTATCCGCAGATCTTTCCTTGGCAAAGCAGCAGTGTTTTCTGCCTGTTTCCCAGCGGGACGGTGCTTATGGATTATCTATACAACTTCCACTGAACATCCTCTGTCTCACATGGCTTTCCTGCTTATGTAATAGATTTATCAGTTAGCAGTGATGGATCGTCAGAAGAATTCAGCCCAGAGCTTTTTTTTTATGCAATTTGAATCTGCTTTGGGCATTACTTAGTAAAATTCAAAGAAGGATGAGATTTCCAGGTTTCAGCTGGCACAAAGGATTCCATGAAAACAGCACGATGGTGGAGGCCACGGACAGATCTTGGAGTGCCAGCCTTTATATCTAACATCTATCCTGAGGTGATTAAAAGAACAGATGTTCATCTCTAGAGTAACAGATCCTCCTTTGCAAAGTTCTGAGACTTCATTCTCTGAGAAACTAGTTTGAAGTTAGTGACAGTACAGAAGAGTCAAAGCAGTGGGGAACAGGAGTACAGGAGACGGTGCGTGGCTTGGTACTACACCTCTCAGCTACCAGCCTGTCCGTAACAGTAAAGCTTGTCTTGGGTCAACGCTTCCCAAGGACTTGGATAGACTTTGCTTTCAGGTCCTTAGACAGAGCTGCTAGCTCAGCCCCCAAGCCTCCAATGCACCATCCATCAGTCCTAGTCAGGGATAAAGATCTGCTCATGTTCCATTTTCCCCTAAAGCATGTCACCCTGCTCAGGGTCTTAACAGGAGCACTGCAAAGATAGTGGTGAGAAGCCTAATGCTGGCCCTGAGGGAGAAGGAGAGACTAGAAGATTGAACATGCTGAGAGGGTGCTGAACCCTCTGGCCCAGCCCAAAAGGCATCCAGGCGCTCACCAAACTCCCCTGTACACAGCTCCCCATCTGTGTCACAGCAGGCAAAGTCACTGAAACCTCAGAGCAGTGACAGGCCACAGGAGGATGGGGGGATGGCGTATCTCTCTGTACCTATATTGCACCTAAGTAGCCTTGGTTCAACCACAATCACCAGGAGCTTCCCAGCTTGGAACAGCCCAGGTGTGTGTATTCCCACGATGCCCTTTAATGTCTCCTCCATTCCCTCTCTCATTTCTAAATCTCACACAGCAACGTTTCTATCCTTTTTGGACCTCACAGGTTCGGAGTCTAGGCCAGAACAAAACAAGAAGGAAACTGAAGGCAGAGAAGACTACTGACCTCCTGCTGCTATGCCCCAGCTCCATCCTATCACTTCAGTAGTAAGCATTTTTGCGATGCTATCAAGGACCAGTGAAGAGCTGACATCCCATCCCAAACATGCTGTGCAGTCCATGGAATTTACAGAATTGCTCAAGTTGGAAAAAGACCTTTACACGGGATCTCATGGTGCAGCACAGAGAGAGTTAAACAGGAAAACATCCCTTCTGAAATGTTTTGAGCCGTTGCTGGAAAGGAAAGGGAGCAGGTCTTTGAAGTTAGCGAGGCTTAATTTCAAGCAGAACAATAAAGGACCGCAACAATAACAGATGCTTAACCATTTTTCTCCAGTCTGTCCTCGAAGAACTGTAAAGGATTAGAGAAGTGGAAGTGTAGCCAACTAGAAAAGTGTAGTGTGCTCTGAAGACTGCAAGGATGATATTGGTCCTTTTCATCAAGTTTTATAAGAGAAAGTGACCTGCTTTAATACCTGTGTGTGTGTGTGTGTGTGTGCAATAGCCCCCTCAACCTGTGAAACCCTACCCTTCCTTATAGAGTGGTACCTGGGAAAATTCCTGCTTTCATTTTGACAAATAAAGGAATTTATTCTAATTGCTGTAGATTCCAAATCCATCAGACCAAAGGTTCAAGTGATTGAAAATCCCTAGGAAATTAAAAGTTCTTTTCTGCTAGCCCTTGATATTGCCTACCTGTAAGAAAGAGCATCTCAGCACAGCAGAGTCAAACTGACTCAAGGCTCCAAAAGAATTTAAGCTTGTGATTAAATCTGCCAGCTGAGGAGCTAGCACAAAGCTTTTTATTACTTTTCTTACTGTAGGCAGTGTTAAATGAATTTTCGTGTGAGATTTAGGCTGGGAATGAGGAGAAACTTGTGGCTAAGCATGCATCCTAGGAAAAGGAGGCAGCAGGAAAATGAAACACAGAGCTGTTTATGAGTGAAATGGATGAATGGAGCATCGAGGCTCATCAAGTTAATGAGACAAAGCCAGATGTCTAAACAGAGAAGGGGTTTACAAGGATATCAGAAAGAAGCAGTGAACAAAAATAAATACCATGGATCTGTCTGCTGCCCTCCAACAGAAACCAGGCAGCTTTTGGCTCAAATTATGCCCAAAAGCTGTTACAGGAATATTGTTCTCTCCTGTACAACAGATGTTATCACTTCCCAAACCTCAAAGTCAACCCCTGCAATCGACAGACAAAGCCAATATTTTTAGGAATGAGAATACAAAAACAAAAGCCAGCTACCAGACTCCTTAAATTCACCAGCAGCTCCAAGAAAGCCCTTGGCTATGAATAGAATGGACAAACTGACTACACCAGGTTGGTCAACTAGTAGAAATTTAATACTGGATGTAAACCCCAAACCTGTTCCCTGAACAGAGTTACTGATACAAGTGCTGGTTTCAAGCCCCACCACATTAGTGATATTCCCATGGGCTGCAGAGGCTTTGGAGGAAAGCAGACACACCACAGTGCTCTGGGTAAACAAGAGTGAGGGAAAAGCTTCCTACCTGTCACTCCCAAGATTATTTCCACAGCTGCAGCCAGGACTCTTCTAGTGCATTACCTGGGTCTTATTTTTCCAAATACACTAATTGCAAGGATCTGTTCCAGAAGAAAACTTATAGAAACATTAGGGATTGGAAGGGACCTCAAAAGATCATCTAGTCCAATCCCCTGCCACAGCAGGATCACCCAGACCAAGTTGCACAGGAACATATCCAGGAGGGCCTGGAATGTCCCCAGAGAGGAGAATCCAAAACCTCCCTGGGCAGCCTGTTCCAATGCTCTGGTACCCTCACTGGGAAGAAGTTCCTGCTGATATTGATATGGAACTTCTGTTCCAGCTTGCACCCATTGCCCCTTGTCCTATCACCAGATGACCTTGAGAAGAGCGTGGCTCCATCCTCCTGACACCCACCCCTCACAGATATAGAGACATGAATGAGGTCCCTCCTCAGCCTCGTCCAAGCTCAAGAGACCCAGCTCCCTCAGCCTTTCCTCATAAGGGAGCTCTTCTTCCTTCACCGTCTTCATTGTTCTACACTGGACACCCTCCAGCAGCTCTGTGTCCTTCTTGAACTGAGGGGCACAGAAGTGGGCACAGTAATCCAGATGCAGCCTCACCAGTGCAAAGTAGAGGGGGAGAAGAACTGCTCTCAATCTGCTAACCCTCCCCCTTGTGATCCCCCCCAGGATGCTGTTTGCCCTCTTGACCACAAGAGCACGTTGCTGGCTCAGAGCCATCCTGCTGTCCCCTAGGACCCCCAGGTCCCTTTCTCCTGCACTGCTCTCCAACAGATCAGTCCCCACCCTATCCTGGTCCCTGGGGTTGTTCTTGCCCAGATGCCAGACTCTACACTGACCCTTGTTGTACCTCATTCCACCTCTCTCTGCCCAGCTCTC